>JAVTLE010000023.1:0-286978 GCA_033439295.1 Deuterostichococcus epilithicus
AAACCCTAAACCCTGAACCCTAAACCAAACCTAAACCCTAAAACCCTAAACCCTAAACCAACCCCTGAACCTAAAACCTAAAACCTAAACCCTAAACCCTAAACCCTAAACCCTAACCCCTAAAGCCTAAAGCCTAAACCCTAGTGAAGGGGGCCAATTTTCACAAATTCTGTTAGGGTTTTGGGGAAAAAAACCATGCAGAAAATTCGTGAACCAGTTGTAGGGTTTTTTGGGACCACTCATATACCTGTGCTCAGGGTTTAAGTACGTATTCCAATTTTCCCCTTCAATAAAGGGGCCCTCCTCTAGTCCTTTGCCACAAGGGGATGGGGGGGAGGGGGTCTTGTAGGGATGGCATCCGGCAGGGTTTAAGGCATTATTGTGTACTCATCCACATGGATATGCTCAGGGTTTAGGCATGGGGTGAGGGCCCTTGTTGGATATGTGGGTTTCCATTTAAATGAATGAGCCCTCACCCTTGTGTGCCCTACGTGTAGGATGGTGTTGAAGGAGGTGGAGCTCAACGGCTTTGATGGCACCCCCAAGAAGGTTTTCTTGGTCGTCATGGGAGCCATTGTGCTTGTGAGCCTCACCCACCTTGCCACCACCCTCAATGTGGAGGTTGCCAAGGCAAGCATCCACCACCAATTGGAGATGGTGGGGGCACCCACCCACCTATGTGACTCCCACACATTGAAGGAGGCCAAACGAGTGGGGATGGTGGGCACACACTCAAGACCATTCCGGCTTGTCCCCTTGGACGTGATGCATCGAGTGGTGGATGCCTTCCCCAAGTATTGGGGCTTCCTCAAGGCTCCTCTCCAACTCATGAGCTCACTCTCCTTGCACCACCCACTAAGGATGGCCATGCCAACCATCCCCACCCCACATGCCACCTTGACTTCGGCTCACATACCACCCTCCATGGAGGTGGGTGGCACAAGTGAGATTGGAGCATCATTGGTTGTGCCCACCCCACCATGTGCTTCACAATGTGGCACCATCACACTGAATGATGGTTTTGCATGTGCTTGATTGCCAAGCGTGCTCTTCGTTCATATCTCCTGCAATGTGTGTTGATGCATCACCCACCTGCCAGCGCAGCCATGATGTCGCAGTATGCCACTTGGTTCCGACACAGTCTGTTGCGGCTCCATTCGGCGTAGAGGGCTGAGCCGGTAATGGCCAAAGTAGGTGGCAACTTGGCCAACAGCAGGCGGCCAGGGCAATGGCCTGTGCCGCCGCGGCGTCGATAAACATGTCCAAGCTCCAATTTGGCGCCGCCGGCCGCCGCAAAAGACGCTGCCGGAAAGGCGTCAACGCCTCGGCAGCAGTGTCGGCAAGCCCTCAGCTCCAGCAGACCGGATATCACAAAGCAGTCACCGGCAGAAGGCAGCCAGGGCACTGCTCTGGGCCGCAGTTGCGTCATGCACCATGTCCAAGCTCCGATTTGGCAGCGCCGGCCGCCGCAAAAGACACTGCCGAAATAGCGTTAACGCCTCGAAAATGTCGAGTGGCCAGACTTTCGACTTTCAACGCCTCTGTTCGGCCGCAGGCGGCTGCAGTGGGCGCCGCAAAACAGCAGCGTCTCTCGGGGATTGCCAGCAGTTGCTCGCTATTGAGATGCGCAATGCTGGATGATTCATCTGCTCCAGCCCTGCTGTCATACCTACTTTGGTGCAACGACAGAGCTTCAACCAAATGAGGACCACCAACAACAATTCTCAGCGTCGACAGCGCAGTTCAGCAAGGGCAAAACAATGCAAAGCCTTCCCAAGTCAATCCCTTGCTTTGCATCCGTCTGCCTTCTGCTCTGCATGCATGTGACCCCCCCGCAACTGAAGCTCACCATCTCGCAGTGGGCTCTGAAATGACTTCGTCCTCAGAATCTTCGGCTTGCATCGCCTTTCATCAGAGCTGCAAGCTGAACGCTACGCCCTTGCTCAGCAAAACTTATCAAGCCATATCATTGGCATCGCGCATACAGTAGCAGGTATGCCTCACACGCTGCTACCGTTGGCCAGTTCACGCGCTTGACGTGCTGGTCGCTGACTCGAAACCATGCCAGCTGCTCTGGGCGCACGTCCGCTGCAGCGTCGCCGCTGGCTGCCTCGCCGTCGGCCACACCAGGACTGCCGGTGGAGGCCGTGGCCTCACTAGCAGCAGCGGGCGCGCCGGCAGACTGGGCGCCGGAGGCCGCCACCTTGAATGGCGCTTTGAGCCCTCTCTGGACAAAGGCTACATAGTGCCCCGACCTGCAGAGGCGGATGAGCATCTCAGATTGGCACCGAACAAGGAAACGGCAAGGTCCCAAGCTGCTGGACCATCTGATTTGCTGGCTGCATGTCGGGTGATTCTTGGGAACGGGCGTCACGACTTGACGACAAATGCCTCCTCCATGTCTAACAAGCAGGCCAACACATGCAAGCTGCACCGTGATGTTGCCTTGGGTCTCGTTTGCTGAGATCGAGTTTGGTGTTCAAACACGGAAGAGACGATCTGCAAGGTGATGTTGTATCTCACCGCATGGTGCCGCTATGCTCGACGATGCCGACCAGCTGGTAGCAGGCGTCCATCTGCGGCTGTGGCTGCTGCTGGGCGGGACAGTCGCCGCTGTTGCTGAGCTGTGCGGCGGCACAACGGCTGCTGTCTGCTGCGGCGCCACCAGGCCTGGCGGTGCCGCCATTTGCCGCCGCGGCGCCTGCCGCGCCGCCATCGGCATCGGCAGCGGCCAATGCGCCGCCCCCGCCGCCGCCGCCGGGCGCTAGGAAGGGCGCCAGGTCTAGCCGGAAATCAAAGCGCACACGACGGGTGACCTTCCGGAACATGCCCTGCTTGTCCTGTACACCGGTGCCCACATTCAGTGTCAGGCTCAGAAACACCTGCAGGTGCGCTCCTGGGCCGTGCAGCTGCGTCTTGGTACGGGAAAGTAATCTGCGCAGCAGCACGACTGTGCGAAATCGCATGTCTGTGCACCACTTCAAGCCTGCTGGTGCTACTGCACAGCTGAAGGGCGGCGCCAGCCGTGGCCACGCAGTGTTAATGCAGGCGAAGTGCAGGACACAGATGCCCACCTGCTCGAAGCGTTTCAGGTGCAGCGTCAGCAGCTGCGGCAGGTCCTGTATGGAATAGGTCTTGACCGCCGGTCCGGGCTGCACCGATGTGCTGCTGCTGCTGCGCAGCACGCCCCTCGGCGGCCTGCCATCGCCGCCGACACTCCTGCCGCCGCCGGGCGCGGCCGCCGCCGCCGCCCAGCCGCCWCGCCTCCCGCCGGCGCATCCACCGCAGCCACCGCGGCCGCAGCTGCCTCGCCGACAGACTCCTGGTGGCCGCCTGCTGCCGGGCCAGCTGGACCGTTGCCAGCCGCCGCCACCGGCTGCTCGGCGGTTTCAGCTGGCGCCGCGGGGCCGCCGTCCTGGCGGCTGATGCTGCCGTGGCCGCCCGCGGGAGCCGACGCTGTCGCCTCGCCTGCCGGGCTGCGCAGGTCTGGCTCTGAGGCGCACAGTCGCTCGTCGACGTGCACAACCGCGCCGGCGCCTGTCACGTTGCCAGACATGCTCGCGAGGCGGCTGGCGTGGCCAACCGCATGCGCCAGCGTGTCTGGCAGCGCGGCCGCAGCTCCTGCCACATCTCCCCCCTGCGCCTCCTCGCCGCCGCCGCTGTCGCTGCTGAGGGTGAGCGCCAGGCTGCTGCTGGCGCTGCCGTTGCTACCGGCGTCGCCATCGCCGCCGCCGCCCTCAGGCGCAGGTCCCATCGACGGCGCGGCGCTGCTGGTGGAGGGCCGTGGGTGCGCGGCATCCGGGTATTCCCACCGCTTCCAGCCGTCTGCATGCGGCAGCAGATATGCTACATCAGATTGGACTCGCAGGCGGCGACAGGGCTGTGCAGACGGTCGACAGAAGCTGTGCACGTCTTCAAGGGTGTGCTGTAAACCCGACAGTGGGTCAGATGCCATAAGTCACATGCAGCCTGCCTGTGGGCTGGGTTTTGCATTGAGACCAACCAGAACTGTCTTGGCAAGCTGGACTTCTGCAGGCACTGCCTGGAGACAAGGGACAGCCTTGAGGGTTTCAGACTCTCGAATCAGATCACCTTCGCCGATGCCCTCCGGCATGACGCCTGTCACCCGGTAGGCCACCGCCGCCCGCCGCCTGCCGCCGTCCAGCGCCGCGCCTGCCCCCGCTGACGCCGCCGCCGCCGCCGCCGATGCCACCGGCAGCTGCTCGTCTGGTGACGGCAGCCGCTCCAGCTGCATGCTCTCGACCATCTGGCGCAGGGGACCCAGCCCGTGGTTGTCCACGATGTCGGCGACGCAGTCCATCAGGATCTGTGCCGCCTCCTGCACACGCGCCTGCTCCTCCCGGTCGTCAAAGTCCTGCAGGCGGCATCGAGAGCTTTCAGCACCGCCTTGACGACAGTCAAGCACGCCATGGAACGGAGTCGCGACCACCCCAGCCTGCGCACCCGGTCGGCAGAGTCCTGCAGACACACGAGCATCGTCGGCGTCAGTGATGCACACGTTGGCGACAGGATGATCAAACGATTCCTAAAAATGAAATTGCGCCGCACGCCACTCGCTACAGGGCTCCCCTGCTCCTCTCGTGCCTGCTCCGTCCGGTCGTTCAGCTGCTGCAGGGGATGTCAAGGCGGCAGTGAGCCAGCGGGTCGGCGTCGTAAGTCTTCATTTATAGGCGTCTGAATCGGGTCCATGTGCAGTCCCCGCCTGCCCCTGCACCTGCTCCACTCCCGACCCTCCCAATCCTGCAGGTGGGGAGAGCATTGGCGGCAGCATTGTGGCCGTTTGGGGAATTTGAACTTTGTCACACGCCGGTACCTTCACTGGTGCCTGTTCCTGCCGGTCGCCACAGCCCTGCAGACGCAGACGAATGCCATTGTAGTACCGTCACAAGTGCGACATTCAGATTCCGAGCTCTGCCAGCGAAGCTGCTCGTGGGAGCGACATCACTGCTGCCATCGCAGTGCGCCACTATTGCATGGCCTGCGCCCCTCTCCCGAGAGTTCCTCTCCCTAGAGTCACCGGCAGTCTGCAAACCTCGTGAAGTCACGCGACAGCCTGCCACGCCCCGCAAATGCGGGGGCCTTGGAACTGGCAGGTTGCGACTAGCTACTCTAGCTTCGGTGCGGCGAGGGACAGCGCCTTCGAGACAAGGCTTTGCAGCGATGCATACAGAGGGCATGCCATGAGCACAAGGCTTTACGCACCTGGATGCGGTCGACGAGAACGGTGACCAGCTCGATGGTGCGGTCCAGCATCGCCACCGTCGCGACCTCCGAGTCGTGAGGCCCGATCTGCGGCAATTTGCGGCGAAGGACGATGGTTTGCCGACAGCATTCGGGCGCGATGCAGCCAACTTTGCTGGCAAGGCGGTGTAGCGCATGCGAATCAACATCGAATGCCGTCGAGAGCCCTGCAGTTGCAGTTGCAGTTGCAACTGCAGCAACAGCATGAATTAGTGCACACTTGCTTTCCTGCATCAGCGCCAAGGGCGAGCTGCCTCGACAAAGAAAGCAGGAACTGGAGCCACGCAAAGCAGAAGTTGCAGAGCATGGGCTCATGTCCAACGCAACAGAGCACTCGCCTGCAGGGTGAGGGTATCATTGCGAAACTGGTCCATGCACGCGGTCACCAGCAGCGATGCCCCGTTGTGGGTCAGCGGCCTGTGATCACCAAGGAGCCTGGAGTGAGGGATCGGCAGTCCAGAGCCACTTGGGTATGTCCATTTCGATGGTTACTGTACTGGTGCGGAACTGATTGAGGGCGCTCGTCTGCACTCAGCAGAGGGATGCAACCGCCGGCGTACACCACACCGAGTTTTCGGAATCAAGGTCCCGGCCCAGCAGAGCTGAGGGGATGCGGTGTGGATAATGTTTTGCGCTGATGCCTTTCAAGGCCACTGGGCAAACAGCCAGGCTGCATTCGAACGGAATCGAGCCCCGGCAGCGCCACACCGGGAGAAGCACGCGTGACCCTTCAGCGCGGCCTTGAGGTCGGTTCCACGCTGCTCCTGGCTGCCAGGGATCATGACCACCACGTGCGGGTCCTCGCTCCAGGACACCTGCAACAAACCGGGCATTCGTGTCTGGAACTGGGGGAAACCGACCGCAAACACGCCAGCCGATGACAAGAACCGGCAGTCCCTGGTGCAGTGCTGGCGGATTTGCTGCGAACACTACAGCCCGCGCGCCACATGCGCTCAAGGTCGTCAGACAATGGCAGACGCGCCGGGCTGCGTTGCGCAACTTGTGTATTCCAGAGGGTAGAGAGCTGGCTGCCGGGCACCTTCCGAGCTGCAGACGAGTCCGATGCGGCGCTGGCTGGGCTGGCCACCTTGCCGAGGCTCTCCAGCTTCGGCTTGGGTCCCGCAGCGTCTCTGGCAGCCGTCGCCGCCTGTGCTGTCGCCTCTGTCGCCGCCGCCGCCGCCTCCGCTGGGCAGGTGTACATGATGGCCTCGGGTGCGAAGAACGCCGCGAGGCAGTCCTGCACTGATGTGTCGCCGCTGTCCGTGCCTGCAGAGCGCGGCAGCCCTTGCTCAGACTGGGTGCAACAGCACGAGGGGCGAACGCCGCAACATGAGCTGCAACAGCGCTGCGGTGCAGGTCGTTGATCAGCTGCTGATTGAGGCCCCGTGCCTGGGCAGCTCAGCGATGCGGATGCGGTGCAAGATAGGGCTGAGCCGCGAAGTGCCGTTCTAGAAAGTGACTGGGTGTGCAGGGGAGCATTGCTGCTGTGCACCTGTACGGTCGTGCCAGCCCCAGTCGTCCTCGACCGCTGCGTTGCCGCCGGGTGCGGCACTGCTAGTCCGGGCGCTGCCGCCTTCGACCTCGTCAAACAGGCCGCCCATCGCCTCGCCGTCGCTGCCGCTGTCGGCGCCCGCTGCTGCCTGCTGCTGTGGTGCCTCGTCTGCCCCCGCGGTAGGCGCTGCTGCCGGGTCTGAGCTGCTGGCTGCTGTCTCTGGCTGCAACGCGGCCTCCGCTGCGTCGCTTGCCGAACTGGGCTCAGCCCCGCCTGCCTCCGCCGCCGCCGCTGACGCCTCTGCCGCCAGCACACTGTCCGTCAGGAAGCTGCCGGTGCGGCTCGGCTGCCGCTCTGCAGACGAGTCAGGCGGGGCTGGCTCTTCCGCCGCATCGTTGCCGCCTTCGTCCGATCCCCGGTCCCCAGCCTCCGCAACGATTGCTTCGGCCGCCTGAAGCGCCTCGGCTTCCGCCTCCCGCCCCACCTCCGCTGCTGCGTCCGCCGCCTCGGCAGCCGAGCTGGACTGGTGCTCCGAAGCAGACTCGTCAGCATCTGCGGAGGGCTCGGCGCCGCCGCGCAGCTTCATCTCGGCCGCCGCGCCGGCGGAGGTGTCGCTGTCGACGGACCCAGAGTCCTCATCGCTGCGCACCGCACGGCTGAGGCCGCCGCCGCTGCCGCCGCTGCCGCCGCTGCCGCCTGCGCTGCTGCTGTGTCGGTCGCGCAACAGCGGCAGCAGCAGGCCGGTGCTGCGCGGCGGCCGGCCGGTGCCGCCGCCGCCGCCGCCGCCGCCGCTGGGGATGCGAAGTGGCGCCGAGCCGCGCCCCGCCGCCGACGTGTGGGATGGCTCATCGTCGCTGCCGCCGCCGTCAGGGGAGTCGGCGCCGCTGCCGTGGCGCGCGGCGGCGACGTCTGCATCCGACATGACCGATGCAGGCGGCGTGCTGCAGTCCGACATGCGGGACATGGCCTTGAGGAAAGGGTCGTTGTCGGCGTCTGGCGAGCCTGCAGAAAGCACCGGCAAGCGGGTGGTGCTGGTCGACTGGCATGCAAGCCACGATGCCGAAATTGCAATGTAACAGACGGCCTTCTTCTCTACAGCAAAGCACACCGGCGCATCCTTGAGCTCGGTCCACTCTGCTCATCAGCAGCGGGTGAGCATGAAGCTCGACAGCAACTTGCCGGCGCAATGTGAAGTCAACACATCGAGCATGTCTCTGGTGCTCCAAGCGGCACCCTGAGGTAAAGCAGTCACCTCCTGCAGGCGGGCTGAGCGACCTCATCAGCTCCATCGTCAGCCGCACCGGCGGCTGCTGCGGCGCAGCGTCGCCGCCGGCGGCGCCGCTGCCGGCGTTGCCGCGCCGGAACGGCGTGCTGCCCGGGCCGAAGCCCAGCGCCGCCGCTCGCGACGCTGACATCGCAGAGAACGCCGACTCCGATGAAGCGAAGGAGGACACCGAACCGGACCGGATCGCCGGCCGTGCTGGCTGCGCGCCGCGCCCCGGCGGCGAGTGCTTGATGACGGCCGCCGACGTCAGCGCCACGCTTTGGGAGCGACCTGCAGCGTGCACCAGCGACTCGGCCAACTGCACTGCTGCACAACCTTCTGCCGAATTGGTCAGCCTGCACACGCAGTGAGGAGGCCAGCTGGGCAGCAGCTCGTGTGACTCGTGCTGTCATCCAGGGTTTCGCCTTTGCGCTGGTCCGCTTCACATAACCGCAGCAAGGAAACTCACTTTTCGGCGTTGCACGTGGCGTCACAGCACCCGGGTCGGGGCCAAAGGGCGTGCTGCTGCGGCTGGCCCGGCCACGCGCCAGCTTCGTTGCCTTGCGCTCCTGTGCAGGCGCCGACGACGACTATGTCATCTGAGCACATCCCTGCCGCCCGTGTGCAGCCGAGGCCAGGCAGATGACATGCAGCCCGCCCGAACTGTGCATGCCGTGGGCTTCGCTTGAGCTGGCACCTGGATGCATTGAGGGCAGCCAGCGGAATGTGCCGACGAGCGCTTGGTGGCGGCCTTGGTCTGTGCTCTTGCACCTGGCAAAGCGCTGCCCAGCGGTGCAAATGGTGTCCAGCAGTGCAAATGGCGACACTGTCTGCAAGCCGGCGCGGCAGCCGGTCAAGGAAGGCAGCGCACGCATGACACAGCATAGACCCGCCTGCTTCAGCTGCGCCTTGCGCTGCTTGGCGCTCAGCGGCCGCGTTCCCTGCTGCAGCGCAGCATCCGACTCGGCGGCTGCTCTGGCCTTCCGGCCGCCGCTGCCGGCCACCGCCTCGTCCGCGGCGCCKGCTGCCGCAGCTGCGGCGCCGGCGACGGGCAGGGACAGGTCCCTGCAACCAGTGTCACAGGAGCGTGTGATGTACGGACCCATAACGGGCTGCAAACAGCAGGTTGTGCACACCGCAGTCAGTATCCCGGGACTGCCCGCCGAACTTCGCACGTTGAGCCCGGTGTAGCAGCTGACTGCACGCTTGCAGCGTGATGAGCAAACACGCACACGCCGTCAGGGGATTCAGCTGGTGAAGGTTCGGCGCAGATCTGCAACATCGATTGCGAAGCTCGCACATGAAAGGTTCAGGCTGGGTCGAGCTGTTTCCACAGCCGCCGCACACCACCGTGGACGCCAGGCGGCCGCCAAACAGCGCCTCAATAGCTGACGGCGGCGGCTTTGGCGGCACTGCCGGCGACGCCTCCTCGCTTGTGTCGCCACCCTGCGGTCAAATGCCGAAATAAACTTCCGGATGGCCTGTGCCCTATGTGGCGGCCGACGCCGCAGCAGGTGCAAGCACCGCAACCAGTCTTGTCGCTGTGATGTTCATCTGAAGGAACATGGCTCACAGACCGTGACCTGCTCGATTCGGTGCACAGCCGGCTGTGACGCCGCCTCAGCATGCTCAGGGTCACCTCACTGGCATCGCCGGAAGACTGGCTGAGAGCGCTTGCCGCCACGTCGGCGACGGCGTCTGCGGCAAGCGCCTGCCGCTCGTCTGCCGCTGCGGCCTGCACGCAGCATGAAATGATGCATGCAGGTTTGACGACAGCAAATGGGGCATTCGCAGAGCTCTGGGCTTCATGGTTACTTCGTGAGATGCCATCGTGAGACGCCAGCGAGCCGAGTACTGCTTGTGTCTGCCGGGCTGGCCATCTGCTGCACGCCAATCGCAGCAGCGAGGCCGCAGCACCGGCCACAGGCGCCAAAATGGGCGCTCCCGTCTCCTGGCTGGTGCCTCGCCACAAGCACAAGCTCGATGCGTGGCCATCGCACGAGGTGCTTGATTGATGGTTTGGGCAGCCCAACGTGCCTGCAGCTCGGCGGCGGCGGCGGTGGTGTCCGCGTCAAAGCGCAGCCTCAGTAGCTTGTCCTCCTCCGCCTGCAGGCCGCCGAGCAGGCAGCGCAGAAGCTCGTGGCTGTCCTGCTGCCCGCCGCCCTGCGGGATACAAGGCATTGTTTGCCTAGCTTGAAGCCGCCACAAATAGCAAGCCACATCCTGTTCTGCTCTCAAAAATCGGGTACTTGCCGCCTGGCAGGACTGCGCCAGGTCATGGCTCGTCAGCCCTCGATTCTAGAACACGGACACAAGCGAATGCGCTGCCGTGGTTCATTTAGGTTGCTCTGGGTGAAAGCAAGCATCCTCGCCATGATGCCCCACGCCTGCTGCTGATCCTCGTGTGTGCGCACAGGCAGTGCAGCGGGCGTCATGGCTTGCATCAGACGTGGTGTCCTGCCCTGAGGCCAGCTGTTCGAATTCAAAGGAAGGCGGGGAGCCCACCTTGAAGGTCGAGTTGACCTTGCGGACCGCTGCCAGCAGCTTGTGCGGGCTGTGGGTGTCGGCAGATGGCCGCTTGGCAGCACCGCCCCCGCCGCGCTTGCCGGCAGCCGGCGGCTGCACAGCCGTGGCATTACGGTCGGCGCCTGCACATGCGACTGTTCCCGCTGTCAGTTCAGGGTTTTCGCTGGGTTTGACAGGAGACTGTTCCCGCTGTTGTTGCGAGCAATTGCCAAGGTTAGTGGACACGCCGTTGCAGCCCGGGCTTTCAGCTGACGTTCCCAAAAGTCTGGCAGTGCCCGTTGCAGGACTGCGCGTTGTGCGTGTCAAGTGCCCAGCAGCAGCCGGAACGTGCGGCCCTCGCCGCCGTGCATGACACGTCCTTCCGTTGTTAGGGAGTGCGGCGTCGAGGCCGAGCGGTCCAGGCCCTGCTTTCGCATTAACAGTTTCTGCTGCACCTGTACTGCTGGCCACCAGCTCCCGCACAGCCGAGCCCAGCGGCGCCTTTTTTGCGAGCTGGCTCTCGCCAGTGAAGTACTGCTGCACGGCCGGCGCCGCCGCTAGCACCTGCAAGGTATCAGGCGTCCTCTTTGCTGTGTGAGGGGTAGCATGCTGTGCCAGAGGGTTTGATGCAGCAGCTGGCTGGCAGGGGCGTGTCTGTAAAGAAGTGATGATACACTGCAATTGCCTCCTGCTGCTGCCGCGTTGCGGCGCTGCGCTGCTGGCAGCCCCTGGAATCGCAAGGTTTGCTCGCCGCCCTTGGGCGGCGCCACGGCATGTTGCAGCAGCCTCCGAGCAGCCGCTCCTCCTCCCCTCCCACGTGCGCCCCCATGTGCGCTTGCAGGTCTCATTAAGGGCCGCCAGTACATGATTGCATGGACAGACGGGTGAGGCATGCGCCCCACCTGCAGTGCGCTGTTGAAGAAACAGGTGTTGCCAAGGTTCTGCAGCCCTATTGGCGGGCACGCGTCCAGCAGTGCCAGCTCCGCGGCTCCTGCTGAGTCCTCGGTCGTGACGCCCTTCCCGGCGGCCACCTTTCTGCCGATTATCGCTGTCGCTGCTGCAGCGGGCTCTGCGGCTTTGGCGGCCTTGCGTGCTTGCTGTGCGCCGCCTCGCTTAGGCGGTGCCGCCTTCTTTGCTTTTGCCATCCCCACGCCTGCAGACAGCAGGCCCAGGCAGAGTGGGTCTTCAATACCCTGTTTGTGGCACATCTCCGCTATTGCTCCGCCAGCCTACCCATACACACACCGGCGCCTGTGGTTTCCGCTACCGCTGTGGTGGCTTGCACCAGGCACTTTGACGTCCGCTCTGTGTTGCCCAGCATTTTAGGATACGGTGTGGATGCTGACCCCTCATGCAGCTTCAGAGAACTTTGCATCGGTTGCCACGCACAGCGGTATGCCGCTCTACTGCAGGTGGATAGGGGTGGCGGTGCCCCGGGCCAGGCGCTTGCTGCTTCATGACACGAGCTATACTGGGGGTGTCCCATGTGTATAGAAGAAGGTTTGATCATGCGTATTGGCTGCAGAATGCAGCTGCCAGTGCACTGCGTTGCGTTGCAGTTGAGTGCAACGCAGCATTGCTGATACCAGACAAATCCGTTTGGATACTGTTGCGACAACCTTTCACAGAGCTTCTGACAAGTACCGCACCTCGCTTTGATCATCAGCTGTGGTCACAAGAGCGTGCAGCCACTTGCATGAGGCGCCTGAGTCCCCCCTGATGTGATCTTTCAGCGGGAACGACCGTTCGCCCGTCTCAGCTGAAAGTATCTGACTCAAATGGCTTCGCACACGCGAATTACAAATGCCGAGTGATGAGCACCTCTGCCTCCGCGTTCCTGACGTGTGCAGCAATGACCCCCGGCACAAAGCCCTGACAAGGGTCGATGTGTGACCTGCTCTGCTTCGAAAGCTGCCTGGACAGCTGCGAGCAGAAGCATGCGGCAGAGACACTGCTATACCACGGAATCCGGCAGGATCTGCTCAACAACCGGCCTGACGGCAGGCGCACTCGCTGGGCTGCCCTGAACCGGCCTGATGCTCAGCTGGAGTTTGGATCTTGTGCTTGTGTCGACCGGGCCCAGCGCGGCTGGCTAGCTTGTAGACACATTCTATAGAAGCAAGACAGCTGACCTGCAGCAATGGAGGAGCCGGCGCCGCTGCCAGCGTTTCATGACGCCCGCTACGAGTTCAATGCACCCAAGGCGAGTTTGGTTCTGAAGGACTGAAGTGGTCAGGGTGGCCCGCAGAACCGGCCTGTTACGCGCTGACGACTGCGTTGTCTCGAGCGTCTGCCTGTCGAGTGCTCCATGGCAATGGCGTCCCTGCGTGCTTTGCTGTCGTCACTTTCAGATTGAGTGAGACTGCTGACAAACTGCAGTGGCATGCTTTCCCGGGGCCCAACGAAGACGGCGAAGCGTCGCTTGACTCGGACAGCGTTGCCCAGTACTTTAACGATCCTAAAGCGACGGCAGGTGAGCCGGATGGCACTTTGTGCATGACACCGACGGCATCAGCTTCCGGATTGTAAAGCAACGCACAGCGGGAGAACAGCACGAGGCCTCAGGTCCACCACATTCCTGCACCCTGACACTCGCCTTGCCGACATCTGCAGCGCTGCTGACGCCGAACGCGCGGCAAAACGTGGTGACAGTGCGACGGCGCACTGGCCCACATGGACGCTCCTCCGGGCTCATCTCGCCGCAGCCGTTCAAGGCAGCCAAGCGCCTGCGCATGGAGGTGCGGCTCAGACCTGCTCCCCAGATCGGAGGAGACGCTCGGTCAGAGCGAAGCATGTCGCTTGATACATCTCCCAGATGGGACGCGCCTGATCACCTGCGAATGCCTCCGCGCAGCCTGCGGACGAAAACGCGCCGCCGCCTGGCTCTGCAGCCAAGAAGCGGCAGGCGTCCAACATCCGCACGTCGTGGGGCGGCGCCGCCACGCGCCGCGTGCACGCCGCGGCCGCTGCCGCCGGCGGGCGCCCTGCCGCAGGCATGCCTTTTAGGATTGTTTTCCTCTCCTGCAGAGTCCTGCCAGTGATGGTGTGCAGTTGCCCGAGCAGGTTCTGCAAATCGACAAAGTGCAGGCAGCAGTCGAACAGAGTGAAGGCCTTGGTTGTCTGGGAGCCTCCTCAACATTGTGACCGCCTAAGACCACATCCCGCTGCTCCTGGCACTGGTCCGACTGGCGGCACAGAGAGACTGACTGGAAGCCGACTGCAGCTGCTGGCCTGCTTTCACAGCAGGTGTCCACGCAGGACCGTCTGGTGCCGCCGGCGGGCCGTCACCGTGGCCAGCGCCGCCGAAGTGCGACGTCCTGCGCCGCGTGGGCAGTCCTCGCTCCCGGGGCGCCGCTGCGGCAGCGGCCGCGGCCGACGCGGCCTGCCCTGTAGCGGCCAGCGCCGCGCCGGCGGTTCTGCCCGGCAGCGCTGGTCGCACTCGCAGCCAGCACCAGCGGAGCGCCGCCGCCGCCTCCGCCTCGGCCGCCGCTCAGCCTGGTGTTCCAGCGCCCGCTGCACAGCAGGCGACACCGCCTTCCGGCGAGCCCGCACAGCCTGCGGCCGTCGCAGTGGCCGCTCCTGCAGAGGCTGCGGCGGCTGTCCGGGCGGCAGCAGCTGACAGCCATGCGGTGTCACAGGTGGCAGACGCGCAGCCGGTGGAGCGGCCGCTGCGGACGCCGCGGGAGCGCAAGCGCTCGGCGCCAGAGGACGATTCCCACCCCATGTCTGCGCACCGCGACTTCTGCCGCGTCACGCGCTCGGTCGCGAAGGCGCTCAGCCCGGCGGCTGCAGCCGGCTGTGAGGAGCCAGCTGCTGCGCCGCAGCATGCCGCCCCGGCGGAAGTGGCAGCCGCATCTGCGGACGCGTCAGCTGTGAGCCCCGACACCACTGCTGGCCGCGCGAGCCGCCGCAGCCGTCCGCGCAGATCGGGGCTGCATGCGGCAGCTGCCTCGCGTGTGCCGCTCGCAGCCGTCGCAGAGTCGGGCACCCTGTCAGCGTCGCTCATCGCGCTGAACACCGCGGCGGCACTGATGTCGGCCAAGGCGGCATACAGCGCGTCTGCTGCTGCGGGCAGCCCGCTGCCGGCGACGATGCGGGTCCCGGCGGCCGGCGCCCTGCGGGGTGCGGCGGCGGCGGCCGGTGCGGCGCAGCGTGATCGTCGACCACAGGGCCGCATGGCGCACGCGGCTGTGTCGGCGGCAGCAGGACAGCCTGCGGCGTCTCCAGTGCAGCCGGCGCAGCGCAGGGCTGCGGCGCGCCCGAGAGCCCTCACTGTGCCGCACAGGTTTGAAAGCCTCCACTCTGTGTAGACGCTGGACCAGTTTGGTCGCCTGTGCGAGCTCCAGCCTGCTATCAGTGTGTGCAGCATGTGGGTCTGCAATGCGCATCGGTGGGTGCACAGTGTCTGCGACTGAGCGTTGTGGTTGTGCTGACCTCCTGCAGCCCGATGCTGCGCTCCAAGGCACGCTACCGCCCGCCCAACCCCGACCTCACCACCGAGGAGCTGCGCATGCGGCAGGTGTATCCCTTACACGGCCTTGCTCTGGCCTGTTGTGACACTGTGCGGCCTGCCTCGACTCTGCGGCCTGCTTCCGCCCTGGCTGTGGGCAGGCAAATGATACGTTCCCAGAATTTCGGTGTGAAAGGCGGCGCAAGACTGCAGCAACGCAAATCCCGGCCCCAGTACCACAAGCAGCTGCGACACTCGTTCGACCTCAGGCTTTCCGTGTTTTCCTGCAGAGGAGAGGTTTCACCATGAGTTCCTGCGACCTGCAGGCACAAGGCGAGGCGGAGGAGGCGGCTCTGCTGCGCGCCGCCAATGCGGCAGCCGCAGGGCGGGTGCTGCACGCTATGCCACGCCTGCCGACGCGGCACCAGCGCCCGCTGACGGTGGCTCACACCCCGGCCCTGCGCACCTCCAAGCGGCCCCGCATTCATTATGCTGCTGCCGAGGTGCGCGAGTCGTGGGCAGACCAACGGATCTTGCTCGTCTGTGGCTGAGCAGAGCAGGAACCGCGTCAAACGAGCACACCGGAAACTTCTGCGCCGCTGTCAGAGTTCGAGTCAAAGCTGACGTCTACATCTGCAAGGCACAGTACACAGTCGCACAGGCACGGCGGACGAGGAAACCCGACCCAAACATTGCGAGTTTGCGTTGCCGCAGGTGGAGGGGCGCTCGGTTGCGGAGCAGCTGGCGGCCCTTGAGGCGGGGCGGGGACTGCCGGCAGCGGCCTGGCCAGCGGCGTCAGCGCACAGCTCTTTCAGGCCGCACGAGCCGACGCAGGCGCAGGTGACAGGCACACTGATGTCCCAGGAGTCTGCAAGGTTTCTGGAGACCTTCGTGCACATGCCGGCAACGTCAGCACCCATGCCTGGCGCCGATTGTCAGCACGCTGCATGCCGTGCACAGTTTCGGTGGGCAGCTCCGCAGCATGGGCCCTGCCGCCAGGCAATATGCATAACAGTCTTTAGTGCCCGAGTCACTGTGCGCCGAGCTCGTTGCGCGGCCTGGCAGTGCCAACAGCCACTGCCTGCTCGCTGCCGCCGCTGCTGCCCGCTGGCGGTGCGTTGACGATGCACACTGACTCGCGCAGCCTGCCCGATGCGAGTGCGATCCACCTACGGATCCATCTCCGCCTTCCTGCTCGCAGTCGCCGGCGCTGCGCACGATGGCGCGGGTGCGGCCGCCGCGCTTCGTGCCGACAGAGGAAGCCGAGGCCGCTTCGGTCGCTGCGTTGCCGCCCTTCGCTGCGCGCCCTGTGAGGTGTGCTCGACATCGCCACCCTGGCATGTGTTGCTGTGCTTGGTACACACGGCTGTTCCTCCGGGCACCGCTGCTGCCACCGCTCGCTGCATCTCTAGCCTGCCCCATGAGAGCGAAAGCGTGCATGCGGCAGCCACATCGAGTCCACTCAGGGACGAGGGATGAAGCAAGACCACTTTCGTTGCCTGTGTACCCCCATGATGCGCGCCAGTCGTACACCTTTAGAAGCCCGCCATACTGTCTGAACCCCATGCGGGTGCGTGGCCCCGCAGCCGTGCCCTCCTGGAGGGTGACGGCGCCCGCGGGCTGCCGCATGTGCCGCCGCGCCCGGCGACCGAGTTCGCGCCGTTCAACCTGTCGGAAACGAACGCCCCGCCGCCGGAGCCTGCAGAGGAGCCGCCCTTTACCTTCGCCGCGCGGTGCGCAAGCCTTTCAGCTGTGTTGCTTTCCCGCTTTGGCTCGAAACGAAACATACAGGGTTTCGGGTACCTCGCCCTTCCTTCAGCCTCGGGTGTCATCGAGTCCATTTGCCCAGTGGCTGCCGCTGTTCACGCACAGCAGGTCCGCCACATGAGTCTGTGCTCGTGCCAGGCAGCCAATCCCGCCTTTGGGACTCTCCTGACGGGGGCAAGCGCCTGAGCATTGGGCTCGCTGGTCTGCCAGCAGCACTGACGCCACTGCTCCTGGCGCAGGCCGGCGCCGTCGACCACCCGGCAGGTCCCCAAGGCGCCGCCGCTGCCGCCCAAGCCGCCGCTGACGCAGCCGCAGCCCTTTGAGCTGCGGTCGGACGCGCGCGCCCCACGGCGTGCGGCCGCGCTGGCGGCGGAAAAGGCAACCCGCCTTGCGCTCACCGGCTCTAGGGTGAGTGTCAGGACCTCCTACTGCCGGCAGGACCCAGGTGCAGCACCTGGAGCGTCGGCGGCGGGGTGTACATGCGTCTCGATCGATTTGGCACCGGCCACGGTCTTGAACGCCTTTGCCGTGCCAGACTCTGCCATGAACCCTCATTGGACAGTACTTCCCTGAACACGACAGACTCAATGGCACTGCCATGGGCAGCGCCAGGGTTGAGCAGCGACCTACGACACCAGCCGACTGATGATCCATCTCCCAGCACTGATGAGTCCAGAGCACGAAGCTCGTGCTCATTGCGACCGATCTGGATGCAGAGCGCGGCCTCAAACAGCAGCAGGAGCTCCCGGCCGCACCTGCCAAAGCCGCTCACAAAGGTGGCAAGCCCGCAGCTGGCGAGCAAGGCTCGCGCTGCGGAGCGGGCGCGCTTTGACGCTCAGCTCGCCGCCAGGGCAGCCGAAGAGGAGGTGAACACCGTGCAAGAGGAGGGTCCGGCTGCCTGGCGCCTGACGCGCGATGCTGACGCCTGAGACATACTGAAATGGAACGCCCGAGTTCCCATGATGATGGTTTCGCGCCGGCGTGCGCGTTCAACGCACAAGCACCGGCTGCTATGTTTGCCGAGCGCTCAGCCGAGGATTGTGACGTTTGCATTTTCTGCTGCAGACGCAGCGGGAAACGGCGGCTGCCGCACAGGCGAGGAGAGAGGCGGCTGAGCTGGCGGAGCATCGCGCCAGCCTCCAGTTCAAGGTGCAACAGTTTCCTTCTCTTGCTCTGTGCACGTGCACGCTGTGCATCGCCAGCGCACTGCAGCTGAAAATGTCCGTAACCATCGCAACAATGCTGGGCTACAGCATTCTATACATGCAGCGCATTTGCACGCATGCCAAGCCACTTGCAATCTTCAACAATCTTCAATCGTGTTGAGCGTCTGCAATGGCAATCTTCTGCAGGCACGCCCAGTGCCATCCGGCAGCCACCACCCCGCAAACCCCACAGCGCCGCCGCAGCAGCCGCTGACGGTGCCGCAGTCGCCATTCCTGAACACCCGGTCGCGGGCAGTGGCGCGCGGCTGGTGAGCGAGGAATCAAGACGGCGGGGCATCCAGCTGGGCGACTGCCATGCCGGCATGCAGGCGGCCAACACATCTGGGTGCCCTCCGCCTCGGGCCGTTGTTGCAGCCCTGCAAGCAGAAACAGAGGGCTTTTGCCTTGCAAACCCTTCCACTCGTGGTCAGTGGTTACGTTCGTTTGTGACGTGAGCAATGACTAACAAAAGGGGAAGCTGCTGAGACCGGCATCTTTGAAGCGCAGCTTGAACGTCCATAGTGTTTGCTTGCACTCCCGCTTCTACCAGAACAAAGAACACAACAGCTGCAAAACATCGTTGCAACCATGAGCTTCACGCTGTCAGAGCTCCAGGCGGACTTTGGCCACGGCGCCACGCACGTCAAAAACTCGGCATCGCCGTATTTGGAATTCGAGTTTGGATCGCCGACACCCCGCGTCTTCAAGAGCACGATGGTGAAGCACGGGGGCTCGGTCGTCGCCTGGCAGCAGCCGGTGCTCCTGACGGGCGCCAACAGCTCCAACTTGACGGTGAGTGGGTCTCGAACTTTGCATGCACGTGCAATGTGCAGCCGTGCACGGACGGCGCTCGCGCAGATGCTGACCCTCTCAGAATGCCAGGCTCTGCAATTCCTACCCACTCATCCAAACCCAGCCCTGCAAGCGCTTGCAAATCAGCAACGGTCGTCCTGGGAACCTGCATAGAAGCCGGAATGTAGTACAGATTCACCTCGCTTTGCTTTCTCTCAGGTCATCGCGAAGATGCACAAGGCGCTGACCGCCGACAAGACGATTGGCGTGGGAACCATCGACTTGGGCGCGTCGGCCGGCCAGAACGGCTTCACCGTAGTGCCACTGCGGTCCACATCTGGCGCCTCTGCTGGCGAGGTGCAATGCACTTCAAGACTGTACTTGCATCTCGTGTCTGCTGTCGGCTGTGCAGCTTCATCTGATGGAAACCTGGACGAGGTCGCATTGCCATACGACCCGGTTGAGCCATTCTGCGATCTTGATGCAGGTGCGCTTCATGGTGACACGCGGTGAGGCGCCCGGCGCCGCAGGCATTAGCCAGGGGACCCCAGGTGCTCGTCTGACCTACTGCTCGCCAATGAATAGCGGTGTTGTGAATCTCCGTCAGGCGGCTGCCTGCTCTGTGCATCGATCCGTTCTTGTGCGCTTGTGAACCAATGAAGTACATTCGCTTGCTTTTGATGTGATTGACTGTCTGCCTCTGTGGTTGACTTAGGTTTCCTGAAGATGTAGGGAACAACGGCATCATCGAGGGAGTCGGCGGCCCTGGACGTAACGTGGAGGGCGGCCTCGCCCCCGTGGCGGGCGCCGGCGCCGGGGGAATGGGCGCTGGTGGCACCCACGCCGGCACCGGCGACCAGGTCAGCTGACAGCCCGGTCGTCACTCATGCAACCATGTGTAGTCTGTTCGCGTCTCTGCTGCCGATAGTGGACTGACTGTTTTGCGGCCTCGGGCCGATTTGCAGCCCCTGCGACGATGCGGACTTTGCAGCTAGTTCGCCTCTAAGCTCTCGCCTGGTACATGGGCGGCCATGCTGATGGCGAGTCTCACACGATCAACTGCGGCGTCCTGCAGGCAGGCTATAGCAACCAGCAGGGCGGCATCGGTGGCGTGGGCTACAACTCCCAGCCTGGCGGCCTTGGCGCCGGTCAGCAGCCCGGCTACAGCGGCCAGCAGGGCGGCATCGGCGGCGCGGGCTACAACTCCCAGCCTGGCGGCCTTGGCGCCGGTCAGCAGCCCGGCTACGGCGGCCAGCAGGGCGGCATCGGCAGCGCGGGCTACGACTCGCAGCCTGGCGGCCTTGGCGCCGGTCAGCAGCCCGGCTACGGCGGCCAGCAGGCCGGTGGCGCACCTGCGCTCGGCGGGGGCGGCCAGCAGCTGACGCAGACGGGCCAGCAGGGCATGACTGGCGGACAGCAGGGCGGCGCGCCAGGTACAACTTGCTTTAGGCTGTCTTGTGAGCGAGCACATCTGTGTCAGCATCCGCCCAGCAGTGCCATCCGCCTGCCGCATAGCTTGGCTCCACTGCCCTGATCCAAAAGTCTTTCATGGTCTCATCGATGCCCTGAATGTGCTCTACTTTGACCCTGCAGGCGGCATGGGCGGGGCCATGGCGCCGCAGGAGTTCAGCGAGAAGCGCTCGCATGCCACACACGACCATGATGAGTCGGAGAGCAGCGAGGTGTTTCAGCGCACAGGCTGATTTCCTGATAGTTGTCAGCCACGATACCAGAGATTGGCCGCATGGCATGGATGTGAGTTTAGCGGTATCGAAGTCATTGCTGCCAGCCTTGCGGCGCCAGCGGCAAGGTCAATGTATGCAATGCGCATATGCTAACAGGCGTGGATGGTCTCGACGACACGACTGATAGCGTCAAGGCTGTGCACAGCTCTCGTTCACTTCTGCAGCACCCCGAACTCAACAAGCGTGCCCCCCCGACGTCGTTCTCCTTCATGCAGTACGGTGCTAGCACTGAAGTACAACTGCGGTTTGGACATAAGCGGCAACGCTCGCTGCTTTTGCCAAAAGCATCGACCATCATTGGCTGGGAAATGATGTAATTCTGCGGCGATTGCAAATCGGAGAGGGCTTTGTCGTGGAAGCTGCCGCGAACCTCTGCAGCCCTGTCCAAAGGGCGGTCTCCGAAAATGTGTTGGGCCTCCTGCCGGTCGCCCGGGCCCCACGGCGAGTCGAATCGCGTAGCACTCGCGGCTGCGTACAGCGAGGCGGCGTGGGGCCACCACCCGAAGCGGCCAAAAATCCAGGTGAGTGGGTGTCGACAGCGCGATAACCGGACTAGGCGCAGCCTCGGACTCCATGTCTTGCCAAGACTTCGCGCATGCTCCTCTTATTAAATGTCACTCATCTGTCAGCGCGAAGTTCATTGCGTTGTTGCAGAGCACACACCGGGCCCTACTCGTTCAACAGTACTTGCCAGGCCTGCTTCCGCTCGTGCTTCCGCTCGTGCAGGCTGTCCACAAGCGGTTCGGCCTGGAGCGTGCCCGCCAACGCCTCGTCGCTATGAAATGTCGGAAAGTCTGGCGGAATACCTCCTGACCTCCCGACACCCACTCGAGTCGTGCCCCGAGGCGAGCCCTTGCGTGCGGTCCCTACTGACTCTGCAGAGGTAGAGACCCCAACAAAACTCATTGGCCTGGTTGCTGTTTGGTTGTGATGCACAGCAACCAGGCCAATGAGTTTCGTTGGGGTCTCTACCTCTGAAGTGTTAGCAGGGACCGCACGCAAGGGCTCGCCTCGGGGCACGACTCGAGTGGGTGTCGGGAGGTCAGGAGGTATTCCGCCAGACTTTCCGCCATTTCATGGCGACGAGGCGTTGGCGGGCACGCTCCACTGATGCACCTCTGCCCATCAACATTGCGGGCTGCTCCTAACCAAGGGTAGCATCCACCATTGCATGGGTGCGGCAATGCATCTGGGAATAGTGTCATATGTGTCAAAACGCTGTGCTGGCTGGTGTTGCGTGTGGTGGGCGTGGGGAGCAGTAACGGATTGATCCTCCAGCAAGTCTGCTGCAGACTTTGATTTGACGCGCACTCCCAACCATGCCTCCCAATGACTTGTGTGTGTGCGTAGGCGGTGCTTGAGGCGTGGCACTCGCCAAACGGCGCGTCCTTTGCATCTGCTTGTTGGCGGTTGCACCGCTACATCGCCGAGCGCCATCTTGCGCCGCCAATGGGCACGAGGCCTGTGGCCCGTCAGTGCCTAAGCAGGTGCTTCTTCCCCGACAAGTTGATACATACGATGATTCGTTGCCTGATTGCTCTCTGTTCGCTGTTTGCCCACGCTCAAAAGCCTGGGTGGGGAGACCTCTTCATACATGCATGCCTGAGCGTGCATGCCATTTTCCAACACTAGCAGCTGTCATCTGGTCGACATCGTATCTCCACAGGCTCCCACTTTTTCGGGCAAGGACGAACTTGCTCCTTGGTGCTCCTTCATTAAAATTTTGCTTTGGCTCCGGACAAGTTTTGAGTTGTGCTCTCGACCCAGCTTGCAGGTCCTGTGGCCCGTCAGTGATGGCGGTGTTGCCCCATACAGGTATTCCTACCCCGAGTTCATGCATATGGTAGCTCATTGTCTGCCTTCTCACCACGGTCTGCCCTCATCGTTAGTTGCCCCGCGCTTGACCAGGATCTCAGACATGTTGCACGAGGAGCACGCCGTCTTTTAGGGATAATAGTCAATAAATCGACATGCATCAAACCGCCACACTAATTCCCACGTCTCTGTTTGGAGCTGAGCTTGCCCTTTAAACTGCCTGCAGGTCGAGATGGTTGATGACGACTCCGCGTTGTGGGCCTGAAGGCCGAGAGGGCTGTGTTAACCCACTTTTAGGAGCCTAGACTGCTGTAAAATAGCCGGCTATTTAGGGTAAAATAGCCGGCTATTTTACAGCAGTCTAGGCTCCTAAAAGTGGGAACAATTGAGCCAGGTCACAATGCTCTACTGAACAAAGCCAATAGGATCAATGAAGTAAAAGAGCAGAACCTTACTTTTAAGATTTGAGCTATGCCTTTGCCAATAATCACGCCTCTGAGGTTTGAAATGAGGATTGCGTGACGAAATACGGAGGCGTAGCTGCCTGCAGCTGGGCAGAAGCTGGCAAAATCTTCCAGCGAATCAGTCGTAGCCGGCACTTCTCACAGTTGCAATCCGTGACCCCTTACAAACAAGAATCAAGGCTATATTGACCTTTGTTGATCCGCTACACCTGCGCACCGCTTCACAGCTTTCGTTCACTCCTGCAGCGGCTGATTCGGACACACCTCGTCAACATGGCGCTGACTGTGAGCTCCATTGAGGCCGACTTCGTGAAGGACACCAAGACCATTGGTGCGTGATGCACTGTCCCGCGGCGCGCTGCTCACGAGCTCGCCGCAGCAGTTGCACACTGACCAACCCGCACATGTTTGGTGTTGCTGCTCGGCAGTCGTGCACGTCAAGCTCGCATGCGCCTGAACTGTACAGTACGCCTCGCGGAGCAACATGCACCGCACATGACCGATCGCTGTCGGCTGCAGCTCTTGTGTTCATATCGTTGCAGCAGTGCGCCTGCCCAGGCGGCTGAACCTGTGCCAGACACCTGCTTTTGTAGCTACACTTCGCACCTTTCTCATTTCTGACACCTGGTTTCGTTTGACATCCCACAGGTAAGCAATCCGCGTACCTCGACTTCGACTTCGGTGGCCGTGTGCACTCCACCGATGTCCTCAAGTCTGCAGGCACGAATATTCCACGAGCTTGCCCTGTCAAGCTGCATATGTCACGCAGCGATGCGATGATCCAGCCCTTGGGCATTGAATCACCAGACGGCACATTGCACTGCGCATGCATGCTGCCTGTCTGCTCCCTTGGAGCGGACACCTCCAGTCGCAACTTACACTCAAACCTTGGCCGCTCGCGGTGCAGGCAAGTTCGCGACCTGGGACACCCCCGTCCAGCTGACAGGCGCCGGGATCACCATGAAGGTAGCTTCCCTTCAACATGCGAGGATGTGACTCAAAGTTGTTGCCCGTCCGCCCACCCTGCCGTCCGTTGCCTCCGGCGCTCCTGCTGCTGACCGGGCCTGCACACACCCGACCTGGCAGCATAAGCCGTGGGCATGGAGCTTCGCATGTCAAGGCGTCTGCGCATGTCCTCGGCGCGTGTGTATCAGCATATGCACCCCCCAACCGTGCAGCGCCGTCCATCCTGCAGGATGCAGCGGCGGCGCCGGTGCGCATTATGTTGCTATCATCGCAGCAAACGGTTTGATTTGGAAAAAGTCTCCTTTCCTTTACAGGTTGTTGCCAAGGCCTCCAAGACGCTGGCGCATGACAAGGCCCTGGGCGTCGGCGAGCTCAACCTCCTCAAGGTACTGATACAACCCTTGAAGCTGGATCCGAGGTTGGGTTGGCATTGTAGCTGCCGCTGTCCAGGTTTGCTATGTGTGGCTGGCGGGCAGCGTCGTGAGTGACGGACTTGGAACCTCCACAGCATGATTCTGGCTTAAAAGCACCGACACGCGCACTGCGCAGGCGGCAGGACAGGGCCCGCAGACGGTGCAGCTGCGTGACGAGCTGACGGGCTCATACGCTGGCGAGGTGCGGCTGACCATCTCTGGCGGCAGCCCCGCGATCTCCGGCTTGCCCCACACCGAGGGTGAGTTTTCAAATGCGCCTGTGCATGCTGCGTGATACTGACTGCACCCGTCTTCAGCATGACTCTGCCAACAGTGTGGATCCCTGCCTACCGATTGCCTGCTACGAACACACACAACACGTGGCGCCAAAGTCTGCACTCACTACGTGACGCTAGCCTGATGGGCCCTCCTGTTGCACTCCCTCCCAAATGCTATCGACCGACGGCAGCTGACATGCTGCAGTGGCCATGCTGTGCAGGCCACGGCGTTGCAGGTGCCGCAGCGTCTGTGCTGCCTGGCCACCACGACTCGCAGACCGGCACCGGCTCTCAGGGCCACAGTGGCGCTGTCGGCGGTGCCGCCGCAAGTGCCGGCGCTGCAGGCCTCGGCGCAGCCGCGCTGCAGCATCACAACCAGGGTACGTGGCGTTGTGATGTCATTTCTGCAGCGATGTTGCAGCCGTGCCCAGGCCCTCTGACACGTTTGGTCATCCGCACAGCAAACTACCGTGCATGCACCTGCTCAGCTTGCTGCTTGGTGCCACCGACTGCCAGCCGGACTGTATCTCCAATAGACGATGTCCTCAGAAACCGTGTCTGGCAAGCTTTCAGCCACAGGGGTGCACGGCTGACAGACTCCTACATATGTGCTCCGTTTACTCACCTCGATTCTTACTGCCCCTCAGGCGAGCAGGGCCTCACCGGCCAGCAGGGCGGCCTCGGCGGCCAGCAGGGAGGCCTTGGCGGCCGCCAGCACGAGACCCTGGGCCAGAAGGTCGAGGACCGCCTGCCTGGCCACCACGCCTCGCAGACCGGCACTGGCTCTCAGGGCCACAGTGGCGCTGTCGGCGGTGCCGCCGCAGGTGCCGGCGCCGCAGGCCTCGGCGCAGCCGCGCTGCAGCATCACAACCAGGGTACGTGGCCTCTTGACGTGCTTTCTGCAGCGATGTTGGAGTCGTGCCCAGCCCGCTGACACGTTTGGTCATCCGCGCAACAAACAACCGCGCTTGCACCTGCCCATGCTCGCGGCTTGGTGCCACCGACTGCCAGCCGGACTATATTTCCAATGGACAACGCGCCTCAGAAGCCCTGTCTGGCAAGCTTTCAGTCACAGGGGTGCACGGCTGGCAGACTCCTACATATGTGCTCCATGTACTCACCTCGGTCCCTACTGCCCCTCAGGCGAGCAGGGCCTCGGCGGCCAGCAGGGAGGCATCGGCGGCCAGCAGGGAGGCATCGGCGGCCGCCAGCACGAGACCCTGGGCCAGAAGATCGACGAGCACCAGACCGGCCACCACTACAACCAGGTGCGTTTATGGCAACAAACCCTAATTGTAGTGCATGGCGTTCGTGACTCCGGTTCTCACTGTTGAGTGCGCACGAAAGGTCACTCAGGTGGCCCCCGCATCGAGCATCAGCAAGACCTCTCGTGCTTGTCGGTTGCCACAGTGCATCTCGCAACTGCGAGTGGCAGTCGGCCGCCGATGTTGATACTGGTGTCTCCGCTCCCCCGACATCACACTAGTGCTCACCTTCATCACTCTGCGTCAACCGCACAGAGACTTCCCAACGCGGGAGTGGGGCCGCAGCAGGGGCGCCAGCACGAGTCGCTGGGGCAGCGCATCGAGGACCGCCTGCCCGGCCACCACAACAACCAGGTGCGCACCTTCTCTTCCTGCTCATCAGTGGGCCCGCTGTGGCTGTGGTGCTGCCGGTGTGCGTCCCTTGTTGAGCTTGAGCCCGGCCCATGAGGGGCTGGTGAACCTGCCTGATTTGAACCTAAATCTGAGTGCGTGACTTCGAAACCCGTCGTCTGACAGCTGTGTGGTACTCTTCAGAACCGATCGGCATGTGTGCTTTGATATATGTGTCACCGTACTGCTGCGCCATCATTGCAGGGCTTCGCCGGTGCGGGCGTGGCGCCGCAGCAGGGCCGCCAACACGAGACGCTGGGCCAGCGTGTCGAGGACCGCCTGCCGGGGCACAACACCCACCAGGTACGCAGTTGATGGACAAAGAACTGCCAGTCTCCTTGGCAGCTCGCAGGCACAACGCCAGGACATGGTGCAGATATTGAGTTCAGTCAGAAAAGGGCTGAACGCATGGAAAGTACTCGTGCCCTGACGCGCAGACAGCCTGCCGGCTGGCAATGCGCAGATGCCACGTTTTCAGCTCGCGTGCATGGCTGTGTGCACTTCAGAAGATTCCCATCTGATTGCCGTTTCGCAAGTGTGCAGGGTGTGCCCGGCGGGCAGCAGCAGGGCTTCAGCCAGGCGGGCGGCCCCACTGGCGCACTGCACATGGGTGGCGCCCAGCCGGGCCCGGGCCAGGGCCAGGGTTTCGGCACCAACACCGGAGTCGGCCAAGGCCTGCAGGGCCAGGGCATCGGCCACAGCCACGACCAGGGCATCGGTGGCAACAACGCTGGCGGCGTGCCGTGCCCGCAGTGCCATGGCACCGGCGGCCTCGAGCAGCGCCTGGAGCAGGGCCTGGGCCTCGGCGGCAACCGCCAGGGCGCGACGCAGGGCCAGGGCATCGGCCAGAACGTCAACCAGCAGCGTGAGTTGAATTGGCGTTGCCACTTTGCAACTGACTGTCATCCCCTGGTATGCTGAAATGGAACCGTCTGGTGCAGGTCAACTGCAGTCTGCCAAGATGGACTATTCTGCCTTTTGGTAGAGATGACGGGGAGGCAATGCTGCGAATTGCTGATGGCTGTCTCGCTGTTCATGTGCAGGCTTCTAGACGGCACTCCACGCCATCGGTGGCACATCAAGACAAGTACCAAGAGCACAAGCGTGAACTCAGAACGAGCTGGCCTGTGCCGGCATCAGTATCATCTGGGCACACAGGGGACTGATGGGGAGCCTAACATGTCGTAATTGTGACCACATTCTAGATGCGCATTCCTCCGCAGCTTTCCTGGCTTGAGCTCGGCAGAGCTCCGTGAGCATCAACCTCCGTGAACATGGCACGTGATCTGTTGCAAATGTTGCTCTGCTGTTTTCGTTTCATTTTGAACATTATTGCTCTGGTGCGCCATTTACGTTTTTCGGTGCTGCAAGTCCCATCTACAACCATGTGAAAAGTAAAATTGCACAACTTGAAGCATCTTTCATAACGCACGCAAGGGATGCGCAGTCATTGTAGCGTGGACCGCAATACTCGTGCCGCTGCTCAATGTATATTAGTTTACACATGTACATGATGCTGCGCGCATGGCCAACAGCTTCAGGCGGCGCCTACAAGCTGGACAATGACGCTGCGCAGCAGGTGGTTGGCCATCAGGTGTCTGTCTTCGACGGGCAGCCCCGTCGTGGGTGATGTCCCATGCTGCTCCAGCCAAGAGGCGATGGCGCCGCGCTCGTAGGTGTTGCCGCCCGCGCACAGCACCGGGTCGCGCATGATGACCTGCAGACAGTGTCAGACCTCCATGAAAGCCCTCGAGAGCATTGCCAAGCAGATCTCTAGTGACACCCCCTGCCAGAATGACGCTTCGAAGCCCGGACGAGGTGTCTGTAGCCTCGAAATTCCAGGCCAGAACCCTGCATGGCTGTTGACGCACACCGGGCTGGCAGACTAGCGACAGGGTGAGCAGCCTGTGACGCTGCCATAAAGGAGGTTGTGAATGCGTGCCTTGCTGAGAAGGCACAGCATTCATTCTGGCATTGTGGGCAGGCTGCCGGCAGCCACAGGCTCCCGCCCACCGCCGATGGCGTCTGCTGGTGCCGGGGCCGCGCCGTCGCTCGCGCCGCCTGCTGGTGTGTCAGATGACTCAGGCCGCGGTAGCGCATGCGCGTGCTCCCGGCCACGAGCTGCCCCCTCCGGGAAAAAAGGCCGCTCTGCGCTTGGCGCTGCAGCTGCTGACCCAGCGCCGCTACCCCTGTCGGGCGGCTGTGCGGAGCCGTCTGCGCCATCGCTTGGCGGCTGCACTGCAGCGGCCGCTGAGAGAAGTGGCCGCGCTGCACCGCCGCCCCCTGCCGCCGTCGCCCTCCGGCGCGCCGTCTGAGCGCGCTTCAGGGCCGACTTTGCTGCCGCCTGCTGCTGGGCTGCGGCTGTACCCTCCTCCTCCTGTAGGCAGCCAGCGCACTTGGGGACTGGGGAAGGTGAGCTGACGGACGGAACACATGGTGTGCTCCAGGGCTGCAACATGTCTTGCAGCATGACTTTAGCACATGCAAAGCCTCTACACGTTGCAGGGTCGGAACGCAGGCCACGGAGACCAGAATGCAGCCCGAGGGAGTGATGCTGCCGCATACAACATGTCACACTGCCCGTCCAGGGGGGTAAAAGCGCCTGCGTGTGCATCGCCTGCACGCTTGCAGGACATGGAAAGATAGGTAGACTCCATCAACCACGCACCTCTAGCAAGTCTCGCATTCCTGCCTCAGCGGCCGCGACCGCGTCGATCTGTGCAGCCGCCGCCGCCGCAGCACCGCCGCCGCCGCCGCCGCCGCCGCCGCCAGGCTGCGGCGCCTTGAGCGCATCGACCACCGGCTGCACGACGGCTGCAACGCGCCGCCAGTACAGCTGTGACGGCGGCGGCGGCTGGCTGTTTGGGCGAGGCGAGGGGGCCACAGCTGGATGGCACCGTCCCGTTGCCAGAGCTGCTGCCGGCACTTGCGGCTGGCGGAGCAGCCACCTGGCTGTCCATTGCCACCGGAAGGACGCAGTGGGTGTGCGGCTGGATATTTACTCTGCAGGCTGTGATCATGCCCTCCGTGTCAGCCAGCTCCAGGACGCTCGGCGGGTCCCTGCTGCGGCTGTCGCGTTTTCATTGAGGGTCGCCAGGTATCCCGCCGCGGCATACCGTCCAGGTCTGCCTCCTTGCAAGACAGCACCAGCGTACCATGGCGTCGCAGCGCCTCCGCGACACGCATTTGGGGCTGTGCGTGTCCGGCACCCGGAGAATCAGGGCTTGGCGGCACCTGGTGATCCACGCTGCGCTGACTGTGGCGGAAAGCGGTTGCGGCAGCTGCAGCAGGCCTGCCACGATCGCATCGCTGACCAGCTCAACCGCCTCAAGGCGCACAGAGAGCGCCGCCATGGCCGTGATGGGCCTGGGGCACTGGCTGTGCGTCGTCTCGGTCTCGCTGGGGCGGTACAGGTGCCAGGGCGTACTCAAGCCGAGCTGAATGCCGCCATTGCCGGCATCAGGCGCAGCAGCTTCCACCGCCGCCGCGAACTCCCTTGTTGCCGCAGCGAGGTTGGCGATAAGCTGCCGCTCCTGGGCCGAGCTAGCTCATGCCGGCAGCTGCAGCTGGAGGGCGACTGTTTGCATAGTTCGCTCCTTATAGGGCACACGAACGCCTGGCTGCATTCCTCCCGCTGTATTCGCCACTGGCGCGGGTGGGAGAGGGGGCCGCCGGCCGGCATGGCGATGTGCTGACGGGCTGAGCTGTTGCCGAGCACGCGTTGTGGCATCGCCTCCTGCAGCAGCTGTGCCAGGATGCAGGTGACCAGGACCCTTCTCAGGTCGCGATCGCTTCTAATGCCAACACGCGCGCGGCTCGACCCTCGCTCTTCCGTGGCTGCATCGCTTGAACGCTCGCGGCTGCAACGCTGCATCGCTGGGCGCTGTGAACGATAAGTGAAAGAATGCCGTCCCTCAAGGGAGCGAAAACAAATCAGTAGTGTTGGGCCAACAGCCTGTTGGCCACATGAAGTCAAGAACACAATACCAAACGAAATAATATTCAAGTGCCCCGTTGGGCTCACCGATCCACGCGCCTTGCGGATGCTCGCTGTCCACTGCACTGCACTTTCGTTCGAGCTAGCCGAACCGGATTCAAACTGCAAGTTCCCGCAAAGCTTGGCCTCCAACTGCAGCAAGCCTGGTTTTGAACCCATTCCTGTGGTAGGGCACTCGTGAGACACTGGTACTGTTGTGCCTGAACGACAGAGGTGATCCGGTGCTGTGGAGTGTAGCCGATGCCGGCAGCGTCAGGTACGAGTACACATCGTCAAACTTCGCGCCTGATGATCCTGCAAGACTGCAACCTGATTGTTGAAGGCTTGATTCGTCTAGTACAGCCGCATCCGGACTCGCTGCTGCAATAAATCAACTGTGAAGACTGCTCCGCCGAATGTGCCGAGGCGCCAGCTGCAGGACACCACTGCGCCTGCGGCCTCCGCAGTACAGCTGCCGGCCTCAAGCGCCACCTCGCAAGCGCCAGCAGTGAGCCACCTGACGTGCACCCCAGCATGCAATGACACAGCCGGCGCTCAAGCAGGCACCGAATCAGCATCCGCCAGACTGCATGCATTGGCGGTCAGCTCATCTCGCATTCTGGTGGGATTCAACGCCTGCCACTTCCGAGTTCTTGGTCGACTGCCTTCTCGCAGACCGCGGCGAAGATGACATGCACTATGGGGTGGGCGCGCCGGGTGAGGACGCCTCCCTGAGCGAGGCCGGCCGGCCATCACCGCTGGGGACGCTGCCACACCAGCCGCATAGCGGCCGGCAGCTGCGCAGCGCCAGAGGCGGCGGAGCGCCCGCGGCAATGCACGCCCTGACCGACCCGTCGGCGCCGAGCTGGCTGCAGCAGCTGGGTGATGAGCGGCGCCAGTGGGACGCGGTCGGGCAGCAGCAAAACGCACATGAGCAGCAGCCATCGCGGCGGCGGCCGATGTCACAGCAAGGCAGCCCCCAGCGCGTCAATGCGATGCGCACGAATGCTGCGCTGGAGCTCCCTCATGGCACCGGCGCCGGCGCAAACGACGCGATGCGGCCCGCTCGTATGCAGCACGAACAGGAGCAACGGGCGGCCCCGGGGCAGGACTCTCTTGGCCATGCACCAGGAGTTCATGCTGACGGCGGCGGCGGCGGCGGAGGCGGCAGTTCCTGCCGAATGCAGGACGGCGGCCTCCAGGGCCGCGGCGCTGCCAACGGGCCGCTTGCCGCGGGCGGCCCGGCGCTGCCGGCGCGATCGTGGGTGCAGCTCATGTCGCCGCGCACCGCCTCGCCGCGGCGGCAGCCGCTGTCAGGTGTGCTATTCTTCTTGTCGATTAACTCTCACCCAGCTGCATCGCATGCGATTGGATGCAGCAGTTTGGTCTGGCATCATCTATCCGTGCAGCATGCATCAGTGTGCACTCTGAAACCGCAGAGCAGGAGCGGCGCTGGCTGGAGCACTCGGAGCTGCGGGCTCAGACACCATAAACCCCGAATCTTGGCCGTGTTCCTTCCTGCCAGAGGTGGCAACGGAGATGTGGTGCTGTTCATGTGCAGAGGAGGAGCCGAACTCGTCCGAGCTCTGGGGCCCACGGGCCTGGAGCCCCGCACCTTGTGCATGTTCCGTCTCTCCAGAGGCGGCAGCGGAGATTTAATGCTGTCATTGGCTGTCGTGTGCAGAGGAGGAGCCGCACTCGCCCGAGCTCTGGGGGCCGCGGGCCTGGAGCCCCACCACCGTCGCGCGCCGCAGCTACGACACCCACGGGCAGCCCAGCCCGCGACGCCAGGACGGTGCGACCCTGCTGTCGGCCCTGCTCCAGGTTCACAGGTGCCAGGGCCCCAGTGCACGCAGATGCGCAGATCCTTGGAACCCCCCAGGATGATGACCTTCCCATCGACCTCAGGAATGAGCATCAGAGCCGTGTAGTCTGTTGACCGGTCCCCATTCTTTGCTGCAGGGCCAAGCCTCCTGTCCTGCACGTCGAGGCTAGGCCTGTTTCTCGGCTGCGGCCAACATGCAGTCTGTGCCGGGGGTTTTCCGGGGCTGCTTGATGGCTTCGACTGCACCCTGCAGAGTCGCGGTGGGAGGCGGCGGCGGCGGCGGCAGCGCGCAGCACTTATGGCACCACAAGCCTGCAGCCACCTGCATCAGCGCGAGCAGCGACTTCCCCGCCGCGCTACCAGCATCCTGTGGCCGCCCATGCGGCGCCACCACAGCCGCAGCTGCGCGGCGGCGCTGCAGCGAGCCCCCGCGGCACGAGCAGCGGCAGCAGCCCGACTGCCGGCGGCAGCAGCGGGGACGAAGCCGCCGTGGTCTTCGGAATCAGGCCTCCAAGGTCTCCCTCCAAGCGGCCCTTGTCCCCGACGCCGCCGCTGGACCTGGCGAAACTCGCAAGCCGCCAGCAGCGGCGCAGCCACCTGACGGCGCCGCCAGCTGTGGCACAGCAGCAGCCGCCGCAGGCAGCGGCTGCCGTGGCGTCGGGCGCCGCCGCGCAAGCAAGCGGCCGGCAGCGCGGCGCTGGCAGGCTGGGCGGCAGCCCAAGAGCTGTCGCCGACACATACTCCCGCGACTTCGGGCCAGCTTCGACCGCGCCGGCGGCCGTCGGTGATCCAGATACCAAGCGCCGCTCGGCCGCCGGGGCTGTCACACGGGCGATGGGGCGGCAGTTGCTCAGCATGCGTGACGCGGCGGTCGCGGCGGCGTCGCCACGCCTCGACTGGGCACTGGGCAGTCCTACTGGCGGAGTGCACCAGCCCCCAGTGAGTGCTGGCTGTTAGTTGAAATAGCAGCCCGGAGCGGTCCATGGCCTCTTTCTTCCAACCAAATCACACTTTTTAGTGAGGACGGCGCCGCCTGTGAGGCATGCCCAGGCAGTGCTCGCATGGACCGAGTCTGGAATTCCTACGGCATGACCTGAGTGCCTCGGGGTTGGCACTATATGCAGCCGTGCGTGCCCCCATCATGGCACACAACGGCAAACCCTCACTGCGAACCTACAACCTCTTACACTTGAGCTGTGGAGCCACTAGGCCACTAAATTGCATTCCCAGCAGACCACGGGCTGCACTTCTCACAGCACCTCATTGCAAGTCACTCCTAAGGCAGGCGTCATGGCACGGCGGCGGTGCAGCCAGCGTTGCTCTCCCGCCGGAGGCTGTGCAAGTGGCGCCGCTGTGGGCGGACCCCTGGCTGTCGGCCATAACTTCCTCATGAGCCTTGCCATCCTTTTCTCGTCTACAAGTGCGCCGGCATGGCAGCGGGGTAACTGACATCGCCTTCCCGCCTGCCAGGCACTGCTGCTGAGCTCTCACCTCCAAACTTTGGCACCGTGTCCAGGCAATAGGCAGCACCTTCCCGCCGGATGCAGTGCAGACGGTGCCGCTGGGGCTGTATGGTCCTGAGCCCTCACGTTGTTTTTGTCAACCACAGGTGCCGTGGCACGGCGGCATGGCACGTGACCGCGCCTTTCCTGTGAGAGGCGTTTCAGGCGGTGCAGCTGTGGGCAAAATCCTGGCTGTGCTCCGTACCTTCTCCTCAGCATTCACCTTCCCCTCAGCATTTACCTTCAAAACTTTCTGTGCACAGGTGCCGTGGCATGGCGGCGGGTCAACCAGCAACGCTTTTCCGCCAGAGGCGGTGCAGGCGGTGCTGTTGTGGGCAGACCCCTGGCTTTCGGCGCGCATCTTTGGCGCGGGGCTGTATGTACTCATCTGCATGCGCCAGGTCGGACTGGGTGAGCGTCTCTTGCACTAACTCTCCAGGATCCTCAATCCTCCTGCATCTCAAAGCGCCTGGCTCTGCACACCACATGCCAAGCATCCGCAGGCCACAACACTGCTGTGGGGCAGTCGTGAAATGCGTCTTGTAGAGGCACCGAACAACAAGGTTGCTGAGTGAAAGGGGATGCCAACGGAAGCCCTCAGGGAGGGCACGTCCCATGATGCAAGCAGGCAAGCTGCCACTGCAGCCGCTGACGGCGGCCGCGGCCAGCTGTGTTCTGTGGATGGGCGTCAGCATCTTGGGCCGTGCCCTGCGCCGCTACGGCCTCCTGGCGCCTTTCGATGAGGTAAAGTGTCATCAACACCAGGTCTCGTGCGAAAATCAGCTCGGCCCTGACCATGGCCGCAGGCGATCGCAGTCAAAATGTGCTGCAGCGCGCCTGCTGCGTCATGCCTGCACTTGGAAGTGCTCTACTTGATTTGAAATGCACACGGCAGCGCACACGATGCATCGGACAGTTTCGAACGGTTTCACGTGATCTGCCTCTGCCGCTGGCAGACAAGCGGGGCACTGACGGCGCCCTGTTGCCGATGCAGGGGCCGGAGGCCTTGCAACACTCCGAGACACTGCGCCGGCAGCGCGCTGAGGAGCGACTGGTGCGGGGTGCAGAGAGCGCCGCGCCGGTCGTCACGGCGTGCGCCGCCATGCTGGGGCGTGCCCTTTCCGGTGAAATTCATTTTATTCTTTCAAGTTATTTTATCTATCAAACCAGCAACCTTCTGGACGCTCCTCCTGCAGCACTCTCAACGACCGATTCGAGTCCTGGGGACGGCATTCCCGCCCGGGGTTTGACGCTGGGCGCGCATTGTCGACTGAGGCATGCTCGGACTTCTGACGCGTCCTGTACGGGCTTCGATATATAGGGTGTTCCCCGACCCGTCCGCGCAGGCAGCCTTGCGCTCGTGCAATGATGATAGATAGTCAACAGGCGACAGGGCTGCACCTGTTGCCGGCAGGAAGCCAGGCGTTCTACAGGCAAGCAACGGCGCCCTGTGTGCGCCGCACTGGCTGCATGCACCGCACTACAGGGTTGTTTGTGCGATCGTTTTGACAGCAATCGGGCCTGCTCTGCCGGGATATCTGAAAAACGGTATCTGAGAGCTGCCAAACTGTGCAGGTCGCTTGAGCAGCTTTTTGGAGGGTTGCTGGTTGAGGTGCAGAGGTTCTAGGTCCTTGTCCTTTGGTTTGCTCTAGGGGCAGACATGCCGGATTCGCAGCGCAAATGCCACGAAACATTGCGGAGCCGGCCTGTGCGTTGCCGCTGCCGGCCGCAACAAAGCGGCTTCCATTCGGCCGGGCCTTGCGCTGTGATAAATTTTGCTTTGCCATGTAGCCAGCAAGTGAATGTGAACGAATCCTGGCTGAATTGTTCGCCCTGCCACCTATGTGACACAGGCCGTGACAAGGTGGCGTCCCTATGGCTGGGCCTGGCGCTCTGGGCCGCCGCCGCGCTGTCGGAGTCGCGCCTGGTGGCACAGCCAACGCTGCTGGTCGCCGCCTGGGTCGCCCTCTTCGCGCTGCCGCCTGCCTACGCCGTGTGCAGGTAGCTGCTGAGCTGTCCATGCTGGTTTTGGTTTTTGGGGCTGGCACTTACTGATGTGTGTGGCATTGTGGTTCGTGGCACGCGAATTGAGGTGTAAAGGAGCAGCACCGAGTATCCTTTTTGGCAAGGGTCCAACTCACGTGATCGAGCAGAGCTGAGCAGCCCTCAGATCATGGGAGCCCGGGCGCTCAGATCCCCGTGCTGCTGCTTGCCGCTGCGCTAATGTCGCTGTCACTGCACGTATGTCCTACTCCAGGGCAAATATACACAACAAATTTTGAACCAATGTCCCGTGGTCTGCGCCACGTCTGTCGTGCCATCTCTGCTGCTGCCGCTCGGTTTCCGACCTGCTGATCAAAGGGTTTACGGCCCTTAGCAGGCTGCACTCCAACATCGGCTCCATGCACGCACATGTGAGCTCCTCAGGATGTTGTCACCTACCATCACGAAGAAGAAATTGTCATTTATATATGAATCTGTTATATAAATTAATATGCATATGATCTGCAGGCGGGCACTGGACGCGCTTGCTGAGGAGCTGCTGGCTGCCGCCGCTTCAGCGCTCAGCACGGGTAATGCTCCTGCCGCACGAGCCTTGCAGTCTGGCAGGCAGGCTTCACCCGGATGCAGGCAGCTTTCGCCAGTGTGCGCATGCATCTGGAGGCACCTGGCCAGGGGCTGCGTCTGGCGGCATGGCCGCTTGTCGTACCGTAGAGGCGATTGGTGGAGGAAGTCACAGATGAGCCGCCACCAGTTGCATGTCACTTGCAAGTCAGCACTATCGTCGGCATCGGGTTTGGTTGGGGATCGGTCGCCCCAACTTACACCTCCTCCTGCCAAGCTAATTGCTTCATCACTTTGCACAGCAGCTGGGCTACCTTTGGTGCTTCGCCTCGCTGCCGTGCCTAATCACTGAAACCCAAATTGCAGGCGGCCGCGCGACGGCGGGGCTCGCACTCGGTGCCGCGGCGGCAGGCTGGGCGTTTGGCGGCCCGGGCGCGGTAGGACAGGCGACCTGCGCGCTCGGCGCGGCCGCAGCGATCCTCGCCTGGCGGGCTGCAACAGGCTAACAACATGATGACCGGCCTGCCGTGCCGCAAACACCTTGCCGGGCGCATGTTGAGGGCTGACGGAATGCAGGCGGGCCGTGGGCCGGCGCTGCCTCAGTCGCCGCCGCAGACCTTCGCTTGGCGCCCCAAAAACCCCAAGTGGGCTGATGCTATGAAGGGCGGCCCACCTGCGCCGCCGCAGCCGCCGCCGCACGCAAGGCAGACGGAAGCTGGCCTGGAAGCAACCAGCCGGAGGGGGACCATACTTTGCACACGGATCAGCAAATGTAAGCGTAGAGCAATTTTGACGCAAGCGCCTCGCGGCATGCTGGGCAAAGCTGCTGCCTTTCGCGATAAAGTTTGTTGTAAGTGCAATTTTGACCATTGTTTTGACCAGCACGGCTGGGAGACAAACGAAACACAGATGTATACGAGATGCCTGAAGGTGCAGTGTGTTTGCCTTGAGGGCGTTTGTAACGTAAGGTGCAGTCATGCAGCTGCGGATGCTGTCACGATGGCTGCCTGGCTGCACTATCCTGCGTTTTATGCTGCTGCAATCCCAGCGATGCAACCCTACACACCACTTGCCATGCAAGCTGAAGTTCATATCGCAGTTTGAATGGTTTTACAACATACATGACATGCAAGCACTTTGTGCCAACCATTTTTGTGACTCATTGCCGCCAAACGTAATTGCAATGACAGGAAACACCGTGCAGTCAACCATCATCATCAGCCTGCCTGCATACATACACAGCGATTTGGTCTGGGTGGAGTCCTACGTTGCCTATGTGTGTGTGCGGCCGGCTGCACCCAGAGCCACGAGAGACATGGCCTCAAGCAACCGGACTGTAAAAGGTTTTGTAGAGTGGCACTGTCATAATGTACCAGCGAATCGTCATGTGCTTTGTGCCGCTGCGCTGTCAAGGTCTGTAAGTGTCAGCCAGCGCACTCCCCTCACATACGCCAAATTGGGGCTGCCGGCTGCAGTCATCAGCCTGCACACCTGCTGACAACCGCCCGGCATCGCTGATAGCAACATGCTACTTCGCCATGTCACTGCCTTGGATGACCAGCAGGCCTGCGAGCACTGCCGATGGTCAGACCTCCCCTAGCAGGGTGTTGTTGCTGCCGTCTCCCAATGCCTCCTGCGATCCGCCGTCCTCCGACGTGGCCCCGGCGAGCAGAGCCACCATGACAGGCGGCCCGCCGCCGGGCAGTGTGAAGACCTGTGGCTCAAGCGACTCGCGAGCTCATGGGACTCCCTGTAGAAGAGGCGCCTGCAGGATGTAAACGTTTGCGTCAGCTGATCGACCACTCCTCCAAGCATGATGCCGACCAGCTGGCAATTTCCACGTTGGATGCTCAAAAGCTTGGCATTTGTGATTGCATGTGCGCTTCGAATCGAGAATGGCCTAGCCTCATTCCTGTGCTGCTGCTCCCTGGAGTCTATAGATATCTTGCAGGCAAGCCGGGTCGCTGGGCAGTTGCGCTGAAGAGCGGCACTTTGAGCCTCAGTCGACTTGATACCGATCGCAACTCAACGAAGAGCAATGGGTCGCGCACTTGGCAAGTCTCTAGATGCCAAGGCTGTGACGCGGGCCATCTGATATCACATGCCAAAACAAGGGCATCAGAGCACCGAACTGCATCATTGCAGCAGCACCCTCACTGCTGGTTGCGCCGTTAGAGGGTGCAGCGTCCAGAGTGCCGCCAACCGTGGCAACCTCACGCACCGTCCTTGCCGTCATGGAAATTTCCGCCGGCGGCCGCCGTGTCAGCAGCAGTAGCCCCGTGGCGCCCTGCCTCAGCGGCATCAAGCTGTTCAGAGTCGTGCCCGTGCGCCCTAGGCCGCCAGGCGCCCTTGTAGCCAGCGTACCCCGGCAGCTGCACCACTTTGCCGCCGTAGCTTAGGTCATCGTCAAATCCGCCTGGCGCCATGATCTGCGCAGGCAGGCGGAGGGGTTGCAGCGCCTTGTCCATGATCCAGACGACCTTTAAACACTCTCACACCAAACCATCGTCATCACATCGGCCCCGGGTCCTGCCCCAGCTACATGTAAATATCATCAGGTCACAGCACCGGGAAGCGGCTTGGTCGGAAGGCGGCTTCATACAGCACCTGCGTATGTAAACAACGAGCCACAATTTCAAGCTGCTGGCGTGAACTAGCTTTCCGCTTGACGTGTGGGCCTCCATGTTGCGGCGATGCATCAGAGATGCTGCCATGCACAGGGTGTGTGTAGTGCCAGCAGCCGCAAGAGTTGCATAGCAAGGCCTCACCGCAGCAAAGACGCCTCCGCTCATTGGACCAACCTATTTGCAGTGCGGGGCATGCAAGTCAGTTTGCTATGCTCCTGGCTGCTGCAGATTGTTTTAGATATCTCGTTACCAGATGAGCACACAAGGTTATATAGGTACAAGGTACGCACGCACCCAGAAGACCCATTGGTCGTCCCATATGCCAGAAATCACTGAGGGGCCGAAACTGCGAGCCGCTGCAGTGTGACCAGCAAGACGAGCATCAGCATGGTGTGTGTTTGAACGAGGATGAGGATGCATTGCAGTCATACCTAACAACATACTGTCAAACGGCAAGAAAAGGGTTCAGGCTGTTACAGCAAATGACACACAGCTAGTATTGAACTTGGGACAGCAGGCCAGACGCTCACGATTGATGCTGCAGCCGTCAATGGGGATGGCAACCTGTGCATTGAAGTACATGGGACAAGGCTCTAGCTCAAAGGTCGCATTGCCACACCGAGTAGATTCGCTACTCATGCAGCAATAAGTTGTTCACTGTGACTCAACAATGTTTAGCTTTGACAGCTCGAAATCTCGAAAGCTTTCGCATGGCTCCTAGCATCAGTCGCCTTATTTGTGCATTTCACAAGGCGGGCATGTTTCTAGCAGCTGATACAGAATTCGCACTAACAAGGATTGGTGATGGCAGCGCACACCAGGTGGCAGATGAAGACAGTAAATCCAATGGCGAGCGGCGCCAGGATCTGCGGCAGCGACCAAAAAGGAATCCTCATGTTACGACACACTCTGGCAGCAACGGCATCACACACAGCGGCGGCGGCACCAGATGCTGTGGCTGACAGCGTCTCGTCTACAGCATCGGCAACCGCTGTGTAGCTGTCACCGGGAGGTGGGCGCCAATCGCCTCGCGTTTCCTGTCGGTCGCCGCAAACACCACGAAGACCTGGCAAAAGTCACGGCAAATGGTCAAATGTGGAACTACTTCTGTGCATGTGTTCGGTGAAGCTGGTCGCACGCCCCTTGGTTGTTTGAAGGCTGCATGCAACTGGCGGTCGAGAAGCTGCCACTAGTGCGTGGTCACCTTGCAGCATGAGCAACCCGCACGGGCTGGTTGCGGGATCAGCTGCTGCATCAGCTGCCCTGCTTGTGCGCTGGGAGCATGTCGCGCCCGCCCGCTGTAGTGAGGTAACTACCACGGTGGCGGCACGAGGACAATGCCGACATTGGTTGACATCAGCTGCCATCTGAGGATCTCAGCAGGCATTGCAAGAGTGCACCAGCAAGGCCGTTAGCAGGAACTCCATGAACCAGGCGCCCGCATCCGAGGTACCCGGGTTGACGCCGTTTGTGCCTCCTTTCGCCGCATACCACCCAGAGCGGTCCCACTGCACAGTGTGCATGGCTTCGTGTGGCAGGACGGTCGGATAGAATGGACGGGCAAATGAGATCAAAGACGCACTGCCAACACAGCACGTGGCCACGGTATCCAGCTGCCGGCGGAAAGACTCCTCTAATGCAAAGTTTGTGAACCACGATGCGACTTTGGATGCTGAGGATGATGTAATAGCACAGCATACTGTTTGGGTCAGGCACCACGCAAGGCATCTTCTCAAACTAAAGCAAATAAAGTCATCAGAAGCGCGTGGCAGGCAAGATGAACGAAGAGGGCAGACTTGCCGCATAGACGAACGCCGAGCCGAGGATGGCGCCAACGACCTGTGCGCCCCAGTAGCACAGCGCACGCAGCAGGGTGACCTTCTTGGCGACCAGCAGCCCCAGAGTGATGGCCGGGTTCAGGTGCGCCCCCTGTGACCGCCATTGGTGCAGATTATTTGCAAATCAATCAATACCTCAACTGCCACACAGCCACACCAGCAGCCCCAGTTTTGTAAAGGGCATGTAATTTGGCATTCTCCCTACACTAATACTCGAATAAGAAAAGTTACATGAAACAGCAAATGAAAGTGTCGACAGCCACCAACTCTCGGAAGCACACGGCAATGTCTATGTCAGCATCGGTAGCAGCATCACTGCCAGTGATGCGGAGGCATGCAGATCCAAGCTTACAGTGCTAATGCACTCCGCTGTAAGCATCAGGAACTCCTGCTGCCAGGCCATCACCGCTACCCAGTGGTAGGAAGATGCACAATTCAAGTCTGCACTTAAACAGGTCGCAATGATAATTGGAAAGGATGCATCATGGCGGCACACATCCGCCAGCAATCAGCAGGAGTCCGCACCGAGAAGGTGGCCGCCGAGTACACCAGGATGGCGATGGCAAAGCCGAAAGCCATCGCAACGGTGAGCACGCGCGGGGAGGTTAGCCGACAGCCGGTCGGATCGCCTGTGGGACACGATCTGAAGGTCATCAGAATGCGTAGCTAGACAGGATCAATTTCACTCAACATGGGGCACATACATTACCGGGGCATGCACACGATTGCGGCTCTGAATGCGGCACTGCTCGAGGTGCTGCTCGAGTGCAGTGGGCACACCGGAATATGAGCAGTGGGCTGGTGCTCACTCAGAGGCATGCCGCTGGCGATGGCTCCCTGCTCGTTGTCGGAGGTGCCAATGTCGGCGTTGTGGCAGGAGGAAGTTATGACGCCAATCGTGATGGCCAGAAAGGCAGTCATGTGCACGAACTCGGCGAACACCGCCTGCAACGCATAGATCGAGCTGGGCAAATCCCAATCGCATCAAACTGAAGGTGAAGTTGCCATCGCTGTCTGTGCAGGCGAAGCGAACTCGGGCTATGAGGCGCGACGCCAGTGGCGTACCCCCGCATCCTTGTCTCAGCACCTCCGTCACGGCAGCAGCACCAAAATGGCGCCCATGCACGCTCGAGAGCAGGCAGGCTGGCGCTCTTGCAATGGAAGCGAGCAATTCGGCAACAGCCATGCGACTGAACCCTCAAGAAAGATCTTAAGGCCAAATTTTGTGCGTGAAGAAACCAATGGCCTCAAGGCCTCCTGTAGCTGTACTATCTGCTCAATGCGATTACAAGATATCAGCACAGCTTGGAGCAACAGCGTTGTAGCTTGCAGACTGTCGTCCAGGGGTAGCAGTGACGCCCCCGGCAGAAACACCAATTGAGAGCAAGCAACTGTCTCACGTAAAGCCTGGAAGCGCCACGAGAACAGGTACTCGTTTACCTTGCAGAATGCCCCATTGACGGGCTCCCACGGCGGGAGGGCCAGGCCCAGCTCCGGGACGACCAGTGACAGCCTGGATTTCATTTCGCGGCCAAACCTGGGCTCTCGAGGCGTGTCCACCATCGCCGTGACGCTCCTCCCTTTTATGGCAGCAGATTGACCACAAATATCGACTTTCCGGCTACCTGCGGTGCAGTGCTGGAGAATGGATGATCTGGTGGGACTAGGACTTTGTCCACCGGGCGCGCGGGAAGCTAACAACAATTGCGTACTGCAGCAGCTGCCGCCTACCTGCGTTGGATACTACTATCCGATAATATAAATCGTTTCGATAGCCTTTCCAGATTTAGTGATGATCTGCAAAATGACGGCGCAGGCAGGCCGCCGTCCGCCTTGATGCATGATGGCTTGCCATCGCCCATGAACTACACTGCCTTGCTGTGCAATCGCCTGCTCTCCCTCCTCCTTTCTCGTACGTTTCGTGCGTGTCGTGTAAGTCGTCCGTTTTGAACCAGGTCGTGCGTTTCGTACCGCTTCGTGCGTTTTCGTACCAAGCCGTGCATTCGTACCAGGGATGCAAACAGTGTCCCCTAGCATGCACTGGTGATGTAGGTGGCTCACTTGAGGCTCACGTCGGGGCAAGTCGTGAGGACATTTTCAAGCCAAAGCCTCTCTACGGTGCTCATACGACAGGCTGTAAAGAGTTGGGAAGTGTCAGCGCTAGGTGGCTCGACTGCCCTTGCACCACCATCATGACGGGATTGCAGCACATTGCCAGCATAGATGTCGTCGCTTGCTCGAGCACCGTCGCTCAGGAGCCGAAGTCAGCGGCCCAGGAAGGTCACCAGGCGATACTGATACGATGAGGAGGGGCCGGGAGCCGCAATAGCAACAGCAGCCAGAGGATTCAGCCCCCAAAGACGTCATGAGCAGCCTGCATTAGGTGGTGCTTGGCCAGCGGTGTAAGCAGCAGGCCAGGACTGACTGTGCGGCGACTTCAGCGCCTTTAGCATGCGCCTCACCGGCTGGTTGAGTCTGCGGTCAGGGGTGCAGGACCGCCGGCTGACCTCCCTTGCTAGCGGGGTGTCCGCTGTCATCGGGTCAGCAGGGTGTTCTACCTCCGGCCAAAGGCTACATCGACTCATACATCGATGGCGGCCCAGAGCGCCATAGCCAAGCGCCACGCGGTGCAGCTACGCAGCCGTGATATCGCCATTCGTGGCCTGCCCGTGAGGAGCGTAATTGAGAGCACCAGAGATCCAGTATCGGCTGTCGACGGCCTCGCTGTGCGGGGTTGACGTCACTGCCATGTTGGCGGAGCGCATGGGCAAGGAGGCCTCCGCAGCACCAGCGCGTGCGCTAGCCGCCGCCTATCAGGATCACGCTGCAGATGCAGTAGCGGTTTGCAGCTTACACAGTCAGAAGGGAGGGTCTCCGCACGAGGCAGGACCTCATGCCTGCGCGCACAATGGCACCGCCGACGGGATCTCAGCTGCTTGCGATTGGGCCTGCTGCAAGCCCACCTTGTCATTTATCCATTTTCCAGCACGGCTGGAGGATCGAGGAGCCAAGCAGACGTTCGATATGTCCGAGTTTTTACAGTGAGTCCAGACCCAAAGACTGCAGGTTCAGCGATGAAATGTTCTAGCTTTAGATACCACTTGCGATGGAACGTGATGTACATTTGCACGTTTGAAGCAACGTTACAGCATGAAATGTGTGTGCCAACATCTTCTGCAACTTACTGCCCACCGTGCATGCAAGAATTGGAAGCACTGCGCACTCGACCATGAACAGCCTTGGAGCCTTCTAAGACGCGAATCTTAGACGCGACAGTGCCAAATTAAATTTGGTCTGGTGAAGTTCAGCAAGCGCCGTCTGTGTGTGCTGGCTCCCACGAGAACCACATGCTTGTGCGCCCGCAGTGCAACTGCTGCTGATACAGGACAACACTGTAGTCATGATGTGCCAGCGGATCGTCATGTTCCTCATGGCGCTGCGCTGCTGATTTTTGCTCGTGTCAGCCAGCGCACTCTCTTCGTTGCGTCTATGTGTGGCTGTTGCGCTCGTCAATCTGCACACCTGCTGACACCGCCCGGCAGCGCCAACAGCAACATGCCACTTCGTCAAGTCACTGCCTTGGATGACCACCAGGTCTGCTAGCACTGCCGTAGAGTAGACCCTCCCTGGCGGGGGGTCGTCATTGCCGTCTTGCGCCGCCTCCGGCGACCCGCCGTCCTCGGACATGTCCCCAGTGAGCGGAACCACCATGACAGGCGGCCCGCCGCCGGGCGGCGTGAAGACTTGGGGCTCAAGCGACTCGGAGCTCATGGGACTGCCCGCACAGGAGGGGCCTGCAGGGCGCGGAAAGCCATGTCATGTTGCCTAGTACTCCTCCGAGCACAATCCTCAAGAGCTTGGGGCATCTCTGGTTGCATCTGCACAAATCAAGCACTGAGACTCAGAGAACATGCAGCCGTGTTGCAGGTAGATGCGCCGAAGTCAGCAGCATCTTGAGCCGACTCGATGCCGAGTGCGAAACCATGCAGTGAGCTGCGCACGCAACACATGCCGAGGCTTGTCACAACAGGGCAGCTGATATCACATGCCCAGACATAGTCGTCGTTGTACCGTTCACTGCTGGCCGTGCTAGTCAGGGTGCAGCATCTAGGCACCAGCCGTGCGTAATGCACCTACCTTTCTTGCCGCGGTGGCGCTTTGCGGCAGTGGCCGCTGCCGCAGCAACGGGCCCATGGCGCCCCAACTCGGCGGCGTCGAGCTGGTCGGACGCATGCTTGTGCGCAGCAGGGCGCCAAGCGCCCTTGTAGCCAGCATATCCCGGCAGCTGCAGGCCTCCGCCGCCGCCGCCGTCTTGCTCGTCGCTGCCTCCGCCGGGCGCCATGATCTGCGCAGCCAGGGCAGGTAGTAGTGGCGCAGCGCCGTCGTGGGCAATCCTGCAACCTCTGATTGTCTCAACTCGAACGCCATCACAAATCAGTCCCAGGTCTTGCCCCGGCTGGAAATTCTCGGATTATCTTGTCATCAAGTGAACGCACCGGGAAGCGTGTTGGTCGGAAGGCCACCTCATACAGCACCTGCGTGTGAGAAGGAGGCCAATGACATAAGTTGCTTGCGGGCGTCATTGGGGTCTTTACAGGAGGTCAAGGCCCCCACACTGGTGGTACAGAGATGCTGTTACGCACGACGGAGGTGTGTGCCAGCAGCACGCGGTGCAAGGCGGGGCCTCACCGCAGCAATGACGCCTCCGCTCATTGGTCCGACCTGCTCGCAATAATGCGGGGCACGCGAGTCAGTTTGCCATGCTTCTGCTGCAGCCTTCAGTGTTGCAGGCTGTAGTTGATATTTCTTCGCCAGATGAACATCACAGAAGGCGCGAGCGCACCCAGAAGACCCACTGGTCGTCTCAGATGCCAGAAACCACCGAGGGACCAAAGCTGCGGGCCGCTGCGGTGTGACCAGCAAAACGAGCATCGGACTGGGTGTGTGAAACGGTAATGAGGGTGCATCTCCGTTGCAGCCAGACACAAAGGTGGCCTGATATCGGACGGCGCAAAAAGGGCTCAGGCTGAAGCGAACGACAGACAAAGTTCTGGCAGGCTCGAGACAGCAGGCCAAACCCTCACGGTTGATGCTGCAGCCGTCAATGGGGATGGCGACCTGTGCAGGGAAGACAAAGCTCTGGTTTGAGGGTCGAGCTGCTGCCCCGAGCAGAGGTTCTCTCTCATTTAAGGTCCTGCACTGCGACTCGAGCACTGCTTCATCAGCCGCAGCCGCCTCTGCATGGCGATGAGGTGGATGCTCTTCCAGCGGCAGAAGCAGAACCAGTAACGACGGTCGGTTGTGGCGGTGCGCACCAGGTGGCAGATGAAGACGGTGAACCCAATGGCGAGCGGCGCCAGTATATGCAGCAGCGACAGAAGAGCATCTCCTGTTATGCATACTGTCAGACAGCGCACTCCTGTTATGCATACTGTCAGACAGTGCAACATCGGCGGCATCACATGCCGTGGTTGCATGGTCCGCCGAGCCTCTGCAACCTCGGCTGCCACTGCCAGGTTTTAGGTTTTAAATGATTGCCTACCGGGAGGTGGACGCCGATCGCCTTGCGGTTACTGTCTGTTGCCGCAAACACCACGAAGACCTGGTGGACACAAGTCAGGGCGAACACAATTCAGGGCGAAGAGTCAAAGTTGGCTGTATTTATCGAAGGAGCGGAAGAAGCGTCCAGACGCCTTGGTTTTGACACTGCGAGTGCTGTCAGCCAAGGAGCTGGCAGCACGCCCTGATGGTTTCATGAAGCTTGCATGAGACTGTCGATCCGGAAGCCGACATACACGCAGTGCATATGATTGACTGCTGATGAACATTTACAGCATGAGCGACCCGCACGCGCTGGTCGCGGCAGCTGCCCTGCTTGCACGCTAGGAGCAGGCATAACGTCGTGCCTGCTGGTGAATTTTCAGGACGACTGTCAGTGGCGGCACACTGGCAATGCTGACAGTCAGACATTACGTAGCTGTGCCGCTTGCATTAGGATCACAGCAGGCAAGGGCGCACCAGCAAGGCAGTCAGCAGGAGCTCCATGAACCAGGCGCCCGCATCCGAGGTGCCCGGGTTGACGGCATTCGTGCCGCCTTTTGCCCATGCCACCCAGAGCGGTTCCACTGCACAGTTTCACATTATGGCCTCATAGGTGAGACGGGCGCGCATGGAATGGACGGGCAGCTGCAAGCAAGGACGCACTGCCAATGGTGCTGAGTAGGGTCCTGACATTCGGGCGCCTGCAAAAGCCTCCTCTGCACAGTTTGTGAAGGCCAGACTCTGAACGCTGGGAGCAGCAGCATAGTGCAGCCTACTGTTGACGGCAGGGAAGCAATGCGCGTTTGCGAACTGCAATTGTTCAAATGCTTGTATGGCCGCCGAGCGAGGCCAGTGAGACGAAGTGCAGGCTTGCCGCGTAGACGAAGGCCGAGCCGAGGATGGCGCCAACGATCTGGGCGCCCCAGTAGCACAGCGCGCGCAGCAGAGTGACCTTGTTGGCGACTAGCAGCCCCAGAGTGATGGCGGGGTTCAGGTGCGCGCCCTGCGATTACCCTTGGCGCAGGTTAGTCTGTGTATGCCATCAAAAAGTTGCATGCCAGCAGCAAACCAGCAGCTCCAGATGTAGCTGTCTTCCTACGCTCGAAACCAAGGTTTGTGAAACAGGGAATGCAAGCGTCGACGGCCATCCACACTCGGAAGCATATGCGAATTTGAATCACCGGGTATTCGTCAGTAGCGTTGCTGCTGATGCAACAGCATGCAGTTCCAAGTCAACAGTGCCAGCGTGCCCGCTTTGAGCATCAAGGTCTCCGCTGCTGGGCATCACCGTATCACCGCTGCTCAACAGGAAAGTGCACGTATATTCATGAAGTGTACTCTTGATCGTGTAAACTAGTCACCGTGCCGATGTGAAAGCATGCATGGTGGCTCACATCAGCCAGCAATCAGCAGGAGTCCGCACCGAGAAGGTGGCTGCCGAGTACACCAGGATGGCGATGGCAAAACCGAAGGCCATCGCGATGGTGAGCACGCGTGGGGAGCTCAGGCGGCAGCCGGTCGGGTCGCCTGCGGAACACGGTCTGAAGGTCATCAGAATGCGTAGCTAGACAGGATCAATTTCACTCAACCTGGGGAACATGCATTACCGGGGCATGCAGCCGATTGCTGCTCTGAATGCGGCACTGCTCGAGGTGCTGCTCGAGTGCAGTGGGCACAACGGAAGATGAGCAGTGGGCTGGTGCTCACTCAGAGGCATGCCGCTGGCGATGGCTCCCTGCTCGTTGTCGGAAGTGCCGATGTCGGCGTCGTGGCAAGAGGAAGCTATGGTGCCGATCGTAACTGTCAGAAAGGCAGTCATGTGCACGAACTCGGCGAACACCGCCTGCAACACACAGATCGAGCTGGGCAGACTCCAATCGCATCAAGCTGCAGCTGATGTTGCCATCATGGTCTGTGCACGCAGGCGAGCGAAGCACACTTGGAGGGTTCTGAGGCGGCGGCGCCAGCGGCCTACTGCCGTATTTACCTTGACATGCGTGGAGGGCGAGGCAATCGACAGCGCGTGGCCATATGCGCTGTGAATCAGCTGCTCATGTTGCTCTAACAAACGGGCAGTACATGCCTTGCCAGGATCTGGTCATGATCCGGAGGACCCGTGATGCCAAAGAATGATGCAATCCTCCGGTTGCCGGACAATCTGCTGGATGCCAGCACAACATCTCGGCACAGCATGGAGCAACAGCGCTGTTTCAGTCGGTCGTCCGAGGCCTCAGGGCAGCAGCAGAAATGAACCCTGGTGCGGAAAGACCAACCGACTGCGGTAATTGCCGCCTGGGCAATCGTCGCCCCAAAACTTGTCACTTTGAAGCGTCAAGAAAACAGGTTCGCAAGTACCTTGCAGAATGCCCCATTGATGGGCTCCCACGGCGGCCAGGCCAGGCCCAGCTCCGGAGCGACGAACATCCGCCTGAATTCTGATCCGCGGCGGCCAAACTTGGGCTCTCGAGAAGGGTCCGCCATTGCCATGACACTTCTTGGCAACAGATAGACCTCACGTATCGACGGTCCGTCCGGTCATCCGCCGTGCAGTGGTGAGGTTGACCAGATTGAGTCGGGTGGGACCCGTCTTCAGCGGGAAGCTAATAGAAGTTGCGTATCGCAGCAGCTGCCGAAGCCTACTACGTTCTTGCCATTTCCCTCTAGAATCAGCACTTATAAGTATCATCTCAGTCTGGTAATGAACGCTCCATCAGTGGAAGGTGGTATGTTGGTGTGCGCGGCCCGCACGATGTGCCCGCACGCATGCGCGTCATTGCGCTGCCGCCGGCCCGAACGATGTGCCCCGCCGTCGGTGCGCATGCGCGTCATTGCGCTGCTGCCGGCGGTTGGATGCTGCAAGTCGGATCGAGCCCTCCTGCTGCGAGGTATGCGTGGTTCGTTCGACAACTTCAAGACTAACGACATATAATTGAGTGCGCATTCCCGCCAGTTCTGCCCACTGCGGCCGTCTGACGTGTCAGACAATCTACACGTGTTATTTTGGAGCAACTCAGCAATGATACACTGATTGCTGAACATTCATTGCTATCATGTTGTCATCATTGGCTTCAAGTGATGCAGGACAATTGCACCAATGCTCGCACCGTCTCAGTGAGCACGCTTCTGATTGCGGTATCGGAGCTGGCACGAACCTCGTGCTGGCTTTGAGCAGAGTGTGGCTTGAGCTTTAAGCCTCGGCAATCTTGCGATAGGTACGTCGTCTGTGGATCCACTGCGCGCCGCGAGTCAGGATGGAAGCAGAAAAGGTGCTGCTTGCCGCGTCCTCGCTGCTCCTTGCTGCCGTCGTTGCCGCGACGACGAGGTTCTACTTCTCTTGGCGGCGCCGCGACCAGTGGATCCGCTTCAATGTCCCATTGTGAGGCGCCGGCACTCTCGCATTCAAGCCTTCATTCGAGCACTGCCGTATCGACCCACTTCCCAGCTGTTTGACGCTGGCGGGATCCAGCATGCTGCCGCTGTGACAAAATCGCAACATCCTTGCAGCGCTGCGCGACTGAAAGCAGCCTACTTGGATTTGCAAACTTTTTTTTGTAAGTCGCCACGAGGCTCTCCCCTGCGCAGCGTGCCGTCGCCGCTGCTGCAGGGTGGCGTCGTTGGCGCAATCGCGGCGCCGCAGCGGCACCGCATAGTGCAGGCCTGGTCGCGGCAGTACGGCCTGGTCTTCGGCTACCGCTTCCTTTGGAACCACGTGCGCTATGCGACACATCCTGGAGTCGCTCAGTGACATTGTGTCGAGCCGAAACCTAGCGGCTACAGCTTCTGGTAGAACTGCTGGAGCCGCACTGCACCACGCACTCAGTCACCAATTGTGTTCGGCTGAAGGGCCGCATTTGTTGGCCATCTGCGGTCGGAATCCCCAGACCCTACACTCTTGAATTCCTGATTGTGTCGTGGGGTAGTGGCAATCGGGCCCCTGGCAGCTGGAGTTGCTCATGTGACCCGCTTCGCGCCGGCAATGGCAAACGGGAGCCTCGCTGGGAGCGGGGCAATGTGGTGCAGCTGTCAGAGCTGTGAACAACACACGTAATATACTGGCGGCCCGATCATGTTCTGAATTGATGTCCTGAGTCTCATATGTGTGTTCGCAGACGATCGTGGTGTCGGACCCGGCGATGGTGGCACAGTTGCTAGGCCCGAGCGGCTGGACGCGGCAGGGGCTAGACAAGTCCCGTGTCAACCTTTACAGGTGAACATTGGGGAAGAAATGATGTGACTTTTTAACTGTGTTGTCGCCTGTTTCTCGGGCCCTTGGCTGGTCACAGTCCCAACAAACATACCTGCACAGTTGCCAGTCACAGAGCCGGCCTTGAAGGAGGCGGGGCCGCATCAGCTGTGTGTTGGGTGGACAGCGCAGCCTGGGGGACAGGAACAAGGTACCTGTAGTGTGGCAGTGAGCACCGGAAAGCCGCCGCGGTCCCTCAGTGGCGGCATGCTGACAGCTGGAAAGACATTCGAGTTGCTTCTGCATTCACGCCTGTTCACCGCCTCCACGCTGCATCCTGTGTGCCACAGCCGGCTAAACTACCTATGGGACGCGGCGGCGACCCACGGCTCGCTCTTCACACTGCCGACGGGGCGGCACCACAAGGTCATCCGGCGCGCAGTCGCCCCAGCCTTCTCGACGGACAACCTCAGGTGCTGTGAGAATCTCTTTTCAAGACACTATTCTACTGTCACTCTTCAACTCCCACCATTGATTTCCAAGCTTGTAAACCCGTTGGAAGGTTGTGCACCGGTCTCAGACGCGCGCCGTCCACCTCCTCTGCCAGCAAGTGGCGCGCTGTGGAGCGCTGAAAAGGTTTCGCAAGCCCCTGCACCCGTAGATGGAAGGCAATAATATGGCACTGGTGACCCGGGACCAGTATCGCTATTGCCAATGTGCGATTACACAAAGTCATGCGGTAGTGTCAGAGCCGAGTTCGAGCCTGGTTTCACGGGCTGTGCTCTGCTGGCGGAGCCTGCTGCTGCTTTGGGCGTTCCCTGGTTCAGTGATGATATGCAGCTGTGCGGCGGAACATCATTGTTGTGCAGCTACCTGTGCACAGACTTGCCAAGTGCGTATCTGAAGGACCGAGGCCCGAAGGAGAGTCCTCATGCTGGCTGCCATGTGGTGGATGCCAGCTTGTAGCTCGGGTCGTCATCTGTCATGGTGATCTTGTGCAGGGTGTCTGTCAGTGATGGTCACAACAACCAAGCACGTGTCACAATGCTCGAATGCTTCTTCTGCGCCTACAGACACCCTCTGCACAGTCACAACTAGTGCCTACTGGGCTTTTCAGAAGCTCTGAAGAGTGTACACTTTGTCTTGCACTCGGCAATCGGCAATGCTCTTTGCAGCTTCGTATGCACACCCGCTCCACATGGTCCCTGCCGCACCAAGTGTTTTCCTGTGGTGACAGAGATTGCCAGGCGGCTGACAGCCAGCCGCCTGGATTAGCATGTCCAGCCGAGATGGAGTCCCCACTCAGCTGCTGCTGTTGGCTGTGCCATAGGAAGGGGTTCCCCGCCGTCGTGGAGATCGCTGGGCAGCTGGCGGCGGCGCTGGAGGGCGCCGGACCCAACGCAGCGGTCGAGATCGATGCCGCCATGAAGCGCCAGGTGAGCAGCCTGCTTCGATGTCGTCTCGTTTGAGTCCACATGACGGTCTGATAGTCCAGGCCTCGTGTTTGCATATGTGCCGGGTCGCCGCCACGCTGGCAGCGTGCCGGCTAGTGTCCCGCTGAGCTGCAAGCTCTTGCGACATGCAGCAGCGCTGGCGCTCATCGCCAGGATTGCAACAGATCTGCATGCCGCACGCTGTGAGTACATACACCCTGCAAGTAGGCAATAACCCTGTCAGCTTCGGGTTTCCGAGATACAGTATCCAGAGCAGCGGCTGCGCTGCAGCTGGTCGCTGAGCCCGGCTCGGTCATCAAAGGGCTCAAGGGCACAACCCTGTGCAAAGACAGTCTTTGAGGACATCGCTGGGTGGGTGGACTCCGGCGCCAAATCTGGCGTAAGCTGCGGACTGGCTTTGCAGCGCTAGATGACAGCAGATTCTGACGCGGTGCCTGTTGGCCTGGCTTGCTTGTGGCCAGATGCAAGAAGCTGTGGTTGCTGGGCGACATTGGGCGGTTGGGCTTCAGCACCGACTTTTTCGGAGGCAGGCAGGCCTTTGTCAAACCAAGGCAACGGCAAAAAGATGCTGAAGGCAGATTCCGTGAGTGCTGCGACAGAGCCTGGACGTCATTGGGCGGGTGGGCTTCGGGACCGATTTTGGAGCGAGCCGCAGCCTCGAGGGCACAGGCGGCATGGCAGCCATCTTTGATCTGGTGCAAGACGGTGCGCCTGCCTCTGGCCATGTTTCAGTGCGAATAAACAAAAGGCTGCAGGGGGGCCAGGTCTAGATGGCACCAAGCGACCTGGTCCAGGACGGTGTTGCAGGTTCTGGCATTCTGTTAGCAGGTTTGGACCAGGTTATGTTTGCATCGATACAAAGCACCTCAACAGGAAGCTGTTTCCACTTCTGAGCATCCCTCGACTGGCTCGCTGGTGCCTTCCAAACATGCCACTCATGTAGCTATCATGAGCACCATCCGACATGTGGTGTGCCTGCTGCTCGCAGCAATCGCTGAGGGCATGGCACGAGTGGTGGACCCATTCCGGGAGCGGACGGCATGGTTCCGCAAGGTATGCACCGCTCTCCATGCTCGCATCCTCTGCCACTCGGGTCTGCGTTCGCCTCTCCGCACAGCCTGCGGGCTTGCACAGGTTGGTGGCGTTGCGCTGCTTTTGCTGTGTGTCGCAATGCAGCACAGCGCAGCGTAGCACAACCAGGAGTCCGGCTGTTGGATCCACCCCGACGTACAGAGTGACACCCAGCTGCAACCTGAGCATCACGTACAAGATGCCGATCGCAAAAATGATGGCACCTTGTACGAGGTGTCGCTCTTGCAGCCGGGCATCCCCTTTTCCCGCACCCATTCTTGCATCAACAGCGAGATGGGCAGCGGGCTATGTCACATTGCACATCACGTCCTGCTCCTTCACAACACGCTCGAGGGTCACGCACGAGTTGGGAGCTGCTGGATCTCGTATGCAGGATGTGAGGAGGGGCATGGCGCGGTGCGACGCATTCCGTGCCTTCATGACGGAGCTGGTCAGGGAGGTGAGGGCGCGCGGGCCGCCGGCAGAAGACGATGTGTCGATTGCGGCGTACCTGCTGCGAGCCCAGGTAGGTGACAGTGACCTGCATGTTTCTGTTTGTCTTCAGTCTTTCTGGAAGGTCACCCTTTATTGCTGCCAGCTGTACACAGCTGGAAAGCCAGCTGTGTACAGCTGCGTTCCAGACGAGGAGTTTGGCGCCCCGCGCCAGTCCTGCCCGGCTTAAATCTGCGTGCTGGACAGCGTACACCAGTGCAGAACGGACGGTTGTTGGACCCGCGTTCTTGGCCGTGCCGCGACAGGACCCGGACACGGGGCGGCCGCTGAGCGAGACCTGCCTCGTGGCGGAGTTCAGCATCGTGCTCATCGCGGGCGTGGACACCACCTCGCACACCCTGGCCTTCTTCCTGTGCGTCCTGTCCATCCTCCTCTTGCTGACCTGCCATGGGGAGCACGACCAACAGGGCGTCTGCTGACAGCGCTCTCTGATCGTGGGCGCTAATGGTCTTTCGTTCTTGTTCTTCTTCAAGTTGACGGCGCAAACCCTGGCCTGTGAGCTCTGTGCTTCGTGCAAATGATGAGGAGCGGTTCAGATAAGCTTCGTGACGATACTCCTGCTGGCCGGCTGCCTCCTGGTCTGCGAGCCTGCCCAGCGCCGGCACTGCGGCAGGCTGCCTGGCCAGACGGCGTTTCCCCTGCAGTGTGCGCCAAGTCGTTGTCGCTCCCACCAGAGCGGTCGGCGGCGGCTGCCCTATTGAGCGGCAGATCGGGGGACGCACGGCCTCAGTGCAGAACTCGCACATTCCCTGAATGCTGTTGTGCAGCATCCTCCTGCGCCACCCTCGCAACATGCCATGCCTGATGCGAAGCAATGACGGAATGGTTTTGCACTGCGCTTCCTCAGACTCAGACCAACGGGTCCTATCTCCTCGAACCCCGCAGGTACCTGGTCAGTCGGACCCAGCAGTGGAGGCGCGCATCGCCGCGGAGTCGCACCCTTCGGGGCTTTGGACTGGTGCTGCAGTTGTACATTCGATCGTTCCGACAGCTCGCCTCGGCTCCTGCAGGTACCTGGTCAGTCAGCATCCTGCAGCGGAGGCGCGCATTGCGGCGGAGCTGGACTCCCTGGGGCTGCTCGCGCGGCCGGGGGCGCCGCCGCCGCGGCCGCTGGAGTGGGGCGACCTGCCGAAGCTTGCATATCTCGGATGCGCCATCAAGGCGAGTCGCGTCCTCTGGCCTGCAAACATTCTTCTTCCTTCGGCCTCCCTCTCATTCGGACCCCCTCTCAGATCGGAGGCACCATCTTTGGCGAGTATACATCAGCTGGCGAGTGCTGCAGCAGGGCACATGTGCAGCTGGCGGCGTCGGCCCAGCTCGACTGGTGGTCGGACTGCAGGCAGACAGAACCTCGATCGTGCAGCTTGAAAGACGTTGGATACGCTGCCGGTGCCAGTGCACTGCCTTCAGCCCGGCACCATGCCGCAGGGACCTAAGCCTCAATAACTCTGACAGCCAGGCTCTTCCTGCTTCTCTCAGCTCAGCCAGCAAGTCCCCGCAGTAGACCTTACTATCACTACCTGGCGCGAGCCGCTGCAGACCGTCTCCTGCTGCCAGCACCACCAACATCTGCTGGGCTTGTGCGCATGGGAAGCAATGCGGCCGGCGCCCATCGCGGGCGAGAGCACCTTGCGAATGAGTGGACGAGCCCTGCAGCTGGGGCAACGCTGTGAGCTAGCACACGGTTGCTGGCAGGCGCGGCAACGGCTGAGAACTCTCGCCGCCCCAATGCTCACGCCACCTCCTGTCACTGCACACCACAGGAGGCGATGCGGCTGGTACCGGTGGCCAGCGAGGGGACATTCAGGATGAGCGAGCGCGACGTGCAGCTGGGGGACTTCACCGTTCCCGCCGGCGTCTTCATCTGGGCCTTCTTCCTGGGCACCTTCACGCACCCCGAGTTATGGGACGACCCTGACGCCTTCCGGCCGGTGCGTTAGCATCATCTGGGCCTTCTTCCTGCGCCCCTTCATCCACTCAGCGTTGTGGGACCATCCCGACGAGTTCTGGCCAGTGCGGCACTCGCGTTGCAGCGCCAGCTGCAAAGCTGAGACGCTGTTCCATCAAACGATGTGGGACCTTCATGCATCCCGGGCTGTGGGATGAGCCCTGCGCCTTCCGCCTGGTGTGTGGCCCTTTTGACAAGGAGCGAACACAAGGATGACGACAGAAACTTGGCACCTTCCCATGCCGATTGCGCTGTGGGGTCCGACAGGTGCGTGCCCTTTCACACGTGGAATGAAGAAGCCCTATGAATTGACAACAACGAGCAGAGAATGGCGTCGAGTGCAGACTCGAACTCGTCAGAGGCCACACTGTGCTTTTTTACAGGCATGAGTTGCGCAGCGACTTTGTAGAGGGTGCACAGTTAGCAGGCAGCTGCAAACATGCATCGGGATGCGTGCAGAAGCCGCTGTCACTACACCCCAGGCAAGCATGCGAGGCTGGGGTGCTGTGCCGCGTGTTGACGCACGCTTCCGGATGCTGTCCGCCTCAGCTGAAAATCGCAACCTGGAAAAGGATTGCATCTGGTTGCTCAAACCCAGTGTGGTAGACACCCGCTGCGACCGTCACAGCTGGTTGTTATTACATGGTCGTGCACTGGTGCAGGACGCATCTCTGCAAGTGCACGATAGAGACTGGAGACTGACTGGAGACACGCTCCCAGTAGCTATCATAAACCCTGACCCTGACTCCCTCCCCGCAGGAGCGGTGGCTGGACCCGGAGTGCGAGTATGTGCAGCCGGGCGGTGACGCCGCGGCGTCATCCGAGGGTGGCGCAGCCGGCGGCGGCAAGGGCGGGTTCCCGACAGGTGGACCTTTGACTGCGATTTGCTGTAGTTGCATGCAGGAGTGTCCGAGCCAGCTGCCGCACCTTGCATTTTCGGGCTTGAAAATCCCCTTTTGAGGACGCCGCCGCAAAAGCGGCTTGCCGCAGCTGCCATGCCGCTCAGCGCCAGGGTTGCGTTCGCGGGTGCTCTGTCAACTGCTAGCCGCTCTCCATGCCAGGCCCGGCTTGGGCCGTCCGACAGCACGTGCCGACACACTGATGTCAATGTGAGCCTGTTGCAGAAATCGCTGCTGCACTTGGTTTCAAAATGCAACACAGAAAAGTTACATTGTTGCAGACGAGGCGGGCGCGCGGCTGCGCCGGTTCTACCCCTTCAGCCAGGGCCAGCGCGGCTGCGTCGGACGCGCACTGGTGGGTGGTTAGGTTCATGAACCGACCAACGGATCGCAAGTCTTGCACATTTTGGATTTTCGAAAGAGGTGCAGGATGGCGCGGCCTCATATATGGCATTGTGCACAGCATCGGTGGGTCAGCCTTATCAAAGGTGCAGAGGCTGCACCCTTCTGACAGGAATGGTCCTACAGCATTTCAATCCTAATCGGGAGCAGCTGAAATGACTGTCATCATGGCCGCTGCTCGGGTGACGCCTCGTTCCCCAGTGCAGGCGGTCATGAACTACACCGTCACAGCGGCGACGCTGCTTGGCCGCTTCACCTTCCGTCTGGCCGATGAGGCGCGTGCAGTACTCAAGCCCTAAACTTTCAAAGTCGTAATCTGATAGTGCCAGGGCATCCGCTGTCATCTGCTTGTGTACTTTTTCATGGCGCACCCTGCATGTTCTCAACTGACAAGTCTGCCGGTTGGCGTTCGTTTGCTGGATGTCCCGCCCCACTAAGCAGGCGCCCAGCCCCACCGTGAACCCTAGAACACCGTGTGCGCCTGCAGATGGGTGGCAACAGCGGCGTGCGGGCGGCGGAGGCGGGCAACCTCACCATCCAGACCAAGGACGGGCTGAGGATGCACTGCGTGTCACGCGCTGCGCTCGACTGATGAATTGCTGCCTGTGTAAGGCCAGGCGGAACGGCCTTTCATGCAATTTTGTATGTTATCTGAGGTCTAGGGCACGTATAGATGCTGCCACATTGCAAGTGCGGCTGGCTCGGATGTGTAATTTGATATTTTGCAGTGCAAGGGCATTTGTCGGTCGTTTTCTCTTACTGGTCTTACAAGATGCAGCATCGAATGCCATCTCTACTGCGCGGCGCCACAAGGGGAAACTATCCTGAGTGCATGCAGTCAGATGCATGAACGCTCACGATATGATGCACCAACATAAGGTGGGTACGGGAGTTCGAACACGCAAAACCCCCTTGTTGAACCTGCGCGGAGCATACGCAAGCCTGCCGCTGCCGTGCGACATCCTTGCCTGGCGTGAAACAAGCCCCAAAACAAATTGCACGCTCGCGTGTATCACGCACCTCTGCTGTGTGCGACTGGCTCAAGAGCCAGCTGGTCTCACTGCTGGTTTTGTGCCGTGCTGTGCCGGAGTGGGCGACAGCAAAGCAATTGCCATCTGCTGCCTTGTGTCTGCTGCTGCTGCACGCCTGCCAGACGCTGCCACCGCAAATGGTCCAGTCTCAGCGCCCACACCCTGTGGAAGCTTGAGACCTGATTCATCGCGCCGCGGGCTGTCTAGCCGGCGGTGTCTGCCCTGCTTGCTGCCAAAATAGACTGCTCCCGACATGCGACTGTCAGAACCGTCGCTCCTGCTCCAACCCTCACTCTGACGCCTCGTCATCATCGCTGCCCGGGTCCGCGATGTCGAGCGCATTCTGACCCACTGCACAAAGACCGCAGGGAAATGCCTCTTGTGATCATATTGGCGTATCGGGTTCACCCGTAACTGGCTACCACTCGCCATCCACCTCGTCGGAGTCAGAGCCGCTGCCTTCCCTGTCTTGGCCTTCGCCGTCACCGTAGCCGCTCCCCTCACTGCAGGTCCACGACAGCGATCGTTGCTGATTTTTAGTGATTTTCTGCTTGGACCCCGCCATACAGGCATCATTGCTTCAGGTGAAATGCCAAGCCCCAGTGTTTTTTGTTGCGGCGACCATCTCGACATCTGCCTGCCCTACAGAAGTAGCGTTTGCTTTAATCTGCACTGCACCAGCTCTGTTGTGCTCTTCAGGGTTCGAGGTACAGCTCCGGCCGAGAAGTGAGCAGCCACGCACCTGCCGGAGCCATCGCCCCCGCCGCCCAGGAGCGCCTGGCTGTGCAGCGCCAGCAGCTGCGTCAGCATGCGCGGCGTGATGACTACCTGCAGGTTTCGGAACAAAAGAGTGTCGAAGTCTGAAGGGCTGAGGGGCATTGCAAGCATATCAGCCACGTTCCGGTGCCAGTAGCGGCGTCCGCATGCATGGCATAATGACCGCCTGCAGGGTTAAAGCATACAGAACAACTGTGTCCGAGGATAGTGGGGCACTGCAAGATGTGCTCGCTGGGAACGGGGCCGGGTGGCTGCGCCAGCAGCTGTGTGAGCAGGTCTGACCACGTGTCACAGGGAACACGCGGGCATATGAGATGTTCGGCAGTAGTGGCGAGCACAGCCAGTGAGGAAAGCGCTCTGGTCACATGCCAAACCATGAAATTGAGGCGCCCACATCTGTGCAGAACTGCTTCGTCCAGCCAGGGGGTTCTGGCGCCAGCCAGACAAGCGAATCACAGGGTCAGTGTCCTGCAATTTTCGTCTGGTAATGTACACGGAACGACAATGTTCCGGCATGTACAGCTTGTTGGCCGCTGCGGCCATCACTCCGAAGGGGTGGCGGACGAAGATTGTCAGCCTGATCGATGCCTGCTCGTGCACATCAGCTGCAACACCCGACTGCATCTCGCCACAGCTCCGGCGGCGTGGAGTCCGCCGACGTGGATACCCCGCCATGGCAGGCATTGCCCACCCCAGGAAAATCCCCCAGAAGCTGCTTATGAGCTGATAGCCGCTCACAGCTCACAGAAAGCCCGTGTGGTGAGAATCCAACCCCTGAACCCTGAGCCCTCACCTGACGCATGGAGCGGACCTCCCCACGTCGGGCGCTGTTGTCACGCATCAGCCGCTCGACAGCGCGGCTGCGGGAAACGTCTTTGGCCGCCTCCGCTGTGGGCGCCCAGATTTTCACATCGTTGTCAATGCCTGTTGCGAACAGCAGGGCCGTAGATGCAGTTGGGTGTATGAATTGCAGCGGCGCCTGTGCACTGGCTCATTGCAAAAACCCCACCCTCGTCACCTAGGAAGCAGTGCTGTTGCTGCTATCTCTGAGACTTTCCTTGTTCGTCTCCAACAACAGCTACAAGCCGCTCAGCGAGAGGGCAGGAGCCTGCAAAGACTTGCGATGAGAAAGCATGCGGCGGCATGCCTCCGGGGCGGCAGCGGCGCACCTGACGTCGCGAGCGTCAGCGGCAGCAAGGGATGCTGCTCCAGGCAGTTGACGACATTCTCGTCGCCGGGCAGGCACGCCCGCAGCCGCCCGCCCACCTGCCGACGCGAAAACAAAGAATTCAGACTTGTGATGGCCGTGCGGTTTCGCCATTGGCAGCACACGCACCGCCGGCAGCCGCCCACACACCTGCATGGAGGCTAAGCACGTTCTGAGCAGGTGGTTTTGATGGCTGGCACCGGCACTAAGTCCGGTGGTGGTCCAGCAGCGCTGCCATACTTTAAGTCGCCGGCCCTCCTGGAGGGTACGAAAATCGACTGAGTAGAGGCGCCTACGTGGTGTGCCTCTGACAAATCGGCACCAGCAGTGCAGCCAGTGGAGTCGGGGAACAGCAAGCTAGTGCAAGCTGCTGCTGCTTGCACAACAGGAAACCCACTCTGTAGAGTGGACTAGGTGTAGTTCCTGTCTCTGTCCAATTTTGTGGCAGGTGAGTAGCAGCACGCCCAGCAAGTCCGGCTGCAAAACCGAGACATGCGGCTTCAGCTGCCCCGCCTGCCACCCGCATTCATGAGGCAAACAACCACACATGGCGATTTTGTGCCAAGATAAGATGCGGACAGGCCATACAAAGGGCACCCCCTTCCCTCTACATGAAGGGGTCCGCGTCTTCCAAGATCAGCCGCAAGGGTTCCACACCTTGTTCCATATGAAGATGTGGCCGCAGTCGCTCCCGGACATGACATATTCGTCGCTGGCGCCACAGAAGGCGACCCCCTTAACCGTCTGCGCGTTGCGATGGCCTGCACAGAGAATGCCCTCGTGTGGGCAGCAGTGCAGTGTGTGCAGGTGAGACCAAGAGGTTGCACGGCCGCAGAAGTCCACGGGTATGGCTGCCGATCGCAAGGAGCCATATCTCATGGCATGCAATATCTCGGTGCATCGGAAACTGGATGGTAGAATGTGACATTGGGTAGCTCTCAGGCAGCAATGGGTATGGGAAGCGAGGCTGCAATGCTGTCATGTGTGTGATGCGTGTGTTAGCGACCAGTGCATGCGCGTGCACCATGCAGCTTCCACAGGTCTGCTGAATGCAGCAGCCTGGCTGCATGCGACAAGTCCACAGCGGGCTGTGCCGACTTCCCAGCTGGTCTCGTGTGATCTTTCTGGGCATGCACAGAGCTTCAAATCAGATTGAACTCGATTTGTGAGCGAGCCACAGTCGCACCGACGTAGCGCTGCAGCACTTCGTCTGCTCCGTTGCCGTCGTCGGGTGCCTCTTCCGGATCCCCCTCGTCTTCCTCTGCAGCAGGATTAACACGGCAATCGCAGGCCTTGAAGTCAGCCACTTGCAAAACCGCCAGGCAACTGCAGAGTCCGGTCCATCATCGTGATCTGCTTCTTGCTTTGGCCCGCACTCCTCCACAGTGAGTGGCGGAGGTATTTCCAGACCTCAGTGTCTTTGGGTCCTCTCAATTGCCACGTCATGCTGAAGTGAATGCCGCCTGCTTCAGGCTTCGAGTCCCCCCTCAAGACACTTAAGTCCCCTCGTCGCACTGCTGGCAGTGTCAACAGAGCATTGCCGGCTAGTCTGAACCAGCTGCCTGAAGCACCAGGCACTGTCACAGTGTTCTGTGCCGTCGCTTTTACGTTCTTCCGAATCCTGCTCGTCCCCCTCTGCAGCAAACACGCAGCAACGAAAAGATGCCAAACCCAAGCTTTTCAGAGAGCGCAAGAACACTGCGGCATGATCTTGGCATGCCATCTGGCAGCGATGAACAGGTTTCCAGGTTGCCGATCTGCGGCCCATCTTTCCAAGTTGCAAATGGTGATCTTGCAATGGTGGTCGGTGCACATGGAGTGGCAAACCGCACCGTTTGGCAAGGAGGGGGCCACGGCACCATGACGCAGCAAAGACCCTCTTCTGATGACTCCCAACTCCCATTGAACCTCTCGATTGGAAGATTGCACAATTTGGTCGTAGCATATCGAACCGCACCGTCCGACGAGCCAGGGACCACGGCGCCCTGGCGCAGCAGGCGAGCCGGCAGCATGAAGGCGTTCCGCCGGCGGCGCGGCTGCCGCGGCGGTGGCGGGTGGTGGGCCTCGCCCCAGGGGTCCGGCCGCTCGCCTGCAGGCCAAAACTTTGGGGCATCAGAAACTGTCAAACTGGTGTCGAAACTGCAAGCTGCAGGCGCCATCTGCAGTTGAGGCTCACATTGGTGTGGCTTTGGAGGGTCACAATGCCCCATCTGTAGGGAGCCCATGCCAGTGGGGCCGACATTTGTCATGCAAAGCTGTGCTATGGCCGGTGCCCTTCCTGCACTGTGCTGGGAGAAGTTTTCAGGCAGGACGACACCAGAGAGGCAGGGGGGAAGGGCGCACTGGCAGAGGCTGGAGGCTCGCCGGGCGGCGGCGGTGGCGGCTGTTGTTGGGATGCTGAGACGACAGCTGCTGCTGCTGCCGCCGCTGCTGCTGCTGTTGCGCCAGCTGCGCCAACCCCGGCAGACTGCTGCCCGCCACCGCTGCCGCTGCGGTCCTGCTGCGCTGCCGTTGGCTGCTGCTGCTGAGCAGCACCTGCGATGCACAGGTCGCTCTGTGCCTTCGGCGCTGGCAGAGTTACATGGGCTGGAATGCACGAGCGCCCTTCAGAACCCCTCAAGCGTGCGGCCATGTGTGCAGAGTTGGCGCCACAGCAAACAGCCTGACACAATTCCATTCAAAATGTGCCCATCGGTCCACAAACAGTATATTTCAGCACCAGCGCATCTGCTCAGCTGCAGCGTAGGTTGCAAGTCTACCGCTGCGCGGAGGCAGATCGGGGGCACAAAACATGCTGCCCATGAACTTACCACGTTTGGGCGCCGTCAGGCTGGTCGCTGCCATTGCGGCGGCCCCATCGCCTGCGGCAGCACTGCCGCCGCCGCCGGCCGCGCCGCCATTGCCTGCATCTTTGCTGAGGTCTGTGAGCGGCTGCAGCACTAAGAATGCAAGCATGCAGCGAGCCAGCTGACGCAGATGTCGCTGCAGCCTGCTGCAGGCCGAGCACTCTGCTGGTGCCGACAGCTGTCACTACGCCTATGCCGGTGCAGTGCACAGCTGTATTCGTTGACGGTGCTGACTGCGGCCACCAATAGTAGAACGTGCACCAATGCATTTGCGTCATATGCTCTCGCTGACGGATCATACGAGAGGCTGCCGAAGCCTGCAACAGCTCCGCGACTGGGCGGACCGCCGAGGACATGGCAGCATTGTTGCCTGCTGCCAGGCGGGTGCGGCTCATGTCGCAAGCGGAGCTGCCTCATCGCTGAGATGCGCGCAGTTGCAGCCACCATTGCGAGACCTCACTCCGGGCAGGAGGCCGAGTGTTGCGCATGCTGCCTGCTGCTGATACGCCCACATGCTGTGCTGGAGCCGCATTTGACATTGGCATTCTCCTCAGGAAAACCATGAGCGGTGAGGAAAGCACCGAACTCCCCACCAATGCAGATGGAAGCACCCGCAGTGTAGTCCGCGCAGCAGCGCCAGCGTTGGGGTCAGCACCGCGCTGATGCCAGCTCAAGGATGGAAGCAATACCAGACAAACCCAGTCCCAGACCCTAAATGCTAAAGCAACATTAGCCCGCCAACCTGGTAGCTCGACCGCCGCCGCGCCGCTGCCGTGGACACGGCTGCGCTTGCTGGGGCCGGCGCTGCCGCCTGCGGCCCGCCTGCCGGTGCCGGGGCGGGCGGCCGCCTGCTGCTCCGCCGCAAACAGGTACACGTCCTGTTCACAAGAGGAGGAAGACGATTAAATGGTGTCTTAGTCAATTGAATTTTGCCTTTTTGCGGCACAGCTGCAGGCGGCCGTCCACCCACCAGAGCGCGTCATTCGATCGAACGACCACCAGCTGCGACAGTCACGAGCACTGGAAGCTGGGAGTCTGATCGTGGACTGCACGCTTGTCATGCGTTAAGAGGTGGGTGGCACCAGTCGAGTGGTCCGAATGCTGCAGAGTAGCAGCAAGCGGCGGCAGTTGCGTCAATCAGAGACATTTCCACAGTCAGCAACGGCACTCAGCAGTATGGTCACACTGATACAAAGGTTGTGCCCCTTCGTGAGGTGCAGTCATGGCGGGTCGCAGTGGCCTCGGCCCAGTCAAATTATGTGTGCAGCTGTGCTGCTCGCAGCAGCCCTGCAGTGGCAAGCAGCGCCGCTTGCTGCAGCAGCTGAGTACACGCTCAGGACTGGAGTTGCAGATGGAGATGCTCCATAAAAGTGGCGCAGCACGAGCATGGTCATGTTATTATGTTCTAGCATGCTTGCGGTCGTGGCCTCGAACATGATGGCATGACCGTGCTGCTCCTCTTTGATGGACACATATCTGCTGCGGGGTTCCCGTGTGTGTGGAGCAGGACTGTCACGCGGTGCAGCCTGTCTGCTGAGTGCTTGCAGCGGCTTCCGCCCTCGAACGAGCTTTCACCTAGCCTGCGCCAGGCTCCAAAATCCAGGCTCAATGCTGGATGTGGGACATGCTACCTCGTGTGGTGGGCAAGGTAGTCTGTTGAACTACGTTCCTATGTACTTCTGAAAGTAACACTTACTCGCCGCTTGATATCCACCTTTGTCCACTATCTGTTGAGCTAACTACACCGCTCACCTCGTCGTTGTAGGTGGCCGCGATCTCGCCGTCGCCGCTGAACATGGCGCACGTGACGTGCACCGGGCCTGCCGCCGAGCGGCCACCGCCGCGCCGCAGGTGCGCCGGCGCCAACTTCCGCACCTGGGCAGCAGTAAGCAGTGCAGTGCGTAATTTGGCTTGGGGTTTTACGGTTTAGAGCCAGCTATCGGGCGGATGCCGCCGCCCCGCAGGTGCGCGGCGCCAGCTTCTGTACCTCGGCAGCAGCAGGAAGCAGCAGCAGTGCGCAAATTCAGGGCCTCAAGGCGAGATGAGCTGACTCGTTGCCAAGCGGCCGCCGCCGCGCCGCAGGTGCGCCGGCGCCAACTTCCGCACCTGGGCAGCAGTAAGCAGTGCAGTGCGTAAGTTGACTTGGGGTTTTACGGTTTAGGGCCAGCTAACGGGCGGATGCCGCCGCCCCGCAGGTGCGCCGGCGCCAGCTTCTGCACCTCGGCAGCAGCAGGAAGCAGCAGCAGTGCGCAATATTCAGGGCCTCAAGGCGAGATGAGCTGACTCGTTGCCGAGCGCCCGCCGCCGCAGATGCGCCAGCGCCAGCTTTCGCACCTGAGCAGCAGGAAGCACAGCGGTCAGCCGCTAGCGTGTCGAAAGGTGGCTATGATGTCAAAGTTTGCGCCCGTTCTCGACTGCACAGCATTGCCGTCAAGCCGCCGCCGCTGCACCGCGCCGCAGGGCGGTCATAAGGCCTGCTTTTCTGGTGATAGGGGGTCTCACCGGCTGCGCAATGGAAGCTGAGGAGCTGCCGTTGCCGCCGCCATCGCCGCCACCGCCGCTGCCGCCGTTTGCCCTCCGCTGATCGTACACCCGCACCGTCTCATCGGAGCCGCCAACGACAAACTGCCACGGGCGCGCGGCGTTGCAGTGGATGGAGTTGAGCTCGATGGCGCCGCTGAACTGCGCGCAGGCAGGGTCAGAGGTGTCGACATATTTCCATGAACGCCACGGCGCCGAGGTCAGCTCGATGGTCTGCTGCACAGACCGCGGGGAGGGGACGACCAGCAGCATCGCCAGAAGTTGAGACGATGTGCAGCAACCCCACACATGCGCTTGAAGCTGCATCAACAACGTCGCATTCCATGCACAGGCACGAACAACCCAGCGCAGAGGCCCTCGAGGCAGGGGTTCCATGCAGGGCGCTGTGCATTGCAAAACGTTGGAAGGGTGAGCATCGCTGCTCACCCGGCCGGTGCTGGCGCGGCACACCAGCAGGCGGCGCCCTGGGCCCGGCGGCGTCCGCAGATCGAAGTGCCGCACCTGCGGCGCAGCGGAGGATGTGTCATAATTCATTGCTTTTTCAAGATGTTCGCCTTTGAATGAGCAAGAAGTATCATCGTCGCTAAGCTGGTCCGACTTGGGAGGCGTTCTTCCATGAGGCGGCTCTGCAGGAGTGCGGGCTGCAGCCACGGAGACGGTCTAGGTTTGGGAGAGCCTGAGAGGTCTCTCCACGGTCGACAGCCCCCTATGCAAGGCTGGTGATGCATCTGTCTTGTGCCCGTCACCGCAGCAGGGTTGAGCCAGACGCCAGCTGGTGCCTTGCAGCTAGCAAGGGCATCTGCTCTGCTAGCCTGCAGCGCTTGCGGGACCTCAGCGACAGGTCATCACCCAGCCAGTGATCCATATCCAGGCAGCAGGATGCGGCAGGAACAAGGATGCTTACACGCCATGACTCTGCAACTGCGTGATTCAGGCATCCATCAGCTGCGGCACCTGGACACCTGAAGTCGTGCCATGCTCCCAGAATGGCATCTAGGATTTCTACGTGCAGTCTGGGTAGACTACAGGGGTGTTACAACCGCCAGCTGCATGGGCACTTGCATGAGAATTAAAACGACGCACCTCGCCGCAGGAAGCAGATGGGGTCGTCCAACTCCAGCGCCCGCGCCTGACATGTTTTGGGAAGTTTCAGGAAGACAGCACTTGACTAAACATAGGGTTCATCGCACCGCGCCGTCCTCCCCGCAGGACAGGAAACAGGTGGGCGCATCTGGCTCCAGCGCCAGCTTGTGCGCCCGCCCGGCATGCGTCACCAGCTTGGCAGTCTCCACGCGGCCCGCCTCCGACACATGCCCCACGCGCACCTGTGAAGGGTGACCAAGGTTTGCTGACCTCAGATCCGAGAACATCGGCACAGCGTCACCGGCTTGGCGGTCTCCATGCGGCCTCCGACACATGGCCCATGGTGCACCTGCACATGCATGCATATGACCGGGTTGGGTTTCCAGGTTTCCGGGTTTCCAGGTCGGGTTTCGCTCCCTCTGCAAATGGCGGACAAGCTTCGCCATACGGACCGTCTCCCCACAGCCCGCTCCGACTCGGAGCTGACGCGCACCTGTGAAATGGCAGGTGCGGGATCGTTCGTGGTTTGCAAATTGAAAGTGACGACACAGCGTCACAAGTCGGGCAGTCAGCACGCTCCCATCTACTGACACATGCCCCATGCGCAGCTGCGATGCCACGACAAGTTTGTAGAGGGTGGTTTCATTCACGGTTCTACAACCTGACGACAAAATGTGAAGTATGAAACCCAGGACCAGCCTGGTCCAGGAAGCCAAGCTTCGACAAGGGATTTAACAGCAGCAAGAAGCCCCTGAAGCGGGAGCCTGGGACCTTCGAAGAGCAGCAGCCAAAGTGGACTTTGGGTGGACCGTAACGTGACTACACGTATGGCATCAGCTACACGATGCTGTAAGAAGCCCTCGTGTTTGCGATGTCATAACATGACAGTCATGCCACCGTGACTGGGCCGCGGGTCGCGCTCTACAGGAAACCATCAAGTAGTGCATACCGGTTGCACTCCAGGAGTGTGACCGGCCCCAAAGAGCAGGGGCAGTTCAATAGCCCTGATGTTGCAATTCCGTACAGTCTGTCTGCGACGACAAGGCAGAGGTACCTTTTTATATGAAGGAAATTTTACCTGACCGTCCGCGGCGCAGGTCACAATGGTGGCATCATTGGAGTACGGCAGCGCCCGCGCCTGCGGATGCAAATTGTGGAGAAGAAATTTCTTCTTGCCCGCACGCAGACAAGGCAAGGCATACCAGCATACCCTTGCCTCCGCACCCTTGCTGCATTTTAAAACGTATTTGTGCTTCGCTGAGCTGGCTTTCAATTCCGTGAATCATTGGAAAGTCCTACAGCTACATGCTCAAGTGCAGGGTTGACCACCCACCTGGAACACATTGTTGCGGTGCCCGCTGTTGTACTTGAGCCGCTGCTGCCCTGCGGCAAGCATGAAGGCTTGAAATATCGATGTTTGGGCATCGGCCCTTGAGGGGGGCTGCCAGATGCGACACAGTGTCACTGCCGCCTTTGAGGGCGGCGGGTGGGGAGCAACATTCATGACGCCACCTTTGCAGCCCAGCACCCGGTGGTTTAATGGATCTGGCAGGCCTTCGATCCCCCGATCCCAGCACGCTTGCGTGTGAGGATTCAGCATCTCGTTTGTATATTATACACCTCACCCGATTGCCAGTCCCAGAGGATGACCGCATGGTCGTCCGAGCCAGACAGCAGGTGAGCTCCTGACGGCGTGAAGCTCTGCGTGCACAGGTTGTCGTGTTGCCTCAATCATTCCCTACATGCTCCTTCTGCTACTGCAACATCTGCATCGACTGCGAACCAGCTGCTGCTTGGAGATGCGCTGACCGCTCAGCTCAACTGGGAGATGTCGGCAGTGGTGCGCGAGAGACGGTCGTAAGAAGCCTATCCTGGCGCAGAACACTGATAGAGAGGCAGCATAGGCTGTTTCTAGCGGTACAACACCAGGCACGGCTTCCGGAATTGTCCCGGAAGCTGAGATTTTGGTGGCGAAGGTGACGCTAAAACTGCAAGCATTTTGAGCACTTCAACAACATCACCAGACAACAACCCACCGCGGTATTGACACAGCCGTCGTGTCCGTCCAGTAGGCGCTGTCGCTCGAGGCGCTGCACCAGATCGCTCTCGGCGGAAATTCTGCGTTGCAGTTGCCGTGAGCTCACGCCACCGGTTTCACGCTGCTGTAGCACCCGGAACATGACGACCGTCTCAAGGCATCGTCGAGATCGATGGGTGGTCTGCAGACAGCTCAGGAATTGCGCATGCACCCCAGCACGTGCACGAAGGCAACTTGATAAAAATAGAGATGGTCAGGCCGCGCTGCTCTGTCAATCAACTTTAAGAATGTCCGTCGAAGTGAACGCTGATGGCGCTAATGGCAGCTCGCGTCTGTTTGGAGGGCGCTGGCGAAGGGAAGGCATGTACCCAGGGTAGGGTGGTTTGAAAGGCAATATGGCCGCCGATCATTGCATCGGGGGCCGGTCGTACCAACTGGGACAGCTTGTGTACAGTTCGTCGCTTGTTTACCACTGGAGCATGAGTACGACAGTGCCTCGACAAGCATAGTTGAGTGCGCATAGTCGGGGTGATCTTTGTCACAAGGTCCCCATGCCGCACACCAACAGTGGGCATCAATGCGGACGTCGTACCTACCTACTTGCACCCCTCATGCGCAACAAGCACAGTCCCGTGCTCCCTCTTACAGTCCGTACAAACTCAAGTCCGCACATCCTATCACAGCCCTGATCAGCTGCTCACTGCGTTCATCCTCTTGATCATCACTCCCGCGCCGCCCCAAACCAGGGGTTGCATATCGCATGCTGCTGCGGCCGCACTGCGCCGCCACACTCGCGCTGCTGCCAGCCGCTGCAGCTGCTGCAAAGTCGACCGCTGCGACCCACCCGCCGCTGCAGGGCAGCCTCTGCCGGTGCGTCTCCAGCGCCGCCGGCTTCCTCTCCTTACGGGGGAGCTGAGTCAGGAGTCTGGAAAGCCCACCCTCCACCAAACCGTCCAGCTTCTCAGTCTCTCTAGTTTCATTCGTAGAAAGCGCGGCCGCCCTCCTTCGCCTCGGCTAGCGGCGTGATGTCCACGGCTTCCCATTCCGTGCTGTCTGCAGCACAGCAGCAGCTTCTGTTGTTGCTCAAGCTTGGCCAGCAGGACGCAGTTCGGGCAGCCGGGCCGCGGCTGCCACGCCTGCAGGCTGCACACCACGGGCTGATCCCTCTTTCTGCAGCTCAGGGCGGGACCTCTGCAGCCAGCTGCTCTGCGTCGCGTGTCGGCAAGCAACATACTGGCTGGCTCGCAGACGGCTGACCGCGCACAAGTCAGTGCATCACCCAGCACGGTCCTCAAAAGTGAGTTCCAAAACCACACCTGGGATCTGGTACGTCAGCGCGAGCACGCTGTCGTTTTCCACCTTCAGCTCTGCGAGGGTTTTCGAGTCGTCGAGCAGCTCCGCTTCCCGGAACAGCCGCTGCGCCTCTGGCGCCTGTTGGACAGGAATCGCAACGATTGACATGGATACATGTGTGAGATAAGGATGTGTGCACTTGTCTGCCAAATACTTTAGGTCGTACAGCAAGTAAGCCTCTCAGACCAACCGCTGCGCCTCCCACCCCTTGCCGGCAACTTCAGCCCAAATGCCCAAGGAGCACTGCAGGCAGCATGCCTTTTGATGCCCCCGCGAGGCTGCACGTCCAAGCGGTCGACAGCCAGGCTGTGCCACTGCCACTTCAGCGGCACCCCGCATCAGTGCCGGTTATGCAGGGCGCAGCCGCATGATGCAACGGCGCCGCGCTCCGAGCGGCTGTCACGACTGAACCTAAACCCTGTGTCCTGCGCCGTCATTGTGCCTGCTGCTGCGCGGCGCCCGTGCGCCTGTCCGGTGTAACCACCTTGCCGGTTGCGGGTGATGGCCGCAGTTCGAGCGGCAGGGGTGAGGATTGAGGGAGCGGTGGAAAGAGGGTGCTCGCCTGTGACAGCAGGTCCTGCAGCTTGTGCTTGACCTCCAGGATGGTTTCCGTCGGCTCCGCGGTCACGAAAACCGTCGTCTTCTTGCGCTTGATGCGCAGCGCCAGCCACTGCGCACGGGCCATGCGGACGGCTGGGTGAGTGCGGCTCGGGCGCCCTCAGGGATTTGTGCAGGTCAAAACGCGTTTTTCTCAGGCGCGCCAGGCATGTGGGTGACGCATGACGCCTCAAGTGCGAATGGACTGGAGCACCCGAACAGCGTTGCGGGTGCGGCGGCCCCTATGCCAATGCTATTGGCAAGCATGGCCTGCGCGTGGCAGCTGCAGCCAAAACGACCCCTGCGCGGTTTTGAAGCCTACCGTGGCTCCACTCGCCATGGGGGCGGGGCCACTCCCACAGCCCCTGCCAGGGGAAGCTCAGCCAAGCCGAGGTTGACCACGCCGCACAGTGGTACGACTGACTCTCAGCTGCTCAGGGAACGAGAGCTCGACGCACACCCTGAATGGGGTCTGGTGTCGATATGCTGCCTGCTGATCGTTCAAAGGGCAGTTGCAACGAATGCCGGGCCTGCTGCACCTGCGCTGAAGAACGTCGACTAACCAGAAATTTACAGACTGCGACACTAAGGGTGCAGCTGTGCCGCGGAAGGAGTTGCAACGGACTGTGCAAGTTTGTGACTTAGCGTCTTGTTCCAGCAATGTCCACGAGGGTGCGCCTCTGAACCGGTGCGACGTTTCAGACAAGGGCCAATCGGTCATCAGCTCATCACCCCCAAGGCCCCCAAAACCCTGACAGGGCGGCGAATCACGTAACCGGTGCTCGCACAAAGTCCAGGCGGCGTCTCGAGGGCGCCCTCTTTGGTGCCACACGCGCAGTGAGCACTTGGGCGGCGCCACCATGGGAAAGGCCGGCAAGGGTACCGGATCCTTCGGTGCGTGGCTCTGCCCCTGACGGCGTTTCTCTGGGGCTACAGGTTGGTGTGGGATGGTCAGGCACCTGGCGCCTGGGCAAGGCTGGCACGGCCCACGCTGAGAGGATGTGCTCAGTCAGACGCCTGAAGTACTTTGCAGCAGCTGCCGGTGTGGGAGCCAGCCCTGCGGGCCCAGCGTGACAGTCTCAGCAGCTCAGCAAACATTCAAGCGTGCTGCCCAAGCGGCGCTGCCAGCCAGCAGGGGCAAGAGCCTGCGTACAGTCTAAGCAGCGGCCAGATCGGTTGTCAGGGCCACGCGCTGGCTGTGATGCACATACGGCACTGCAGTGCTCGACTGGGCACAATTGATGTTTGCTGGGAAGGGCAGACAAGGTTCACAGGCGATGGTCTGCAGTTGCAATGGCTATCCTACTCCAAGCACAAATGTGGCTGAAGCTGGGACAAGCAATCGCCGAGGCTTACAGCCGCAACTTTGGCAGCAACAGCTTGTACATGCGCGCGCTAACTTTTGTGCGCGGGTTCGGCCCTTCAAGGCTCTACACGCTGCAGGCTGTCGCATAAGTGGGAGGTCTTATGAGTCTGCCAGGATGTGTTCGTGGGCATCCTCTGTGGCGGCGCGGCCGGGCCGCATGCCCTTGCCGATTCAGGCTGGCGGCGGCAAGGTCTGGCAGGCCGGCGGAAGCAGCGCTGCGCGCCCCTCAGCATGCCCAAGCAGCGTCCCGTGGCTTCGGCAGGCTTCCGGGTCGCTCGCCGCCGAGCCCGACCTCGGCGGTGTCAGGTTTTAGTCAGATCTGTCAGCTCCTGGCTGAGTCCGGTCCTGCGTGTGCGCGCAGGTAAGAGGCGCAACAAGACGCACACGCTGTGCCGGCGGTGCGGGCGCCGGTCGTACCACATCCAGAAGTCCACCTGCTCGTCGTGCGGCTACCCGGCGGCGCGCATCAGGAAATGTGAGTTTTCCTTTTGTGCACTTGCCCGGCCACAAGCCGGGTTGCAGACGCAAGCTTGCGCGTGTGGCGCTGCCCTGGAAGCCTCAACCCTGAAGCAGTCGCCGGCAGCCGTCGCGTAGCTGGACTGCAGGCGTGCGCTGGCGCGCGTGTCTCCTTTCCATGGCAGCAGCGTTTGCAGTTGCGGTCCTACCCCGGCGCAACGTCGGCAGGCGGCACTCGTGCCGCCCCCAGCACCCAAACAAGGGCCCCGGCAGCGGGAGCGAGGGCGGCTTCGAGTCAAAGCAGCCCCACCGCGATTGAAATTGCAGTGGCAGGCGTCTGATGCACCCTCTTTTCTCCTTGTGCATGCAGACAACTGGTCCGTCAAGGCCATCCGCCGCAAGACCACCGGCTCTGGCCGCATGCGCCACATGAAGACGATCCAGCGCCGCTTCAACAACGGCTTCCGCGAGGGTGCGTCTTTCCTTGCAGAGTCGTCTTGCAGAACGTCTGCTGTGTTTGAATGACAGATGCCCAAGTTTTGCTGTGCCTTCTGGAACCGAGAGAAGAGTTCCAGACTTCCGAGACACAGGGTGGCTGCTCGTGCTTTGCTGGCAGGCGGGAACGCAGTTCTGCTTCGGCTCCTGTGCACACTGCCACAGCAACTCGCATATGAAACATCGGACGATCACTTCGAATCCCTGCACAGGCGTCACCGCCCCCGCCAGGCACCAGGCCTGAGCGTATTCCACGGCGGCGGAGCCCTCGAGGCACAGCGCCATGAGGCAGCGGCATCAGAGCCGCACGGATGTGCATGGGAGCTGGAGGCGAATGGTCAGGAGGCGGTCGCGGCGTCAGACCCGCCCTTCTGATGGGCGTGCCTGGCAGCCGGCTGCTGCTGCTGATGCTGCATCCTGCCACGGTTTGAACGCACCGCACTGGTGCTTGGAAATGCTTATGTGGGGTCCTTTGCAAGAGGTGTAACAAGGCCTTTCTGAAACAGCATCCAGACAAAATCAAAGCGCAGCGCTACTTACCAATTACCTACCTGCTACCTAGTCCAAACCACCGACACTTGACAGGTAACAACGTGCATCCAACAGGCACTGTCGTTGCTGCTTGCAGATCCTGGGTATCTGTAGACCCATGACCACCTACGTGCATCAGACCATCCTGCAGACGCTCAGAGGCGGCCTGCACCTTCTAGCCTGCGCATCGACCTGTCAGACATACATTTAATAATATTTATCCGTAATCGTCGAGCGACACATCGTCATAATCAGTCCCCTTCGCAATCTCTGATGGTACAGTTCCGCACCCGCCGCTGCACAGGCGCCGCCGCCTCTCGCCATTGCCGCTGCAGCGCCTTGAGCTTGGCTCCCTGCAGCGGTTGGCAGAAACCGTGCAGGCTCAGAGCAGCGGCAGAGCCAAGCTTGGAGGCTTGACTGACGTCCCTGCCATCATGGGGGAGGACACGGTGCCAAGTCCGCCTGCCATGAAGACACCCAAATATCTCTTCACTATAGGCCATTCCAGCAAAACCGCGATCAAGCTATATGAAATCATTCTGCCAACAAGGCGCCAGCAGAGATGGGGAGACGGCCCCACTGTTTCACAAATGACAGCCCTCAGCTCGGTGGGGATGACGGACCTGGGGCAATCTGTCGCGTTGCATCAGCGTCACCTCCCGCCGCCGCACCGCACCGACCACGTCAAGCCCCGGGCCCATCATGCTGCCTACAGACCCTCTTTCAGGCCAGCTTCTGGCCTTGCTGCAGGGTGGCTCCATATCCAAGGTCAGCTCCGCGTCCGTGCTAGGGTGTTGTGCGGTGTAGGCTGGCTGCTCTCCCGATGTGCTCCTCCCACGGCGCCGTGCCACTGGCATCACTGGGGGCGGCGGTGCAGCAGCGCAGCCGTCAGGCGGATCGCCGGCTTCCGGCGGCGCCTCTGGCGCCGTAGGCGCGTGCCGCACGCAAGTCCGTGCGCCGCGCAAGGCCACGGGCGAACCAAGGCGCTGCGGCTGCTGCTGCAGCAGCAAGGCTGGAGGACGCGGCTCCGGCGGCATGTTGCAGCCGGATGCATGCTGGGCGTCCATTGCAGCCGCTTGGTCCGGCGCCTGCTGCCAGCCGCGCCCGCGGTGCGCACAACATCCGTGCTGCCCATGCAGCGGCGGGGCTGATGCCAGCGTCGCCGTGCACCAATGACACTGCAGCCGGTAAGTAGCCTGTGCTGCCGCTGCAGTCTCGGCCGCCTGCTGCTGCGGTCAGCGCAGCGCGGAGGCCATGCAGTGCACATCCTGATCGTGAGCCTGATGCACAAGATGACAGAAATCCTGCTTAACCGTTCACAGGCTTCCGCAGCCCACTGCACGCCAACTCACAGCTTGACCGATTTCAGGTTTCAAACTCCCTTCGACACAGGGAACGGATTGGTGACGTTACCAATTGCTCGCCTGGGCTTGAGCGTCCAGCCGCTGCCGTGCCATGCTGAGCGCCGCCCGGTCCTCGTTGCCAAGCTCCATCAACTGCTGGTTCTCCGCCGCCAGCCGCGCCGCCGCCGCCTTGGCCCCCTGCAGCGCCGCTCCCGTTGCCGCCGCGTCCTGAGTTCCTGCAGCGGCCTGCTCCGCGGCCGTCGCCGCCGCCGCCTGGGAGGCCACGGCTGCAGCGGCGGCCTCCGTGGCGGCTCTGCCATCGGGGGCCGCTGCCGCCTGCTGCTGCCGCAGCACCTCAAACCGCTGCCTGAGGTCCACCAGCGCCGTCGAGGCAGCCTGCAAAGGGGCATCATTCGACCTTGGCTGTCAGTCTGATCGTCTGTGGGCCGTGCAGCAGTCATTGGCGGCGTGTAGCTGGCTGTGTGGCATGCTCATTCCGCAATCTGTCCTGCTGCGCACGGCTTTGTGCTGATCTTGTTGCAGACAGCCTACTTGACAACCCAACACGCCTCGTCAGGAGCAGCAGAACTACACGCATAGGAAGGCGTCGCACCTGCACTTTCGCCATCGCAGCATCCCGCTCCTGCGCCAGCCCTGCCAGCATCCCGCCGGCATCCGACGCAGCCGCCGCGTGCGCCCTTGTTGCCGCCGCCGCCGCCTCGTCTGCTTCCTTTGCGGCTGCTTCAGCTCCCCGCTTGGCCACCTCAGCTTCCCTTGGCCGCTTCTACTTCCTTTCTGCCCCGCCTCCGCCGCCTCGGCGCGCCGTTGCAGCTCCGCCTGCATGCTGCTTCCAGCTTCCGCTGCCTCCCGCGCTGCCGCTAGGTTCGCCTTCAGGGCCGCCGCTTCCGCCTCGGCCGCCACCGCGCAGCTCGTGGCACGGGCCAGGTTTGCAGCCATGGCATCTGCCGCCGCCGCGGCTCCTGCCCGGAGCTTGTCCACCTCCGCCACGGCTGACCTGCAAATGTCTCATTGAAACAATACAAAATAATGCAAAGGAGATGAAGATTATGCTGCAGATGGAGCGCCACTCAAAACGGGAAAGGTCTCGCTGATGCTCAGAAGGGACTGGCTCGTGCTGGCGTTGCGGACGGTCCCGCCCGGTCGTCCGTGTGGCACTCTTTCGCCCTGTCGCAGCAATGTATTGTCACGCAGACATTGCGACGTGAAGTTGCAGACAGGGCACGGTGACGGGAGCAGGTGCCGACGGAGGCTGATATAGGCTGCTGGGGGCGTCCCAGCAACGCGTGCACCTCCGCAACGACGCCAGCCAATGCCACACAGCCTCCGCCGCCTCCGCCTCCAGCTGCCTCAGCTGCCGCCGCAGCTCCTGCTTCGCGGCGGCGGCCGCCGCTGCCGCATCCGTCGCCGCCGCTTCCGCCGTCGCTTCCAGGTGCTGCCGCAGCTCTCTGATCCGTCGCTCGTGCGTCTCCTCGGGCTTCCTGACGACTCGCCTTGAGCACCTTGAAAACTCATCGAAGCTCAGTAGCTCTGAGGACTGACCATTGAAGCACCAGCCCGTTTGCCACGCAGAAGCCTTCTCTGAGAGCGGCTCATCTCTTGAGTGCGGACATCCTACGGTGAGCAGCAAGGTGAGCCCTGCACCCTATAAAGAAGGCTGCAGCATGCGCTGTGTCGCGCCTGCAGTAGACGCTGCGTTGCATCGGCCTCCGCCCGCAGCCGCCGCACCTCGCCAGCTGCGGGGGCCTTTGCCGCCGCTAGGTCCCGCATGGTGGCGTCCCCGCAGGCTCGCACCTCGGCCGCTGCTTCCTGCTGCCGCTTCCCCGCTGCTTGTGCGCCAGCGATGGCGGCCTTTGCGCAGACGCCGCCGCCTGAGGCTCAGAAAGCTCAGGTGTGTTGCAGTCCGCACCATCAGCAGGGCGGCTGTCACGTTCTTAGAGCTGGTCGACATGCGGAGTGATGCAGAAGACGCCACTGATTAGCGTGGCTTCGCCCGCTCTGGCAGCTGCTCAAGAAGTGCAGGCAGAACAAGCAGAGGAGAAAGCAGCCCGCGCCATGGCCGTTTTTTTACTTTGGTGCGGGTTCTGGGGGGGAGAGTACCACGGCTCCAATGGCTGCGGTCTGGTCCTCGGCATGCTGATGGTCATCGGCAAGAACTTTTTTTTGGAACTCTCCATCGTCCTCGTCGGGGGCACCTGCCTCGTGTTCTTCAGCGGTGCATTTGGGGCGACAGCAGCGGCTGCGGCGCGGCGTTGTGCGCCGGTCGACTGCATACGTCACATCGAGGCCGGAATAATTAAACACGCTGAAGATCTTGGTCCGCTTAGAAAGCTGTCAGAGCGCTTCCCATGTGGCACTGTCCGGCTCAGAGGCGAAATTGGCTGTTGCGGGTGACATCGCCTTGCTGCTGGCGAACCAACGACAGAGATGCCGACAATGCAAGCAAGGGTATGTTTAGCCAGCCTTAAGGCGTTCCTTCAATCCGACGCCAGCTCAGAGATTCACGCGCTAACTGAATCGTGTGCAGTTGGGCAGTGACTTTGGGTGCGACACAAAGCACTCTGGCGTTTGCTGGTGCTGCAGGCTTGCGGCCTCGATGACGTTTTATTCAAAGACTCGGAAAGTGTGATGCTCACCGTACGCGTTCGACAGCATTCGTGAAGTTCTGAACCGCAGGCACGGGCAGGCTTCCGGACATCGTTCGCGCGCTGGGGTGTAGACCGGATGGAGACTGCGCAAATGTGCATTGCAGCGAGTCGAACCTCTGTGGAGCCACATTGCCTGCGCTTGTGATTGCGGAATGTCTGCAAGTATAGATTCCATAATTTGCATCTGCTGCGCCACACGTAGCTGCTTTCCTCCAGACACTGCTCTGGGTGCTTTCGAATCCGGACCCGCTATTGCCCACGTTCTGCTTTGCAAGACCAGCTTGAGGTGTCTCAGGTGATTGCAAGGCCTGCGCACGGGGGAAGCGCATCGCACCATACAATTCGTTCGTGGCCTTGGCTGTCGGCCCACTCGATCTGGCTCACCTGGTGCACCAACTTAACAATACTTGCTAGTCCGCGAGTCGGCAGCTGTTGAATGGAGATGATTGCTGCTTGCCATAACTCTTGACCTGGCACCGCTACTCCTGCGCTTGGCGAGACATCAGCCCACACACGGGCGCGACCGCGGCGCTGGCGCGGCGCCGCCCATGGTTAAGCTCACGCTCATAGCCCGCGTCTCGGACGGCCTGCCGCTGGCGGAGGGTCTGGACAGCGATAAGGATCATGAACTCGGCAACTTCAAGCAGCAGGCGAAGGTGTGGTCGGCATCCACTGGATGCTCGCCTTCACATGTGCCGTGCAGGCGCGGCGCAGCCTTCGCCCTCTTCCCTTGTTGCATGAGCCGCCGCCAATGCAGCGGCATCAGCGACACGCAACAGTGCTGTGCGAGGTTCTGTCTGCTTGCTGTTGCACATGCAGCTGGAGATGCATGATCTGTCACGTCTACAGCACTCGGACGCCTCCTGCAGTGCGGAACTTGTCCAGGAGAGTGGCTGGTTGGAACCGCGATATCCCTGGCTTCCCTGACAATAGCATCTGTGGCGCAGAACCTGTTCAAGAAGATGGCGGCAAGCGGCGCGGGGCAGCCCAAGCGCATGACGCTGGAGTCAGGGCCGATGACCTTCCACTACATCATCACCGGCAACGTCTGCTTCCTTACGCTCGCGGACAAGGCGAGAGAGCATGGCATCCTGCGCATGCCAGCCCTCTGAGCATCTGGAATCTCACAGGCAGCCGCACCTGAGGGTGTGTGGGACATCATCACCAGCGGTACCTGCTTCCGGCTGCCGCTGTTGATGATGTCCTGCACCCTCATGTGCGGCACCTGCTTCCTGCCGCCTGCAGCTGCCTCATGACGGCAGGCAGGGCCCGACAAGCCGTTCAGCCGTCCCGGCGCTGCCAGGCGCGCTCAGCGTGGCCAGCAGCGCTCACGAGAGCGGAGATCCTCTGAGCTCTTCACTGCACAGCTAGCAGAGGTACCAGCAAATGGCCGACGAGCGCTCGGACGAGATGCAGCAGCAACATTCTTTCAAGTAACACTTCGGACGCAATTTGTCTCATCGAAGTCCTCCGAGTGGATGTTGGAACCCTTTGCTGGGCCGCAGAGCTACCCGAAGAAGCTGGCCTACGAGTATCTGGACGAGCTGCAGAACGAGTTTGGGCGGTTGTACGGGTCTCAGGTGGATGCGGTCGCGCGGCCCTACGCGTTCATCAAGTTTGGTGAGTGGCTGAGGGTCCACGCACTCGAAGCAGGAGGTCCAAGCAGCCTTTTCTCACCTTCTCTGGATGACCTTCTCCAAAACTGTTACAGTAAGTGACACGGCGGAGCCGCACCGGGACGGAAGTTAGCTCAGTGGCAAAAAAAACCACCTTTAAAGCAGCAGTGGCGGGGAGCTGGTGGCGCAGCAGCGCTGCCGAACGGGGGCGAGGGCGCTGTGCACGTCCGCTTGATCCGTTGCGATCTGCATGACGGGTGTTCTGGAACACTGAGCTGCACCGCCAGCTGTGCCGGGCGACCAGCTGGAACGGCAGCTGGCCGACAGCTGGGGTTGGCTGGCAAGGATGTCCAGGCAGGGCAGTACTAGTGGCGCCACTCGCAACCCCTGCCAGGTTTCCACGGCAGAACGCCAACATGACGAGAAGTTGACGAGTGGTCAGAGGATGACGCTGGAGGTTTCCTCGCTCAGAGGTGCACTGGATTTGCTGCAGACACGTTCATCCAGAAGACCAAATAAAGGTTTTCTTGGTTATTTCTGCAGACACGTTCATCCAGAAGACCAAAAAGTTGTACTTGGACACGCGGACGCAGCGCAACATCCTGAAGCTCAACCAGGACATTGCCGAGGTGGGTTTAAGCTTTCAAAGTTTAGCGTCTCCGCCGCTGCGCAACGTATTGAAACCCTAAGGCGAACCCGCCTTGGCGAAGCAGCTGGACGACGCCGCCTGCCGTTTGCCGCTGCTGCTGGCCGGCGTGGGTGCAGCGCTCAGAGCTGCGCCATGACATTGCTTGCACCACTTGATGTCGAAGCAGCCGGTCTTGCCCACGAGGTGCGGCTTCAGTTTTACAGGTGCACCAGATCATGACGCGCAATATTGCGGAGGTGCTGGAGCACGGCGAGCGACTAGACCGTGAGCACTCGAATCCCAGTCACTACATTTTGATAACTGCCCCTGCAACCTCACTCTCCTGTGGTACCAGCACGCGGTAGGCGGTGGCAGCCGTAGCATGCCTTCAGCCGCTGTGGTTGAGCATGCACCGCACCTGCGGCATGAGCACATACGATCATACAATGTTTCCAATAACTTGTTAACACGTCAGCTCTCGGACCGCAGGCATGACGCAGATGTCCAACACGCTGACCTCCGAGTCTAAGGTGTATGCCAGCCGGGCAAAGGACCTGCAGCGGCAGGTGAGCGCCTCCGCGTTCAGCAATTTCGGTACTTTGAGTACAATTGAAAAGGGATCCGGCAGGGGTGTACACCGGCAGTGCTCCAGATCTGCAGCGGCATGTGTGCCTCCCCATGGCATGCATGGCTACTTGTGGAGCACCGGAACATGTGGTGCTGAAGCATTCGGCAGGGTGTCCAGGTTGTAAAGCACGCCCTCATGCGTCCGCTCGCGAAGCTAGGCCTAGCTCGGTCGCCTTACGATGACGAATAATCGTTCATGAGCGAGGCGCCGATGGGCAAGGCACCGCGCCTGACCAGCGCTGCTTGGACCCTAAACCTTTAAGAAGCCGCGCCCGCAAGGGCGCTCAAACAGCAATGCCCATGTGTGCTTACCGCCTGCGTCACAAGGCGCTCGCTCCGCAGGTGGCACAGGGGTCCGAGGGGCTAAACAGCAACTTGTTTCGAAAACTGGTCCGAAATCTCAACTCGAACTTCAGATAAAATGTCGCTTTGTCCCCGCCTCGGCCCCCTGCAGGACCTCCCACATCTTGCTGACTGACCTGCCCGCTTATGCCTGCAAGGTGAACCCCAGACTCTGCTCGCAGGCGATGCTCCGAAAGTACATGCCCTTCGCGGTCGTCGGCGGCATCGCGCTGCTGGTGCTCTTTTTCCGGCTCGTCTGGTTCCGGAGGTGACGGCGCGGCTGGGCGGGCTTCAGGCAGCCCTGGCGGCGGCAGCGGCAGCGGGGGCTGCGGAGGGCACGCCGCAATTGTCAACCGCTTACCAGGCCGGGCGGCGCTTGCGCCGCCGCTGTGGCAGCGGCGGCGGCTGCGGCGGCAGAGGAGCAGCGGCTTGGCAGCGGTGGCGGCTGCGGCGGCGGCAGCAATGCCCGCAGCAGCCTGGCGCACGGCGCAGCGGGCGTGCTGAAGCAGCTGCACGAGGTGGCCCTGCTGAAAGGGCTTGTGAAGCCGCCGCCTGGGCGGATCTGGCAGCTGCAGTTTTGCATCCGCTGCAGGGCGGTGGCAATGCGCACTGCTCTGAGAACTATGGCACGCAGGTGCTGGTGTCTCGATTGGAGGCTGTCAAATTGAGCCCGATTGGTCATACACGTGGTGTAAGACGGTCGTCATAAGGTACTTACAGAGTCGACGCCGGCACGTGAAAAGGACGACCTTTTTCAGCCTCAAACACGCGAACAGCTGCAGGACTCGGGGAGTGCCTGGTACAGTCGGGGTACATAAAGGACTGGAAACGGTGACTTAAATACCTCGACTACCGGCGTGGAACTCGGGAATTTGTAGGGTTTTGATGCACATGCGGGAGCCGAGAAACCCGGCTTGTCGACATGCAAAGTTTGCGCCGAAACTGATCCCGGACATCAGGTTGCCGCGCCCGTCAGGTTGTCGGTGATCAGGACTCAAACGCTTCTGCTGTTACTGTCAGCACCTCACCGGCGCTGGCCATCCAAAGTCGTTGCTGAGCCGACTCGATCTGGGGCCATTTCTGCCGGGGCCTGCAGCGCAAAACTGAACACCCACGCGACTCCAGGGTCTGAGCTACATAGGCGCATCTCGACTGCTGCTGATCCGGCGCGCCGGCAGTCTTGCAGGTGAGCACAAAACTTTTTGCCCGACGACCGAGCACCCGAGCCCGACAGCTTGCCGTCCGGCCGGCTCTTTGGGCGGGCGCCGGGGGGGAACGCCCCGCGGAGGATGGGGCACCTAGCCAGTTCGTATGCACGTTCTTGCATCCCGGCAGGCAATCACCCTTTGCCCGGCCGGACCGCCGCCAGCTTTTCCTGGTTGGTTGAGGACAGCCCGCGGCCTGGGTCACAGAATGGCTAGGTTCAAAACGGGTTGCAGGTCTTCGACCCGATGCAACAGCCACTTCTGCGCCTTCACGAGCGTTTGCGGCCCGCTAGCCAGGCTTAGGAGACGCACCACTGGCGCCAACGGCCGGGCAGAAGCTGGCTGGCAACCTCGGGGCGTCCTGGGTGAAACTTCAAGACGCTGCCTGTCACGCCAAGTTGTCCCAATCCTGCTGTCTCGTCTCTCTCATTGCACATGTGGGCGGGCACTAGTGGCGGCCCTGCCGTTTACTACTCGGTTTTGTTACTTGAGTGCATCGGCAGCTGTCCCGCGCCCGAGTCAATCTGTGCGCTTTCAGCCCGGGGGGGATGACCTTGAGCCTTTGCTGCTCGGCTTCAGCTTCGATCCTGCCAACTCACGCGCGTCCTGGTCTCCTACGCCAGTCGCCCCGCGGGTTTGTTGCATGTCTAGTCCTGCAGTTGAGCCGTCAGTGTCCGCCGCTCAACTGAGCAACCCGCACCGCGGGCCCGCAGGCCGTGTTTGCTGCTAATGGCAGGGCGCGACTGACGTCCAGCGTCGGTGCACAGGGTGCTTGCCATTCAGAAAGCGACCGTGTGTGGTCGGAGAGCAAGTTCTCGCCCTCCAATTCTGCTTCGACGCCTCCAGTATTTGCGTGCTGCAGTCCTGTTGCTTTTGCTCAGACTGCGTCCTGATGCTCGCAGGCCACAGCAGCAGCCCTCTGGCGGCCCGCAGCCTTTGAACAGCAGCGCCAGTTCGCATCGCGCGAAAGCTGCCCTTCGGACGCAGCACCGGCCGGGTGCCCTGGATCCAGTCCGCAGACCGCCAGCAGCAGCAACAGGCGATCGGCTGCGGTCCCTAGCGCTGTAGGCGGGGCACGGTCGCTGTGCTGCACTTGCCGGAGGCCTCAGCAGCCCGGCCATCGCACCAACAGTGGGCCAGCAACTCCGGCGACCGCAGCCCAGTCCAGCACAGCCCCCCCTTGCCGGCAGGCTCCAGCCAACCACCAGCAGCAGGCAGCCATGCTGTTCACATACATGACCTACTCGGCCTACGAGCTGTATGTGGCGCTGCTCGATGCGCTGATCAGCGTCGCGGTCGCGCTCTCAGTCGTCGTCAGCCTGGACCGTGTCTTCCACGTCGCCAAGTACATGCAGCTGAAGGCGCGCAGCCGTGTCACCGGCCGCAAGCCGGAGGACTACTTTCAGTTTGCGGCGCTGCCAGATCCCGTCGTGTGCGGGGACCTGTACCCGCGCGTCGCCATCCAGCTGCCCATGTTCAACGAGCGGGCGGTGTGCCAGGCCGCCATCGACTCGGCCTGCGAGCAGACGTGGCCCAAGGGCCGCCTGTTTGTCCAGGTAAGGAACTGCGGCGGCTGGTCTCACTGCAGCAAAGGCGGCGCTCCATCAGTGCAGGCTTGCCGCCGCGCTGGCAGGCTTTGAAAATTTTGCGAACTGCTAGCCTGCATGATCTCGAAAATTTCTGGGGTACACCCACACTTTGGTGAGTTCTACTCACCAGCGTGTGCGTGTCCTGCTCAGCACCTTGCGGCATCAAGAGCCATGGCGCCATCAACCATTGGCGGCATGTGCGGCCCTGACAGCGCGTCGGTCTACGCAAAGCACCAGATGGTCTCGTCTCTACCTCAACAGTTGCTGATCCTTAATTTTCTATCTTTCATCGTCAAACTTCATTCCTCAGGTGCCCTCCACAGTATGGAGCCTGGCAACGTCGGGGCCGCCGGTGCTGCGGCGCACAGCCCGCACCACCGCGGTCCGAGGGTTCCAGCCCCCAGTAGATGAGCGTCGTCCTGACTCTGCCAACAGGTGCTGGACGACTCTACGGACAAGGGCACACGGGACCTGGTCGACGACAAGGTCATGGAGTGGCGGGAGCGCGGCGTGGAAATCGAGGTCCGCCGCCGCACCAACCGCGCAGGGTATAAGGCCGGCGCCCTGCACGAGGTGAGGAGACTGCCTTCGGGGGGGGCAGATGCTTTAGCGGCGTGCATGGAGGTCGAGGTCTGCCGCAACACCAAGTCTGTGGGGGCTACAATGCTGGCGCGCTGCATGAGGTATTTGACAAGGGACTGTGGGCAGGGGCAGGCTGCGCGGGGATCAGTCTCCGGACGCCTTTCCATCGGTTCGAGACTGGAAAATCAGTCTGCAAGCCTGTGCCGGCCGTGTGCGGTCTCTCAAGCTTTCATACCTTGCTGAGACGGCGCATCATCAGGAGGAGGCTTGCAGGCCGGGCTGTGCCATCATGCTTATGCCAGTTTCATCCAAAATTTCAAAATCTCTTCAGTTTAGTTCAGGTTCGTCAGTGTTTCTGTGCTCCCGATGCAGGGCGACAAGTTCCTGTCCGACTGCGAGTGCATTGCCAACCTTGGCGCCGCCTTCAAGCCGGAGCCCAACTTTCTAAACTACTTCTTAACTCTGAATTCTCAAACGCAGGGCGTCAAGTTCCTGTCCGACTGCGAGTACATCGCCATCTTTGACGCCGATTTTAAGCCGGAGCCCGACTTCCTGCTGCGCACGGTGCCCTACCTGGTCGGCAACGCGGACATTGGCTACGTGCAGACGCGCTGGGTGTTCACCAACCCCGAGGAGTCCTACCTAACCAAGGTAAGGGTTCAGGGTTCAGGGTCCCCTTTGCAACGCAGAATAGACTCGAAAGCAGGCAAAAGGGCGCGCGCATGGGGGTGGAAGGGGCGAGGTTGGCAGGGTGCACGCATGGCAGACGCGCTGGGTGTCTGCAAACACTGGGGAGTCGTACCTTGCCCGTTTGGGCAAGTCGCGGGATTTGCTTTCAAATCATTTTTTAAGTTTTACCAAAATTTTGGGCTGGCAAAGGCAGAGGGAGTGCAAGACCGTGGAAGGTGATTCGAGGAGTTCGGCGGCATCACTGGGGAGACGAGTCGAGAAAGGCAGCGCCTCCTGCAGGGTCGCTGAGCCAGCGGTCGGCTCCATCTGGGCGGGGCGTCCGGCGGAGAAAAGAGCCTGGCTGTGCGGCAGGCTGGTCGACAGCATGCCGCAGCTGCGCCTGCCGGCGCCGCGGCATGTCTGCTGTCCCTAAACCCTGAAACTGTCTCTGCCGCCCCTGCACAGGCGCAGGAGCTGAGCCTCAACTACCACTGCAAGTGCGAGCAGTGGGTGCATTTCGGCACCGGCAGCTTCTTCAACTTCAACGGCACCGCCGGCGTCTGGTGCGTCAGCCTGCCTGCTTGCCTGCCCGCCTGCTCATTTGAGGCCAGCCCCCCGCATCTTCTCAAGTACCTCGAGTACTCATCACCCGGTGTCTTGCTCAGCGGCAGCATACCTGCCCTGCCCGCAAGCACCCTCCTGCACACGACAACGGCGGTCCAGCTTTGCAAGCCAGTGAGCCACCGATTGCGCAACCCGCTACCTAAAACAATGCCTGCAGGCGCCTTCAGGGGCGCCGCACATATCCCGACGGCATCGGCGGCTGATGCGGTCGCATTCTGGCTGAAAGCATCATTCGTTGCGCCATGTGACCGTGCGTGTCCTATCCCCCCTGCAGGCGCCGCAAGTGCATCGACAGCATCGGCGGCTGGAACAGTCGCACGACTGTTGAGGACATGGACCTGTCGCTGCGCTCGTATGTCGGCGGCTGGCGCGCGATCTTCCTGGAGGACACCACCTGCCTGAACGAGGTGAGCTTCCGGAGATCCTGTGGCATTCTCATTGGCTAGGTTGCAGACTCGTGACATCGATTTGCGAAGCCAGTCGCTGCAGCTGGGCGGGCAATCTGCCTGGAGGACACACCCCCTGCCTGAAGACAAGGCGCGCAGCTTGGGCAGCAATGCCCGAGCAGGCGCGAGCCAGGAGATGTGGGGGGGCAGCGGGTGTGCAGTTGTCGCGGCCGCCGCCCCTGGCGTGTCAATCGGCTAGTGTACTGTCTTAGTGGGCTGTGGGCAGGGTAGGACAGGCCAGCAGGCAGCCCGCCGGCGGCAAGCGTTCCCTTTTCCCAAGTGGTGGCGATGCTCCAGTTGAAAATTGTCATCCATCCGGCACATGCTGCCGCCCTGGCGTTCTGCTCTCCGGTGCTGCCACCGGCAGCCTTCTTTGTGTGCTGCAAACAGCAGCACTGTTGCTGGACATGTCACCTAAGCTCTATCGTTTTTGGCTGAAGCCCCTGCTCCACTTTGCTTTGCAGCTGCCGGCGTCATTCTTTGCGTACCGCAAGCAGCAGCACCGCTGGACCTGTGGCCCGGTGCAGCTGTGGCGCAAGACTGCGTACTACATCTGGCGCTCCAGCCTGCCGCTGCACCGCAAGGTGAGCAGGGCGCATCTCAAAGGGTTCACATCGCAGCCTTCACTGCAGCCCACTGCAGCTGTCATAGCAGGGGTGACGCAGCGGTTGTCAGTGAGCACAGCACTCAGAGCTGGCGGAGCCTCGGGCTTGCTGCTCACCCTGTCGCGTTGAAGCGGTCTCGAATCTGACAGCTGCAGCACATGCTGTGGCACTGTGTGGTGAACCCTGGGTGTGGCGCAGTCGGAAGCAGCTGCGCAGTCAGAAACAGCACCTGCTGCCAGCCGCACATGTTCAGGGCAAGCACTGGTGTCACCCCGCAGATCGACATCCTGTTCTGCTACTTCGGCATCCGCAAGTTTGCTACGCACTGGGTGTCGCTCGGCTTCTTCTGCATGCTGGTGCCGCTGTCCACCTTCACCCCTGAGGTTTGTGCTTCCGCCTTCCGCAACTTCCCCACTGCCTGCCGCACCCGCCACCGCGGAGGTGCTTTGTGTGACACAGAAATGCGTGCGCTGCTCTGCACCCACAGGCTGCCCATCTTGTCTGCAAGCTGCCCAACGTCAGGATCTGTGCATGATGTGTCGTCGTCGCCGCCGCCGCATTGCGCTCATGCTGCAACCTCCATTCCGACTGCAGGTGTCCATCCCGCTGTGGGCGCTGGTGCACCTGCCGGTGGTCGTCACCCTGTCGACCGCAGCCTTCACGCCCAACGGCTGGGTGCACTCCATCCTGTACGTGCTCTTCGAGAACGCGATGGGCATCGTCAAGCTGGGCGCCGTCATCGCGGGTGAGTGAAGTCTTTTGCTTGAGGGTTCAGGGATGAAAAATCCATTTGTGCTTCACCTTCACACCTCATCCTGGGTGTACCCAGCAGCCCTCCGCACAGCCTTTCGCAAGAGCCCGCAGTGAGCTGTGGGCGCAGTCCACAATGCTGCGTGTTCCGGAGCGTCCTTGCGACCGTTTCCGCTCGCCAGTCCTGGCACGCAGCCTCCGGCGCAGGGCCATTGCAGTGCAGCCACCTGCTGCGCAAGACTTTCCCTTCCACCTGGAGGCTTTCATCTGCAGCAGCTGTGAACGGGTCCATCCAGCCTCACCGATCGTCGAATTGGCAGCAGAACCCAACCGGGGCTGCAACACCTGGTTCTTAGTATGCTGAACTCGCCTTGCAACCGCGTGGATTTTTTCCATTACAGGCATGCTCGACCTGAAGGGCGCCCACGAGTGGGTGGTCACCACCAAACTGGGCAGCAGCGACGTGCGTCCGGGCACGACCCCCGTCATGACCACGCGCAACTGCCGCCTGTACGGCGGCGAGATGGCGATGTCGGGCTTTGTCCTGGCGGCGGCGTTCTACGGCGTGTTCACCGTCAACCGCTGGACCTTCTCCATCTTCCTGTTCCTCCAGGTGTATACTCAATGCAACTTCGAACCCTGAGTCCTGGTGGTCTGCAGGGCAGGAGCTCTCCTCCTGCCTGCCCCTGTTGCACTCGTCCAGGCAGACGACCTGTGCGTACTTTGCACACCACCTGCTGCAGTGCTTTGAGGCAAACTTGAATTTTTACACCCTGTCTCGCGGCTGTGCCTCCTGTCGTGGCCGCATCCGGCAAAAAATTGGCAGACTTGTGCTGCAGTGTCCGGCGTGTTCCAGCTGCTCCGGACCTCCTGCGGCTGAGCTCCTTAAACCCTTGAACCTGAACCCTATGTGGCCGCTTGTGCAGGGCATGGTGTTCTTCGCCTTCGGCTTCAACCTGGTCGACTGCGGCGGCCTGCTGGGCGGTCGCCTCGACTCCGGCGACACGAAGCTCCCCGCCAAAAAGGTGTTCATTGGAATGTTCATCATCTGCTGCAACCCTTGAGGGGACGCTCTTGTGGGACATCCTAGGGCGAGGAGGATGAGAGCCGCATACCTGCCTGTGCCAGCGGTGGGTTGAAGACGGGTTCTGCTGACCTGCTGTGCCGGGACACAGGCTCGAGGCACGTATGCCCCCTGCGAAGCTGCTTCTCTAATGCTCCTTGTCACACCCGCGTAGGCGGCCAGCCAGCTGCCGAAGCGCACCTTCAGCGTGCCGTGAGCAGCGCTCACACAGCCCAGCACAGCGTAAACGTGCCAGCCGCGCGACTGCGCCGCGGCGGCGCGCCAGCCAGCCGGCACCGGGGTGCGGCGGCGACAGCGGCGTCGCCCGCTGCCCGCCCTTCCTGCCCCCGGCGCCGTGCAATTCTTTGCGCCGGCCCGGCTGGGGCGGGAGGCGGCGCCCGGGAGTTCGATCGGAATGGACGACATTGAAATGAAGGGACGCAGACTGGCGAGGAGAGTTTGTGCAGCCCTCGTCGTTGGAACAACGCACATTGAACACATTGCGGTTTGGCGAGGAAGGGGGGTAGGGGAGCAGGGGGCTGGTTGGCAAACCGCCGCATAGCGGGTCGTCGGAGTGGGCGGGTGGTTGCCCCCGCTGGCAGCGCCATGCGCCCGCGGAGGCATGCAGACTGCAATTTACCTATAGCACACCAGCATCAGCAGGCCGTCACGGTCACAGACAGGATTTTGGACGCCGCCCCTCGGTCCGCAGCATTGCAACGCGCAAGTCAGGTCAGTCCGTAGGATGAGGAGGCTACAGGGTGGGCGGCAACCGCCCCTCTCGCAGCCTCAGGTCGTGCGCCTGTGCGTCGTTGTCACAACATCATATAACGCTAGAGTTGGGTGCCTCAAAGAACTCTCTGGACGTCTTTTTTAGCAGCGAGGGTGCGGCGGGCAGATAGCGTGGCTCTTGGGGATGCCTCTGCGGTGCCGGCTCTCTGGCGCCGCTTGCGGTCGTTTCCGCTTTGCTGCCGCTGCGCTGGCAGGTGCGCTTAGTGCGCTGTGCCTCCGCATGCAGAGTCCCGAGCATTCGGAGCTGTCGCACTGCAGCACCGGACCATTGCACCTGGAACTGGAGTTGTGTTTTCGCACCGCACTGGATTTGTTTGTCAAGATGTGCGTAGCCTGTTTGCTAGAGAGAGTGTCCTTGCAGTCCTGCCCGACGACGAAACTGAAAAATCAAACATCAAGTTTCCACCACCCTTCCGCAAAACAATACGTCAAAGCAGCCACGCTGGGCCGCTGTGTGCGCAAGGGCTGGTACGCGGACCACCGTCCTTGAGCAATAACCATGCTCGGCGTCAAGGGCAGCGCTGCTCGGCGGGGCGGCGGAACATCATTGACAGCGAGCACCGCCGCTGCCGCAAGGCAAGCGGCGGGCCAGGCCAGCAGTCAGCGTGGCCCGCCTGCACGGCGAGCGGTTGTGGCCCCTCCAACATGTGGGGTGGGCGGCCCCAGGACCACATGAACAGCTACTGTAGCCAGAGGGTTTTGAGCAAAAGCGACTTTCTGCCGAAGTGGAAAGTCGGCAGAAAGTCGTCAGCGGACTAATTCTCGTCATGGTTCGTAAGGCAAATCAACCATCATCCTGGGCCAAAGCTTCGCCCCGGCAGAACACCATTTCCACAGCCTTCGCTTGAGAGCTTTCGTCCACCTGTTGTCCTGACATGCGGCAACTCCCGCGCGCAGCCACCTGTTAGCAAGCGGGCTGCCGCACCCGAGTCCTGGAGTTTCGCAAGCAATATTCAGGTACTGCATCCTTCATCCGGCTGACAACTGCACCGTGCCGTTCCATGTCCTTGATGACGAGTGATATACCCCCTGCACGAAGTAGATCGGGCTTGAGAGCGCACACCCGCGGGCTGTACGGTGATCTCATCACCATCGCTACGGTTCGTCACCTGAGCTGCAGCTCCTGTTCCGTGCTCACGCAGGTGGTGCCGCCTGCTGCAGCGCAGGCCGTAGCCCGGCTCCCCCAGCCAGTCAGGCCGCCAGAGCAGCGGCACCACCACTGCAGCTGCGCCGCCACCGGTCCCGCCCCCATCCGGTGTTGCCCTGCAGCAGCTCCGGTAGCCATGGTGCGCTCGCCGCTGCGCCTACTGCGGCGCCAGGGCAGCTCCGCGCCGCCCAGCCCCACCGCAGCAGCCGCCCAGGACCTGAGCGGGCAGGCCGCCGACAGTGCACACAGCACCCAGAATGGCGACGCCGGCCGCGGCGCGCTGGCAGCGAAGATCCCTGCACTGAACGGGCTGCTGGTGACGGGCGGCGACGGGAGCGGCGACGGCGGCCCCGCCACGGCTGGCGACTTTGTGCCAGAGCATGCCGAGGCAACAGAGCAGGTGGTGCTGCTGCTGCGGGACCCCAACGCTGGCTTCCTGTCGCGGCTGTGGAGGTGTGCCCTCTCGAAGAACCGGACGTGCACTCTCCTCCACAGTCTATAGCATTTTGTACAAGTTGCCTGTATGCGTAAAGCCGGACACTGTGGGTCTGGGATTGGTGCTTGCCTGATAGAAGCCTTGCCGCTTTGCCACCAGAAGGCTTTGGACTGCTGCCTCGTGCATTAGGGCTCGGTTGCATTCTCAGTGTTGCTGGCTTTACCGACCGGCTGCACGACTCGCCTGCCGCCTTTCGCCGCTCGGCGGAACGCAGCCATCCGCCTGAGCCGTTTTCTGCACCGCATGCATGTCGAAAGTAGTTGCATGTGCATGCCCCACGAGGGCCGGGAGCCGCTGCCGCCCCCGCCGCCGCCTCGCGGCAGCCCCTGCCTGCCTCCTGACTTGCGCACGCACTTTGTCCCCCGTGCTGCCCGCAGGGACTTGATGCTCAAGGTGTCCATTTACAGAATCACCTTCACGATGAACTGCCTGGACCCCTGGGAGCAGGTGCCAAAACCCCAAACCCGACCCGCCAGGCCGGAGCCGCCCACCTCATTCGAAACCCTAGCCAACAACATTTGCGAGTCGTGAACACGGCATGGGGTGACGGCTGCCGGCGCCGCTGTGTCTGCCGTGCAGAAAGGCCGCCATCGCTGCGTCGCTGTACAACATAACCTTCGCGTTCAACTGCTTTGACGTGTGGGAACAGGCACGATCCCACTCTTGTGTGTGTTTGCTTCGCCCAACGTGTGCGCAGACAATGCACTAGCACACGGATCACGGATGACGGACGACATGTCATGAATACCCGGCATCTGGCAGCCTCCTGCATTGCTTGGATGCCGCCCACTGGCGGCGGGGGTCATCTGTCAGATGCCTGCAGCCGTAGCCCATGGCTGCAAGTGCCCCGCTTGTGTGAGTTTGAAAGCGGAGTGCGTGCCGGGGTCCGGGCAGCACAGCGCACCATCCCGCATATGGCATTTGCAGCAGTGCCATAACAGCCATCTCTGGCTGCCCAAACGCAGCTTGTTGCCAACCTCTGCAGAAACCCTGTCCAGGAAGCCCGTTGGCAGCCCACCTTTGCTCACCTTTGCCGAGCTGCGGAGGGCCCCCCTTTGCCACATCTATATGGTTTCCTCTTGTCCAGTTCGTCCTTCCTCCCAGCGTGGGTTGTTCGATCTTCCGCGCAGGTGCTGGGCAATCTGTTGCTGCTGGGCTCGCTGGCGCTGCTCGTGTTTGGCGTCTGGCGCGAGGGTGGCCGCATGCTGCACTCCGGTGCTGCGCTGCTGCAGCAGTGGTGCGTTTTCCGGCTGCGCTCCTGTCCTGCGCATGCCCTGCCTCCAGGGTGTAGGGTTCCAGCTGAACTGTGACGCGTTAGAATCTGCGGAGGGATGCGAAGTTGCCGCCTGCAGGAGGGACGTAGCCGGCGGCATCCTGCAGCGCCCGGTAAGCAGCACCGACAGCAGATACGCAGCCGCCGCCAGCCGCAGCCGGCACGACGCGCATGCCTTTGAGGCTTCGTCATCCGCCACCATGCCTCCTCAGAAATCATCACACGCCCTTTCATTGCCGCAGGACGGACAGTCGCTAGGGTGTGAGCCGCCTCTGAGGCATTCTCGTGGGGCCATCTGGCTAGCGCCGGCCGCGGTCGGGACTCTGAGGTTGCTTCGCGGCCGGCGCGGCAGATCTCAAGGAAGCAGCATGCAGAGGCTGCGGACATCGGCTTGGCGGCCCTGTCCTCAAGACATTCAGCTCCAGGGTTCCTGCGGCTAACGGCACATGTGGCGCAGCCGCCGCCGCTGCGGGGCCACCTCTCAGGGGTGGACAGGGCCGCCACCGGTCCGCCGCGTCTGTCTGCTGATATGTAACGAGCTACACCAGGTTGTGGATGCTATTTCCGCATCGAACTCTAAATTGTGTTTGCATCAGTTTTCATGGCAGACATCGCCGCCACACATCGCGTGCTCCAGGCGTCTGCAGCTTCGAAGGTTGCTGATAATGAGTTGTCAGCTCCATGGACGTTATAGCGTGGTGCACTTTCTATCAGTATTTCCCTGCCCTTGCTTCGGCAGGCTTCGCTTCTCAGCGTCTTGCTGTTGCTTGGTACGACCTTATGGCCGCAGAGCCATCCCTGCCTGCATGTTGTACTTAATGTCTGCCGCGTCAGTGTTTTTTTCACAACCAGAGGTTGTGCTGTGTAATCATTCATACGGATGCCTGTGAGGACGAGGCAGCAAGGTCGCAACCTTGAAGACTTTCCAGCGGACAACAACCTCGGAAGCACCGATGAGATCTGATTGTGTGCCGAGACTTGCAATAACCGGCTGGCACCTGCTTGACAACGTTGTCCCCCCGGCAACCGTCTTCCCTCGCCCCATTCCGTCGAAAACCAAAGCCGCCGAGGCACTTGAGGCACCTGTCTAACGAACCTGGGACACTTCCTGTCAGCCTGACCCTCGAGCCAGGTGCCTTTTCTGTCGTGTGCATGTTGCTTGGCCGACCCCGCCTGAGTGCATTCCACCCGCTCGCACTTTGGTTCTCGTTTCCTTAGTTGCGGGGACAGTAGCACTTGAGGCACCGCCACGGTGAGTATTGGCGGACAAGTTTCAACGTCCTCATGTGCATGAGGGGCGCCTGGACACGAAGCCAGCCGTCTGCTTCTTCGAGTCTTTCTCAGCATGTTGACAGGCTTCCAAACGATAGTTTTGGTGTGAGGTCAGTCGGCAGGTCAAACCGAGACGTGCACTTGCGGGGGAGTGTTGCAATAGTAGGTCGTTCCATGAATTCGAGACTCACAAACCCGTTCGTGTCTGCCCGGCACAGAGCTGACTGGCGAACGTGAAATCTGACTTGCATGCGAGACTTCAAAAGCCTGAAGCCCCGAGGTTCAGATGGTTGTTGAGTGAGTGCACCAGCCACAGTACAGCCGCCAGTTCACATATCAGCATCGACTTGGCTTTGCCATCAGTAGACCGCATGTTCGGCCGTTGTCCTTGTTTCTTCATTTATATATGCTAAGGCTATGCTGGCACACCAATGGCGGCAGCGAAGTGGCCGCTGCCACCCTTGCAACTGCCGCCGTGCCATCGTTGTTGCTGCTTTGCCAGCGCGGTTTGGTGCAATGCAATCGTTCACGCACCGCACTGTTGCTGCTGCAGAGATGGCGGCAGCGACACGACAGGCAGCGGGAGGAGTCAGGATGGCAGCCCCGCAGCAGCGTCCGAGCAGCAGCCTGCGGCACAATATGCCGGCGGCCTCAGCTCCCAGCTGTGGTGGCGCACACGGCAACTCTGCCGATGCGCAGCGGAGCAGCCTGCTGCAATGCAGTGGCGGCATCGAGGAGCCTCTGTGCTGCTGCGCTGACCACGGCGGCACGTGCTCAGGTGCGGCTGCAGCATGGTGGCGCTCTGCACAACTACCTGCCGCTGCTCGGTTACTGCCGCCTTGCGCCGTCACAGGTAGTATCAGCACGCCCTTTCCAGAGCAGGTCACCATTGTGTGCAAGACATGTAACACTTATACCAAGAGGCCAATTGCGGGCTCGCAACCGCGTCCTGTACTCGAAACGATGAGGACCAGGGGGTTGGGGGGGGGGCTTGGTGGCCTTGCCATTCATCGAATGTAAAAGTGAGCTGAAGTGACGCTTGCGCTGCAGGATCAGGATCTCATCCCGTGAAGCTGCTGTGGGACCCCAACCCATCGCAGCGTGCCTGCAAGCTCAGGTGCCGCACACACCACCACCCTCGTTGCATCCGCCTGGGGGCATTCATTTGTGCTATGGTTTGGTCTTGAACGATACCGCACCACATGCCGCACGGCATCCGCGGGCAATAGCAACAGGCGCTGTCTCGTCGTGTTTGAGGGTCTCAGAACAGAATTGCTCGGCGCTGTCTCGTCGTGTTTGAGGGTCATAGAACAGAACTGCTCGGCAGCTGGAGGTGATGTGCGGTCACAATGCATGCAGCATGGCAAAGTGCTTGCATGGCCGTTTTCCCTAAATCATGCGCACCGATATGATCCATCGCCTGCAGCGGCGGGGCTGCAACTGACGCGCAGTGCGGCGACCCAACTACTTGCGTTAATGTACCAGCAAAGCAGCCAGTCTCAGCATTCTCAGAGCCCAGAAGGTGCCTGCGCAGGCGCGTCCGCATCCAGGCCTACCGTTTTCACGTCACCTGCGGCTTCACGGCGGCGGAGCCATGGGAGTATGCAATAGGTTACGTGGTGATAGCAGCCTTTGGCGGCGCAGCGGCGTGGAAAGTGGCCGCCTTGGTGGCCGCGGCCACGAGAGGCGTCGCTGCCATTGCGAATGCGCTGTTGAGCTGAGCTGAGTGCGCGAGCGGCGGGCGGGCGAGCTGTGCGTGCTGTAGCATCAAAGGACAGCCGCGACGCAGCAGCAGCTGGGCTGCAACGCAGCCAAAGGGGCCGCCCAGCAATGCCCCTACTCGCCGGCATGGTCCGTTGGAAAATGCGGCGGGGTCGTGTGGTGCAAAGCCGCCGCGACATGTAGCCCTTGTGCAGCAGCTTTATCAGGTACTGCATGCAGTCGTGATTGCGCGTGAGTGCAGCAGACAAGGCCTGCGCCAGCCGCCTGGATTGCACGAGTGCCGCTGCTCAGGCGTGGCACCTGTGGGCGGCAGGATCATTGTGCGACAGCTGTTGGACCTAGTGTCATGCAGACAGTAGTATCCACTATCCAAGTCAGCGCATCAGGGGAGTTGAATGTGACTGCTCATTGTGCACCAGGGGAGACTTGCAGTCTCGAATGATCCACATTCCGATACGCTGGCCGCTGAACAACAACACCCGCCATATATACTGAGAGTGCTTGAATTTGGCAGTCGGCCTCAAGCTCATCTCCGATCCAGTCACGCGCAGTGCTGCACCAGTGGGTTCGCACCGAAGGCAACACATTTTCAGTGCTGCCTTCGGTAGCACTGAAAACAGCACAAGAGTTTGCAGCAATTGATAGGCAGCAGAGATCGTCACCACTGGCGCAGCAATCTGCCGGACAGCGCAGGTGTAATTTCGCATAGACCGGTCAGCGGACAGATGCAGCACCTTGCCGGCCATCGGGCTGCTGGCAGTTGCGGAATGCTTGCAGCCGTTTGATTCAGTCGCGTCATGCCCTCTACTAGAGTCTGCCAGGGGAGGGCGCTGGCGGCTGGCCGCTCATGAGGCCCATTCCTCTTCCTCGACACTCGCCCGGTCCAAGGTGACGAAGTTTGCGTCATTATCGGCGAATGCCGTCCATACTTCGCTTGCTGCTCCCCGCCACCTGCCGAGCTGCGTACCAGGCGCCCCCGCCCCCGTCCCCGCCAGGAACCAGCCCTTCCAGCCCCACGCGACGCAGCATCGTGCTGTCATAAAACCCTAGACGCCGCCGCCGGCGACGGCGCCGCCGGGCCTCCCCGCCGTCGCCGTGAACGCCTCAAAGGACGTGCCCATCTCCTGATACAGGTCCATCACCTGTACCAGGAGTTTGACAAGAGTTTTCTACCACAACTCTTCTGGGTACTCTCCTGCAGCGCGACCGTCCACGATGTCAGCTTTAGGAATATGAGCCGCCGACTGATCTATGGGGCTGAGCAATATGAGCAGGCACATCAAGAAGCTGTCTACTACCAGTCCCCATCCCCTGGTGCAAGGATTACTGCCTGCAGCGTCACCACACACCTTGCGGCACCATTTCACACCTTGGCAACGTTGTCGTTGAGCTCCCCGATCAGCAGCTGGTTGCGGGCCAGGCCCTCAGGTGCCCGCTCCTCGTGGTTCGCCGCGATCTCCTTGATCAGCAGCCTGCGGGGCGGGATGCGGCACACTGAAACATCCGAGATGAGCAGCCTGCGGGGCGGGGGCGGCACACTAGAAAGATCCGAGCCTCATAAGTGCCTGTGCATGCATGCAGACGGCAAGAGCACGTCCAATTGCAGAATGTCGCTTGCGGCCGGCATGCATGCCGCCCGGGCGGCGAACAGAACAGGCCGGTAAAACTCACAGCATCCGCCCCCTCGCGCACTTGTTCTGGTCGAGGATGTTTTGCACGTTGCCCGTCAGCTCGAAGCCGGGCCAGCCGAGCCCGTCCGGCGGCATCGCCGGCTCTGCAGCCGCCGGCGGCGCCACCGCTGGCGCCGGCACCACGAACGCCGGCGGCGCTCCCACCCCTCCTGGCAGCGCCGCCGGCGCCGCCAGCATCTGTGCGGGCGCCGCCTGCGCCGCAGGGACCGTCTGCAGCGGCTGCTGAGGCTGCGCGCTGGACCAGGGCTGCTGCTGCTGCTGCTGCTGCTGCTGTGGCTGCTGCAGCACCGCTGCCATGCCTCCGTTCAGCATGCCCGCATCTGTCGCGGGCTGGCCTGCATAGCCCCCGACAGGCTGCTGCACAAATGAAGGCGCCACCGGCGCCTGCTGCATGGTTGGGCGTGCTGGCCCCGCCTGTGGCTGTGGATTTCCGAATTCCTGCTGCCGTGCGACTGCAGGCTTCGCAGCCTGCAGCACAGCCTGCTGCTGCTGCTGCTGCTGCTGCTGCTGCTGCTGCTGCTGCTGCTGCTGCTGCTGCTGCAGCTGCTGTTGCGGTGACAGCTGCTGCGGCGTTGCCGACGGCATAGCCTGCTGAGCTGCGGGTGTGGCGAATGCGGACGACGCTGGTACTCCTGCCAGCGCCTGATTATCGCTCATGTCACTGCGTCGTGCATGAGAGCATGCTTGATGCAGATTAGGCAGGCGCTCGTAGGCTACTGAAAAAACTTGACGTGCGGCACTTTCGTATGCTGATCTCAAACGTACCCACGCACGCGGATTCCACCTCCGACCCAGAAGTGACAAAGCCCTCACCACGAAGGAGTCTTTCAGACCTGCCGCTCTGGCTTGCACTGCGTGCTGACTGCGCTTGTAAGCTGCTGCCTCAGAGCAAGCTTTGTCGCTCGATTCAGATGGCCTTGCAGGTTGAATCTTGTTCAAAAGCAACCATTTCCGATTTAAGCCTCGGTTGTGGAGCTTTGTATCGTGATGGCCACTCGCTAAGCGAGTGGAGCAGCAACGACAACGGCTTCAGTGGAGTTCCCGGTTGCAGATTGCTGAGAGTGCAGTTGTGTAATCGGCAGGAGCAGCAGCTGTTGAAAGTGCAATTACGTAAGGGTCAGAGATCAAGGTGCAGAGTCCTGGCATAGTCTTCAGAGGTGAAGACCTCGCGTTGAGATTCTCAGAGGGCTTTGTGCCACTCGCGCCTATGCTCCATCAGCCTGGGTTTCAATGCCGCGGCGATACTGCTTCATGCAACTGCAGCCGTGGGGCTGTGCTTTCCGGCAGTGAGTGACTCGAGCAGGCTTCAGCTGCATGCCGCGCTGCGGGAACTTATGGGCACGCGGCAGCGTCTGTTTAGAGGCCGTGCTGCAGGGCGCCTTCACTATTGGCTGTTGACTTGTCTGATGAGCAGTTGCTAGTTTGGATACCGTTCGCTGCGCTAGGCTGCACGACAGGCAGTCTATGCGGCGCCTTTGCCACCCGGCACCCCCTATGTGCCTGCCTGCTGCAAGCCGCAGGCCTTCCTTCCCGAACAAGCTTCCCCACAACCCCCGTCACGCTGTCAGCCGATCCGCCAGCTCCGCAAGACTGGCCACAGTCAGATCCGGCGGCGTGAAGAAGGGCGGGTATGCCTCTCCGTCGCGGGCGATGAAGGCAGCCTGCAGCCCGGCGGCCTTGGCGCCATGGGTGTCCCATGGGTGTACCGCTGCCAGCATCACCTGGTGCGCAGGCAGCAGCAAAAACCTGGGTGTCCTCACATTACAAGGGCAGCAGGTGTCTACCAGGCATGAACGTGGACATGCCAGAGCAGAGCGCTGTCACTGCCGGACGGCAGGCCCGTTAGCTGTTGGGAGGTCTGCAATGGATGCGTTTGCCAGGCCCTTCGGATGCATCTCACATGCTGCAGACTGCCGCGTCTCTTGATGCGTCAGGGCCCTGCACCTCTGCCACATGGTGGCAGGTCCATGACTGCAAAACCCTGCGGATCGCCATGGCAAAAGGTCAGCTGCCAGCGCGGCACCTCTTCGGGCGCCAGACGGAGCGCGGCCGCTGCATGTAGGTACGCCGCCGGCGCAGGCTTCCATGCCTGCGGCTCCGACACGTCCATAATTGCCGACATGATGTCCCGCACCCCGGCCTTGTCCAGCAGCCCATTTGCAATGTCCGCCGTGCCGTTCGTCATTGCCGACACCTGCAGCGCCGCGCGGCAGTTGGAGTGCCATTGTTCTAGAGCACTGTTTCGTCATGCGACCCTTTCTCAGGTGTCAGCGGCGGGCCAGCGGCGGGTGCTGCGCGTCCCATCAGGCAGGTTTCCATGATTGGCTAGAGCGACGAGCATGGTCACGACCGCAGCAGGCCTGGGCGTTGAAGTCGCACTCGTGCAGCTGTTGCGGTGCCGGGCTGGCATCACCGGCCGGCACACAGGGCTCATCGCGACTCTTGTTGCGGGGCTGCACCCGGAGGCGAATGGAAGCAGTTGGGGCTTGGGGTTTAAGAAAAATCGGTTTCACCTGGATGCCGGACTCATGCAGCCGCCGCAGCGCAGGGCCGACATCATCTGCCGGTGGCGCCTCAAGAAAGGCGCCCAAGATATGCTGTGCCTTGCTTCCTGCTTCCTCTGCTTCCACACCGCGCTCGGTCAACATCCGCTGCAGGTGGAACGCGCCGATCTGCGGGCAGCAATCAAAGGTAGGTAAATACGCTGATGTCAAGGAGGTCGGACGGAGGCAAATATCCTATGTGCCTCTCCCGCGCAGCCCACACGCTGGCAGCGCCGCCGCTCAGCACACACCCCTGTTCTAGCGCTGCCTTGAGAGCCGGGCGATGGCAGCCCTTGGGCGGACTTTCAAGGCAGCATGGCAACAGCCGCAGCAATAAGATTCATGCAACTGCGCTGCCATGAGATAATGTATGCCAATGAAGACAACGTACACCAACTATAAACATATCGAACCTCCTTGAAGTGAATGAAGCTGCCGGCGACAGTCGCCGCAAAGCCGTCCCTCAGCACCCGTGCGAACCACACCTGCAAAGCACAACGGCTGGCACGCTGGCGCCTGTTGTGAACGTCCCTGCTGCATCCCGAGGCAGGTGAGGGTGCCGGGCACAGAGTGCAGTCCCAGCCTGCAGCCTCAGCCACAGGCGCAGCCTGAAAGCCGCTTTAGCCAGCTTCAAGCATTGCCAGACATCGCAGAAGCATTGCCGCATGCAAGAGCTTTGCTGCTGAACTCAGGGCAGGCGCTTTTGGGAATGAATGCAGTATATCAGCTGCAAGGTATCGTGCAGTTTTCAGAGGAAAAAGTCAAACACACCTGAAGGTCCTGATCCTGTGTCAGGCCAGCCTGGCGCATGCGCTCGCCAACTGGCTCGAGGCTGAACAGCGTCTGATTGACGTCAAACAGCACCGCCTTCGGACGCGGCGGCATAGTGTCTGGTTCCGATCAGGCGCGCGGTTCGTGACGCCGCGTCGCCGTGCGCTGCCGCTGCCCGCCCAGCGCTGCAGCGGCGCTGCAAACCAAGCCGCTTTCGGGCTGCAATTGACGGATGGGGGATCACATTGAGGTTGGGTTCAATTATGAGCAGCAGTTACGCCCAGCCAGCGGCGCATGAGGGTGCCCAGTCACACAGTTGGCCTCGTGCAGTGGATTCGCAGTCGGCGGTGTGCATGCCGTCATGTACCAACATGCCTAAGTGCACAGGCGATCTACATGCAGGTTTGGCATGCGCACCGCGACGTGACACAGCTGCTGAGCGGTCTCAAAGACCTGAAATCCTTGAAAGTGCCGCAGTGCCGCAGTGGGCGCAGTGCACATACCACCTCTGTACGGTTACAAAGACACGGAGCGCGTGTAGCAGATTATGATACGGCAGCTCTGAACTTTCCGGCGTCTCGCAATTCAGCGTTTGAGCACAGCGCACATGCGGCAGCATGCCGAAGCTGTCCGTGTCTTCAATTGTGTGTGACTCATGACAACTCCCTCGCAGACCCTCATACCCCTTGTTCGCGGACATGAATCCCGTTTGAAGACTTTGCAAGTTGCACAGCTTGAAGACTTGCTGACTCGTGCGGTCCGAGAACTGCGCAGGCCAGCTCGCAGCGGAGTGTTCGCTCTGCGACGCACAGGAGCAGCTCGCAGCGCAATGGGCCTCGTGTCAGCCCAGTTTGCGGTGTGCTACAAGGTGCGGCTTTGGAGGGGGGGTCCTACTCCGGCCTGCTGCAAAGCGCTCTGTGTCAATGCGCAGAGCCCAGCCACCGCGTGACAACTGACGTCTACCTCGATGCAGCCTGCGTGCTGTAGCCTTCGATGCGTGGCGTAATGAGCAGCGGACTGTTGCAGGCTTCACTCGTCAATCTGACGGCGAAGAAGCGTCTCAGCATGCGACGCCTCGACGTCTCTCTGTCTCAACATCACGATCACAACTTAACGTAGGGTTCCATGCCAGCCACGTTCATTCACACTTTAACCCACGCAGTGCGACAAGCAAGACAAGAAGGGAAACCTGCAGCGCTGCCTGGGCTGGCAGCTGCTGCGGCGCCTGGAGGACGACGCCGACGAATTTAACGCGCTCCAGGCGGAGGCCACCGAGCGGGATCAGCGCGCTCACAACGCTGCACAGCAGCCGCACCCGGCGGCGCCACACGGCCTCGGCGCCGCCGCCGGTGCAGCGGACGGCACGAATGGCGCCGCGGCGCAGCCCGGCGGGGACTCGACCTCCGCCGGCGGCCAGGGCCATGCCGCGGCCGCCGCCGCCGACCCCAGCAGCCTGACGGCGGCGATGCAGGACGCCACGGGAGCAGCGCCCTCTGCAAATACGGCGCCGCCGGTGGAACAGGAGCTGCGCGAGACAAAGCGGTTCGAGCTGTTCAACCGCGGCGCCAGCCTGCAGGCGTACGCAGCTTGCCCGTTCCAGGTGATCTACTCATTCGAAGTCAATCTACTGAAAACGCAAAACTGATGGCCAGACAGCGGTCCGAGCCCTGCCCTTCGTAGCAACACGCCATCCTGGCAGCACCGTGATCCCCGGGCCTCCGTCGATGAGGACTGCGCTGCTGCTGCTGCTGTACTGCCAAAGCAGCGATGCTTTCCAGCGCCGCTGTCGATGCTCCACACGTCTTAGCTGCCAGGGCGCAGGTTCCACGAGTTCCACGCGCAATATCCCTGGCAGATGCGCGGGATGTGCACGCATGCTACATCATCCTGATGCGCCAGCCCAGCAGTGTTCTGATGGAGCCAGTTCTACATTGTTATCGTTCATCCTGCCTTCACTCTTCTTGTTCTTCCTACCCCCACAGCCGAGCGCTGCGGAGGGCCGGCATTTCCACCAGACGTGCCTGGGCCGCGGTGCGCACCTCGCCATGAGCCGCAAGATCCTGCACTGGTCCGGGCGCAGCAACTCCAACAAGCGCAAGAAAATCGACAAGCTGCAGGCGCGCACTTGTTTGTCTCCTACACTCTGGACGCTGTGACAGCCTGCACTGTTTGGGGGCGCATCAAACCCAGCGAGCGTCAACAGATCGACAAGCTGCAGGGGAGGGCATTCATCCGACAGGGGCAACCTGCTAGGAGGCCTCGGGTCGTGGCTGCCATGTCAGACGTGCATTGTGCAGAGTGTATGCAGCGCCGGGTGCGGCCGCCCCTAAACCCTAGACTCCACATGGCAGCTGCTCTGTGACGGCGGCTGTCCTGGCCGACACTTGACTTGGGCGCCTCACGCCTGGAGCACAGCGCAGCGGGCTCTGCGGCGGTCTTGAGTCGCTCCACCTTTGTGCCTTCCGAGGTCGCTGCACATTATGTCCTGCACAATGTTTGCACAGAAACCAGCGCGCCGACTGACTCGCAGGCCCTTGTCGACCATTGGACCCATCGGAAACCCTGAATGTAGTAGGGCCAAACCGTGCTCGGTCCCCCTGACATGCAGGCGCGAGACCAGGTGAAGGTCACTGGGCGACACGCGCTGTGCGACGACTGCGTTGCGGCACTGGCGCAGACGCTCGGCAGGCCCGTCGAGGGTACGCCCTCCTGGGCTCCCACGGCAGCACCAGCTGCAGCGCCTGCGGCGGCAGCCGTACTGTTTGGGAAGCTTTCTGGGAGGCTTCCTGGCGAGTTGCGGAATCAAGCCCCGGCTGTAGGATGGTGGACGCCGCCACGCTTGTGCATACCCCGGGTCTGCGTGTGCAGCCTCAGCCATCCAGGGTCCTGCGCTGGAGCCGCGGGGGTGGACGCACCCTCAGGTTCAGTCGGGCCCTCAGCTGCCTCCTGTCTTGGAGCGCGAAGCACACTCTGCTGCCTGCAGGGCAGCCCACAACGGTAGCAGGACGATGGCTGCTACCAGGTCAGCACAGGTTTAAAATAACATCCTTTGTCTCACTGCTGTGCAGAGATGCTGCCGGCGGAGTCGAACCCGGAGCGGCGGCAGGTCAAGGTCAACAGCCGGCACCGGCTGCACCATGCGGCGGAGCTGCCGGCCCTTGGCCAGGCCGGCAACCTGGTCTTCTGTGCCTACGTGTCGCCAGCAGGTACATTGCCATGCAGCCATGGAGATGTACTCCTTCTTCTGAGTTTTGCTGCATGATGTGGTATTGGTGCACATGCGGCAGTGCTGGCGGCGCTCGGCCAAGGGCCGGCGCCCTTGGCTTCCGGCCCCTGAGTCTCGATGGCAGGTGGACAGAAGCTTTGTGAGTCGGTGAGCCGTCTGGAGTCCTCCGGGGACGTTGTGCTGTCCGTCACTTCTGCGCGGTCGTGGCTGAGGTGCCTGCCCTCGGGCAGCCAACTGGGCAGCCTTCGCGCGGTGCAAACATGCGGCGTCTCATAACTGGAATTGAATCTCATTGTTGTTACGAAAGCTCAAACCTTGCGCCGCCACAGGCCGGGTGGGGGTGTACCAGACGGAGAGCTTTGCCGAGCTGCGCGGCGCAAGCGATGAGTTACACGTGGCCTGCAACACGCTCGAGGCGCTGCTGAGGTGGGTTTAGGGTTTAGGCTAGACCAGCAGCGGCGCTGTCCATATGAAAGCTGATGCAGATGCCATGCCAGGTTTCGGGCCATCAGGCCTGATGGCGCACTGCTGGTGACATTGCAAACGCCGCCGGAGACAGTGCGGAGCTCAGCGAGCAACAGGCTGAAGCGTCAATGCCATCACTGCCGCCACTCTGTGCCTCCCACTCGGTAACACTCGGGAAGGCTGCGGCTGCTGGTGCTGGGCCTGCCGTGGGAGACCTGGGGGCGCAGCATGCGAAGGGGACAGGCCGCTGACATCAGGGACTGGGTCCTGGAAGTTGAGGAAGTACCTACAGGATAAACGTACATTAGGACGCGGAATGTTTGCTTTGGGCAATCCATTGATGGTGAAGGAGCATCAGGACTTGTGGTTCTTTCTCGGAAGCAGGAAGCAGGCGATGGAGGAGAAGGCGCAGGACGCTGCGGTGGTGGCGGAGCGGCGCAAGAAGCGGCGCACACCCTCCGGCGCAGCCTCGGACGACGGCGGTTTCGGCGGCCAGGTGCGGCTGCTTCCTCTCGGCCTTTGCAGCCGCCTGGGCGCATGCGCGAAGAGAAGATGTTTCGTCCCTTGCCGCGCTGTCGGACACGTGAGGCGAGCAAGCCGTGGCTGTGGCGGTTCACGCTTTGTGCAGTGTGGCGGTCTGCTTCGACGAGAGGGAGGCGCTGCTCAGAGTGTCACCAAAGTCCCGCAGAAGCAGGGTGCAACGACACCAGCAGCGGCGCCGCCTTCAGCGTTCAGGCGGTCATACGATAGAAGCAGCATGTGTGCGGCGAGGGCACCAGATGACAGCATTTCTTGTCCTTACATCTCGCACCGTGGCAGCACCTGAAACGCTGAGGCGCTCCTAAACTCCAAACCCTTTGCTGCCAGCAGGCAGAGCTGGAGGGGGACCCGGCAGCAATCCCTATTCCCGACGCTGCAGCCGCGGCGGCGGCGCCGCCCGCGACGCTGTTCGCGGCCGGCCTGCCGCAGCAGCTGCAACAACTGGTCGCGGCGCATGCGCAGACCCTGGAGCAGCAGGTGTGTTTCTGCCTGTGATCAACGTCGTTTGACGGTTTCGACTCTGCGGCTCGAACTGCGTCGAGAAGCTTGCCGTCCCGACGTGGGCCGCGATTGGACAGCTCCCCCAGAGACATGGGCGATGCTGCAGGCTCAAGCTTGGCAGCAGGGTCTCCAAAAGGGGGCGCCCACACAGTGCCACATGCGGGTGCTTGCATGCTGATGTGCGCAGTCTTTTGACGTGGCAGCCCTGGTGCTGCAGGAGCTGCAGCTTGAACAGCAGGAGCAGCAGCAGCAACAGCAGCCGCCGCCGCCGCAGCAGCAGCAGCAGCTGGCGATGCAGCCGGCAGATGCGGCAGACGCGGCGCCGGCGGCGCAGCAGCAGCCGCCAGCAAGCCAGCAGGCAGAGCAGCCCATGGATGCGCAGCCGCCGCCGCTGCCGCAGTCGCTGGCGCCGCAAACCCTGGTCTGAGGCGTTGAGAGGCTCGGTCTGATGTTCCTTTGAAGTGGAAGGGTTATGCCTTCAGGGGAAGGCATCCCCTGAAGGAAGGAAGGACGAAATCACGGGAGCACATGCGCGGGCACTGGGCCCCCCGGAAAGGGATGGGAATGCAAGGGAATGCATGTGTACCTTGCAAACGGAGTGCTGCGGCCTTGGCTGCTATCGCCGCAGGGTCGTGGAGGTGAATTTACCTACATGGTGGACAATGCAATTTTGCTTTGGAAGAGCAACTGGCAGTCGCTGCTACCTTTGGGTGTATGAAATGTGTCATTTGGCCCCAAGGTTGTGGGAAGATGTTGAGGCAGATGAACGATCGAACCAAGCCATACCAGTATGTGCACTGCGGCAATCCCAGCAGCTAGTCAAGTGCACTTGCAGCATGGGAAGGGCCATGCGCGGAGCAGAGCACGGAAAGCGCGATGCACGGAGCGCAAGTGAATGGGACGAGAACATTTCATTCCGCAGCCAACCGTTTACAATGTGGCTGCTGCACTGCTGCATTCAACGTCAAAGTCTCCCATGGCCTCTACTGCGACAGCGCAGCCACTACCGACCCATCGACACGCCAACGGCAGACCATTTGGGTTCTAGAAGCAGGCACTGCCGCTGATAAAAAGGCGCAGCAGGCCGCTAGTGAATTGCACAATTTGCTGCGATCCAACTTCCAGACGCAGATGAGATGCAGCGCGCACCTGCCAACGCTTTACACGCCCTCGTAACACCCACAGAGGCGCATCCAGCGCGGTGTCAGCTGCATAGAGGGAAGCATGCGGCCACTCCTGCCCTGTGTATGCGCTTGTCGACACCCCAGACGCCAGAACCTCGTGCCTGATCTTGCACGCCCCCCCTCCTCTCCTTCTTCCGGCCTGCCATCAATGACCCAGATGAAGCACCTTTCGCCCGCATGGCGCCGGCGTGCGCCGTCCCGACGCACAACTGGGCTCAGTGCGCCGCCTGCTGCGCCGCCGCATCGCCATGCGGCCGCGCAGGATCCGCCGCCACAGTGCGGCAGTCCTGCGGCGCCGCACGGCCCTTGTTGCCGTTGGTGACGGCGCCACGGGCGGCGGCGCTGCAGCCATTGCCGTTGACGCTGCCAGGCTGCACAACGCCGTCCTCAAAGTCAGAGCCGCTGCCGCATGCAAGCGCGGCGATGTCGGGCACACTGCGGCCGGTGCCGCCGGCGGGGCTCAGGCAGCCTGCGGCAGGCTCCGCAGCGGCATCGCCGCCGCCGCCAAAGCTGCTCCTGCCGCCGCGCAGGAGCTCCTGCAGGGTGGCCGGAGGCGACTGCGGCGACGCCCCCGCCGCCGCCGTCGCCAGGTGCGCGGCTGGCGCAGCGGCTGCGGCGACCAGTGCAGGCTTTGACAGAGGGGTGGCGGCCGTCGTCGTTCCCGCCGACAACGCCGCCAACTGCGGCGCCGCCTCGCCGGTCAGGTCCACGACTTCCGGTGCCGCCGCCGCTTGCTGCCACGGCGCCGCTCGCTGCTGCGCTGGCGCAATGAGCGTCGGGCCGCCGCCGCCAGCTGCCGTATGGTTCGGGCCCGCAGCCGTGAGTGGCTCCACGACGCCTGCGCCAGCCGCTGTCAATTGCGCCGCAGGCGCGCCCCCAGGTGGCATGGCGGCCTGCGCCGGCGCCCGCAGCGCCGGCAGCGCCAGCGGCGGCGGCGCTGACGCCGCTCCAGGAGCGGCAGCCAGCGGCCCGCTGGCCAGCACCGGCGTGCGCAGCGGGTCGCCAGTCGAGGTGGCATGACSGGSWAWGGTGARASTGCGCACGGGCCGCGGCGACGGCGGCGGCGGCAGGGCGGCTGCAGCTTCTGGCACAGGCAGCTTGCCGCCCAGCAGGCGCCTGCAGAATCATGAGTTCGTCCTCAGACCTCGTCTCTTCTGCGTGCATACTCAGGTTTCGTGCGGATTCAAACTTGCGAGGAAATTCCGAAACAGCTTCAGAGACTTGCTGTGGGAGGCCACCAGACCAGCAGGGCGCTGCTGGGACCTCAGCGTTGGCAGAGCATGTACGGGTGCAGCTGTGCACCAACACCAATTGTCAAGGCCACTGCCAAGCATGAGGCTGCAGGATCGCCATTGACTAACGATCTGGGCCGCCTTATGTGAGCCACAGCCGGCGCGACTGATCCAGTGCGAGAGTGCGGCCGTTGTGACGCATCACGGTCGCGAATTGCTGCCGCTTGATACAATGCCGCATGAGTGAAAGGTCGCTTCACCTTGTGCTGACCGCCACTCGTGCCCGCTGCGCCAGGCGTTTCTCGCCGGCGCCGACCCGTCCCAGCGCTGCTTCAAGGCGCTGGAGCCGGTCCGCCAACGCGACAGCTGCCGGCGCGGCCGATGTGGTGGCAGATGCCGGCGGCTGCGGTGGCGGCGCAGCGGCAGAACCCACCAAAGGGGGCGATGCTGGAGGCGGGCCAGGCGCCGGCTGTGCCTGAGGCTGCTCCGCATCTGGCGCCGCCTGCGGCTGCGGCGGCGATGCAGCGGTGGCCGGCTGCGCGGCCAGCTGCGCCGCCAGGGGCGGAGCCGCCGTTGCCGTGTGYGCCGCCGATTCCGGTCCGGGCCGCGAAGGATCGCTGCCGCTGCGCCGCGGCCCGTAGATCGCCACGCGGACGAGGCCGTGGCCGCCGGGGCCGCCGCCGCCGCCGCCGCCGCCGCCGCCACCGCCGCTGGAGTGGCTGAGCCGCGAGAACAGGGAGCCCGTCGACCCGGCGCCCAGGCTCTGTGCGAGGCGCACCAAAACATCAGAGTCTGTGTGCTTGAAAGTCGCAGCAATGTGCAGGCAAAGCCAGGGCGGCCCAGGGCACGTGGAGCACTTGTAATGATAGGTTTAGGGTTTCCTGCGCCAGAGTTGCTCTCCGTATGCTGTCAAAGGTATTGCGGCAGCAGCTAGCGTGCTCAAGCGCCGTTGCTGGAGGGGGGGGACCGACACCAGCCTTGAGCGCCCATCTAGCCACACACTTGACCATCGAGTCGACATGTCAGGGTTAGCCGCCATCCCGGTCATTGACACATGTGCTGACTGATTTTTGCCCCGACTCGAGCGCTGCGTGGCTGCCGGCTGCAGGTGTGCAGCCGCAGGAGCTGCACGTCGTACGTAGCATGAAGGTTGAAAATTCACTGATGCGTGCCGCATGCTCATGCTTTGGCGGATGCCTGGGGGAAAGGAATTCTCTCGCACCTGGCTGGCAAAGCCGCCAGGCCGCAGCGGCGCCCGCCCCAGAGCCGCCATGCTGGGCAGCCACCGCTCCGCTACAGGGTTCCCCGGCGGAAGCGGCTGCTGCTCGCCCGGTGGCGGCAGCCGCGTCGCCAGCGAGCCTGCGCAGGCGGGGAGGCAAGGGGGAGGCTCAGCGACGTCTTATTCGCTCAACAGGTTTGAAGCGGCGGCCAGCGGCGCAGTGCCGGGCCCCCCGGCACGGGCAAAGCGTTTTGAATGATGCGCAGGACGAAGCAGGCGGCCCTGTGCAGAAACTTTGCAACAGCCCCTGTCGTCACTTCGGATTAGGTGTCAGAGAGTACAGGGTTTAGAGAGGCCCCGCACCTGTGGTGAAGCGGCCGGCCTCGGCCAGCTGCTGGGACCGAGGCGCCTGCCGGTGCGCTGTCCGCGATGCCGTCGGAGTGTAGTCCTCATCGTCGTCCTGCAGGGCAGGGGACCAGAGCAGGGATCAGAGCTTGCAGGTTGTGGCTGGGTGTCAGCGGACGCGGCGGCGCTGTCAGATGCGCCGCAAAGTGTCTGAAAGCGGCGACGACAAAACGGTAGAAAACATGAGCGGAGGCCATCACCCTTCCAGGTGTGGGCCAGAGCCCCTCGCCGGTGCAGCTGCTGTGCTGAGGGGCTGCGTCCTCATATGCAAACAGGGCGCGCAAGTCAGCTCTCGAGATGTGCCTGAGCTGAGATGTGCCTGAGCTGAGGTGTGCCTGGGCTGCGCACAAGGCGAGGGGACACTCACATCGTCGGACGAGTCGGTGGCGGCGCGGCTGCGCGGGCGCCGCCGCCGGGCTGTGTCCTCCGACGGACCCACCTCCGGCGGCAGCAGCCACTTGAGCTTCTCGTTGGCCAGCGTGAGCGCCTCCCGTTCCCCGTCGTCATACAGCACCGAGTGCCTGGCGGCAGCAGGGCCACAAGGGTTTAGGTCAACACTGTTGCGGCCGCACACGGCAGTGGCACTGGGGAAACGGCCGTTGCTCCGCGCCAAGGCGTTTCGCTGCCACCGTCGCGCAGCACCAAGCGCTTGAGAGGAGGGGGACACACAGTGGGTCGCGCGTCTTCGATCTCGCAGGCACAGCCTTTGCAGGCAAACGCTTTCAGCATCACCCTGCTCAACGGCGAAGGTCCAACATGACTGAGGCAGAAGCATGCAGAAACAAAGGGCGCCCTGAAGGGATTCCCTCAGATGCCGCCTGCTCAACGGCCGTACTGCCGAAATGCCGCGTCAATGTACAACACGAGGGTCCAGCAAATAGGAGGCGGGTGTTGAGCACACAGGTTGGCGCAGGAGGCGGGTGCAGCCACAACTGCAGGCAGCGGCGCCGTAGGAGAAAGCGCATCTCTGGAGAGCGCACCTCTGAACTCTGAAACGTTCCAGTGATCAGGGGTGACGCCGCATTTGAAAGCAAGGCAGCAGACCAGAAAGTGAGTAGGCGAGAATAGAGATCTGTAATATTTAGGGTTCACACCCTATGTTTTCACGCACCTGCCGGTGGCGGCGCTGTAGGACAGGACATCTCCGACATAGAAGGTGCGGTCATCGCGCCACCAGACACCGATGCGCCAGCCGACAGCCGCCTGCTCGCGCGGCACCGGCTTGCCTGCGGGCAGTGTGAAACAGGGCGTCAGGCAATGCCTACTACCCGCAGTCGGGGGACCCGAGGGAACCGCACAGAGACGATGTGGCGGGGACCGCCTGCAGAAACAACGGCATTGGCGGCTGCAGGGAAGACTGCTGCGCGAGCATCGCGGCGCAGGCTGCGCAGGCCACCATGCAGGGGACGGCACAGGCCAGCACCCGCCGACGCAGGCCAGCACCTGCCGGCAGGCAGCAGGGTGCCGGGCGACACCGCGCGGCCCTGTGGCACACCAGATCTCGCGGGTCACCGGATGAAGCGCGAAACAGAGTGTGTTCACCTGCCGGCAGGCCGGCGGCGCTGGGGCCCGGCGGCGCGGCGCCCAGCCACCGCACCGCCTCCGCGCCCAGCTTCAGCAGCTCGTCCTCGCCATCCTCGTACAGGATGTGGTGCTGCCCGCGGTGGCGGTCGTAGGACAGGATCTCGCCCCTGCAGATCGGGGCGGAGTGGGGATCTCAAGTCCAGGCAGGACAGCATCTTGAGTTTCAGTAGGACAGGATCTCCACCCTGCAGGGCAGCGCGAGTTTCAAGCTTCAGCCTGCGTCCAGGCACTGTCTCAGTACAGGGTGTGGTGCTGCCCGCGGTGGCGGTCGTAGGACAGCATCCCACCCTTTGCAGCGCAGAGCGGGGAGCCCGATTCCGACACTGCCTCAGCACCAAAACTGGTCATGGCCCCAAAGGCGGTCGTGTAAAAGACACTGGCCCCTGGGAGCGCATGACAGGAGATCGGCCCTGTTGCGGGGATAGGGAAGGAGTAACCCTCCAGGTGCGCTCAGGCCGCAGGGCTGAAAACCAGCAGAGCACCGCACAGCTGGCTTTGAACTGTCGTGCAGGGTCCAGCACGCGAAATTGGGTGGCGAAGACCAAGTGCAGCAAGCCCTGAAAAGCGGACCTGTAAAGTTCGCCATTGCCTGGACACCAAATGGCGACCCGCTGACCCACGGCCGCGAGGCCGGCGGGCTGCGCCAGCTCCCCTGGAGCCGCCGCCGCCAGAGCTGAAGAACCCACCGCGCCCTGGGGCGACCATGCCGGCGGCGACAGCGGCTCCATCGACAGGCCTGACACACGTGAGAGTTGAGGTTCAAACGGCACTTCTGCAGCAAGTGCCTGCACTGAGTGTGGAGCTTCAGTGGTTGAGGCCCCGGGACAGCGCCCGCCTCTGCTTCCGACAGAAGCCGAGCACCCAGCAATGCCATGTTCAGATTCTGCATTGGGTTCTGCACCGGTGCGAGCTGACCTGCATGCCTGGCACCAGGGTCTGCTTGACTAGCTCAACGGGAGACCAGCACCGGCAGAATCGCCTCGAGTTCAAAGGAAGCCGTGCCACATCCACGCACAGCAGGCAAGTAGGTTGGGTGCTCGACCAGGCGGACTTATATTGATGATAATCAATTGCTCACCCTGCGCGCCCAGGGCGAGCAGCGCCCGCTTCAGCGGCTCGGTGCAGCCCGCGGACCGCGCCCGGGGGGCCAGCCACCGGAAAGCGTGCCGCGGCAGCGCCAGCCACTCGTCCTCCCCGTCATCGTACACCACCTTTGCGCGCTTGTGGTAGCCGTCGAGCGCCGCCAGGGTGCCCTGTGTATTGACCAGGTTTCAGGAGGTGAGCAACGGACGGCCTTGGCACGCTTGTGGTAGCCGTCGAGCGCCGCCAGGGTGCCCTGGCGGGTCGATCAGCTGTTTCAATTCTAACCCGAACATTCAAATACCGCGGCCGGGATGGCCATGGAAGGAGGGCGCAAGGGTGTGAATTGACCTAAAAGAATGCTCCAGAGCTTTGGGCCATGCACCACCCGGCGCCCCTCTTCAGTGGCATCCCTGCCTCGGCACTCGAGAGAGCCCAAGACCCCCGCCTGGGCGTGAGCACTTGACACAGCTCGCTTACCGATCCCCTGCAGGAGCAGTGAAAAGGGGGGCAGGACCCAGACGCTGCGCGAGAGAGGAGACCCGCAGGAAAGAACCCGCAGGGGGAATGAATCACCTTGTAGTAGGCCGCGTCCTCGTCCCAGTAGACGGCAATGCGGGCGCCGGTGAGCGCTCCTCCCCGCGCCCAGGGCCGCCCGCGACCGCGCCGCCAGCCGCGCCGCCCGCAGCGGCCGCAGCCCCGCGGCGTCGGCGCCCCCCGGGTCCTGGCCGGCCTCTGGCAGCTTGCTGCGCCGCACCTCGCAGGGCTGCACGGCAGGAGTGCACGTCATACGCCTGCTCAGCTGAGTCGAGCAAGGGGGGGATTCGAGGCTGTTCCCTTTTCGAGCTGGCTGTGCACACAGCCAAAGTATGAGGGACGGGCCTGCAAGCGCTGGGTGCATTAGCGTCCGCCCACTTGCTCAGAGAAAAGAGAACGGCCCAGTGCAGCAGAAGAGACTTGAGGAGAAAGTGCTGCTCGCCTGCTCGGGCGGCGGCAGCGGCGGGCTGGTGCCGACGACCTCCGGCGGCGCCGCCGGCGCCGACAGCCGCACGCAGATTGGCGACAGCGCTTTCTGGTGCTGCTGCGCCACCGACAGCGGCGGCTGCGGCGGCGGCGGCTGCGGCGCCGTCAGTGTCGACCGCTGCTGCTGCTGCTGCTGCTGCTGCTGCTGCTGCTGCTGCGGCGCTGGCTGCTGCTGCAGCGCGAGCGGCGGCGGCTGCTGCCGGGCTGAGGCCTGCTGGTGCTGGGCCGGCTGCGGGCGCTGCAGCTGCAGCAGCGGGGGCGGCGAAGCTGTGGCCGCGGCGCGGCACAGCCTACGGCCGGCTGCGGCGGCCACACTGKKGGCGCGGCGGCGGCGGCGGCGCCGGGCGGTGGGTGCCCCCGCAGCAGGTTGGCGGCCATGTGCAGAGGGTCATCCTCCGGACGGCACGCCTGCAAATTGGCAACACAAGACCCAGTTGGTTTACCAATTGTCATGTGAACTCTTGCCGAAAGGACATTCCTGCAGCACCGCTTGGCGTGCATGAGAGGACGTCGATTTAGTGTTCTTGGAGCCAGGGTAGCAAAAATCGAATCTATTTGAAAGCGATGCGCATGTCGTCTGGAGCAAGACACATAGTTGTTGCTGCCAGGCGCCAGGAGCAGCACATCACCCTCCATGCAGCGTGTGCTGTGACAAGCGACACGGTTTCACCAGCGAGTGCACACAATCGGGTTCCAAAGACAGATAGTCTCGGATTTATGCACCTTGTAGGCCTCGTAGCTGAGCGACTCGTAAGTCAGCGGCGCCGGCGGGTAGGGCTTTGGAGCCGGCAGGGACAATTGCAGACCGCTCGGTGAGGCCGTCAGCGGCATGCTCAGGGCCGCCTGCACAGCAGAAACATGACTGAGACTACCCCTGTAAACCTTTGCCTGATGCAGTCTGTCTTCCTCAGCAAGAGAACAAACGTTGGCTGCTATGGTCTCCAGCAAGCTCCCCTGATCTGCGTCACAGCAATCATGCAGGATGTCTCACCTGCAAGGTAGTGGCCTGCGGGCTGAAACCAAGTGTGCTGGCCGGTGCCGACGCGGCGGTCAAGTGCCGCTCCGGCGGCGGTGTGGGGCTGCCCGCCGCTGCCCGCACCGCCAGCAGCTGCTGCGGCTGCGGCTGCCCAGCAGCCAGCTGCCCATTGGCCAACTTGCCACTGAGCCCCTGCCTCTGCTGCTGCGGGCTTTGCAGCAGGCTGTCGCCGTGCGACCCGCCGGCAGGGCTGCCGGCCACCGCCGCCGCCGGCTGCACCACCCTGGCCGACAGCAGGGTGTTCTTCACGAGTGGCAGCATGCCGCTTGCCGCGGGCGACGTCGCAGCAGGCGCCGCCGCTGCNNCGKCGSCGGCGGCGGCGGCACTGCCGGGATCTCTGACACGGACCTCATGCGCTGCATCCCCGGGAAGCCGTGTGCGCGCCCGCCAGCGGACGCTGGCACTGCACCCTTCGTGCCGCCGCCGCTGCGGCGGTGCGCTGCGGCCGCCCGCTGCTGGCGCGGCGGCCCCGGCGCTGCCGCGCCGGCAGCTSCSGTCTTCGCAGGCGCGGCGCAGCCTGGCGCCGTCACGCCTGTGCGGGCAGCGCTGCCAGGTGCCGCAGCCGGCGCCGCAGCAGAGTGCTTCTGCTGCGGCGTCTCAGCAGTACCTGTAGATGCCACGGGAACGGGATGAGCAAGCCGTGGTGGCAGCAAAGCAAGAATGCGATGCATGGCATGCTTCTGCCCGAATGGTCCGATGTACCGGTTGCATGACAAGGGCCCAACTGGAACACTCATTACGCCAGTGGCACGCCCTTCCACGCCCTGTTGTCATGCTAGCGTGCGGCATTGCCGCCAGGAAGACGCGATGTTCCAGTGCAGAGAGCAGCACGAGTCAGCACACCTGCAGGCTGCGCGGGCTGCTCGGAGAGCCGCGCCACCTTCGGCGGGCTGCCGGCGGCTTCAGTGTTTCCAGCCGCAGCGCGCGGCCGCTTGCTGCCGGAGGCAGGGCCGCCGTCGGCGGCGGGAGGACCGCCTGTGCTCGGCGCCGCCGGCTCGCCGCGGCCGCCGCTGCCGAGCCCCGGCTCATGGCCGCGGCGCCGCTGCCGGGCGCCGGCATCGCCGCCCGCGACCTTGCGGGCGGCGCCGCGCCGCACGCCCGGTGGGCTGCCGGCGTCGCCGCGCCGCTCCCGCTTCGGCGAGCGCCGGCTGCCGGAGCGGCTGCTGGGGCGCCGGCGGCCGCCACCGCCGCGGGTGTCCGGCCGCTCAACGGCGGCCCGTCGGTCAGGGATCGGGGTGTCACCGTCCTCGCTATCTGAGGGAGCCTCTGCCCGCTGCCGCCTAGGCCGCGGCGTGGCGGCCACAGCCTTGTCGCCAGCTGCGGCCCTGCTGCTCGACGCCGCCTGCTTCCTGCCGCCGCCTGCTGCCACGCTGCTGCCCGCTGGGCTGCCGTCGGTCGAGCCGCCGCCGCCCTGTTGCTGCCCGCTCTCATCCACCAGCACCACCGCCTCGTGCTTCAGGTTGACCTCCTTCGCATCGCCGTCCTTGTATGCGATCAGGTGCCGCCGCGTGCGCCCGTCATACCCTTTGACGGTGCCCAGGTACCACCTGCATGTTAGGCTTTGGGGTTTAGGGTGCGGCGCAGCTGGATCGAGGTGGCGATCAACGGGGTCTAGGGTCCAGGATCGGGAGGCTGCGGGACCAAAGGCTTTTGCCGCACCAGACTGGCCAGCCTGCTTTGCCACTGCAAGAGTGCGCCCAAGGGCAGCTGCCGCAGAAGCTGTAAAGCCCCCAGACTGCACCAGGAAGGCAAGCCACACAGGCTGCTGGGTTTGCTGCATTGACAGGCGCAACCCGCTTCCGTGGACCAGTGAGTGGAACCACAACGCGGCTTCGCGCGGGTCTCACCTGCCCATGCCCGGCCAAAAGACCTTGACCTTGGCACCGGTCAGCGCCTCCTTGGCCGGCAGCGCGGCGAAGGAGGGGTTGGCGCCGCTCCCCGGTCGCGGCGGGCCCAGCCACTGGAAGCGGGAAGCCCCCAGCGCCAGCCACGCCTCGTCCTTGGCGGTCGCCCCCTCGTACTGCACCCGGTGCTTGCCTGCGGAGCAGGCGGATTTCAGGGTTTAGGACCATGACCATGTGAGTTTCATCTGTCAGCCATGTATGCAAGACAGTGAACATGACCCTTGGGGCGCGTCCACCCCCCCCCCCACCCCCAGTGTGGCAGGCGACTCTGCGCCGCAGCAATGTGCCCCTTGCTCGTCAGTGCCCCCGCCCGCACCGCTGCCACAGCAGCAGCGGGCCCGGCTCCCTGGAGGGGTGCCCATTGGCCGTTTGGTGATGTCAGGGTGTGGCATGCCGGGAGCGCGCTGAACGGCAAACCCCAGCAGTTTCTGCAGCCATACACCCACGAGGCTCTGCATGAGCGCCTGTGCAAGACGCAGCGGCACGGTCCCGGAGCAGCTGCATGTGCACGGTTCTGTGCGCCGGCGAGCTGTGACGCCGCGCTGGATGCGCCTCAGATCCTTGCTGAACGCACCCCCAATAGCTGCTGCTGCCAGACTGTCCTTGGAGTGACTGCGTCAGCGCTGCGAGTCGAGATTCTTGGGAGGCCAGGGGCGGCACCTGTGGAGGCGTCAAACCCCTTGACGCGCGCCTCCACCCATTCCTGCGGCCGCTGCCACCACACGCTCAGGCGGCGGCCCACCACCTCCTTGCCGGCAACGAGCTCCGCGGGCTGCTGCTGCCGCGCCGACTTGCMGCCGCCGCTGCGCATGGCTCCGCCCGCTGGCCGCCTGGCCGCCGTCCGCCGCGTGCTCATTGGCCGCCCCGCCAGCTGCAGCCCTGCCATTCGCGGCGTGCCCATTCCCCAGACACTCGCCGGTGCCGCTGCTGGATGGCGTGCCGCCTGGCATGCTGCCTGGCGTGCTGGCCGGCGAGGCTGCTGCGCTGGAACGAGTGTTGGGAGTGGCGGACGCCTGGCGCATCTCAGCGCCTGCGACGGGGACAGGGGCGGGCGACCGGCCGATCGGCGGCACGCAGCCGCTGCCGGTGCGGTGCAGGTGCTGGCTCGCCAACCGCGGCAGCTGCGTGATGCTGGGGCACATGGCTGCTCAGGGGCCCGCCAATGCACATGGCCTCTCACTCAGCCGCGCCGCAGCTGCCGCCGCAGCTGCCGGCTGCGAGCGCCGCCGACGCCACAAGGCCTGGGCCCATGAGTTGTCCTGGCTTCCCTCCTCTCTGCCAGTGCCGTGGATGTGACGCTCGCCGCTGTGCGACAGCCTCGCTGGCAGCTGGATCGCCGCCACTGCAATACTACGTGTCCCTGCCGCTGCGGCGACGCTGTCGTATGACCCCTGCGGTCGCTGCCGTCCCGCCCTGCTGTCGGCCGAAAGCTACAGGCGTTCAACAGCCTGCAGATGAGAGGACAGCAATGAAAGCACGGTTACGAGACGAGATGTTGGTTTGAATTTGAGCATTGTGACTGGCGGCTAGCCGCCAAGCGTGCGCTGCCGCATCAGGCATTGAACTGCCTCGGAGCCAAGCGACCATGCGCAGCACTTCGAATGGGATGCCCGTGCCTTCACTGAGCAAGCGCAATTGCCCTGAAGAGGGCGAAATGTGGCTCCAGGATTCGTGTGCAGCACAGCCTGATCTGAGTATGGAGCAGTACACCAACAGACTCGCGGCTGCCCCGAGCCACAAGGAACACAGCTGAATCATCCCGGCAGATGGCAGGCATGTCCGCTAGCAAGCTGGCGACAGCAGCGCCCGAGAGCCAGGAGCTCCACAAGCAGACCACGGCCAAATCACCAACATCTGCGCGCAGGACGGTCCCCGCACGGTGTTGGACACTCAAGGTGGCTGCACGCTGACCCAGCAACGGCCCCGACAGCCTGACAGGACGTCAGGCGACGCTGCTTCCTGCCTTCATGCAGCCTGCTGTGCAGGCATCGGGGCGGCGGAACCTGCCCGGCAGTCCTTTGCAGCGGCGCGCTGGAGGCACTCGAACGTTCTGACGAGCCACTCAAACGCGCCCAAAGCACGCCAGGCGCACCGGCCCGATGCTGGCCCTGCAGCGACGACCAATCAGGCGTACCCAAAGCTCGCAAGGGCGTGCAGGACCCCTTGCAAGCTCTTGCCCGCAGGCGCAGAGGCGCCAGGAGTACGCATAATATGCACTGCCGCACGCGCCGGTGTGGTAGCGGCGTTCCGCGGACCGCTGCACCGGCGCCGAGGAAGAGGTCTCCCGCTGTTTGAGCGGGATATTATTCGCCTTCCGTTCTGCACACCCGTGAACCGCCTCGCAAACGGCGGAGCTCACCTGTCAGAAGGCGTCCGTGGCGTCCAGCCAAACGTATCTCGTCCCGTGGCGGTCCTGGCGCGTTCTGCAGCTCCCAGTGCGCTGATGCGCACCTTGCCACGTTTGCAACGAGCCAATATAGGGTTTTGCCCCACGAGACGACAAACCCTAACGAGACGCAACGAGACCAAGAGATGATGCCGTAATTGTTTCGCAAGCTCACCTCACACCATTTGTCGAGGTCCTAGGTGACACCTTGTAGGATCCGCGCACGCGTAGCTCTGCTGTGACGGGTCGACCGCCTGCAGCTGGCAGCTGTCCAGAGTTAGTCGCGGAGGCTGGACCCGCCCCAACGACATCCTACTGTGCCGAGCTTGACGATTCTGGGCATGGGGCATTTGAGAGGAGACTTTCAGAGCTGAAAACTGGTTCTGGTCTCAGCGGGCCCATCGAGTCGGCCGTTAGCTGCACGTAATCGCGCCAACCCCGGCGTGCGATGGCGGGTGGTTCCGAAGGGCCGTCGGGAACGCCCCGGAAACGCAAGGGCCTGCGCAAACTGCTGCCTGGCGGCCACAAAAAGCATGGGTCGCCGCTGCTCCACCGCGCCTCGGTGGATCCCATTCGGCGTGCTGCGCTGCAGCAGGAGTCCCAGCGCAGCCTGCAAGTGCAGGCGCAGGCAAGTTCTCTCGCTGTGCTCCCTCTCTGGAGTCCTCGAAACTTGAAGTGATCCGCAATCACGTCATACCTGCAAGCTCTGCGCGCAGAATGGCCTGCATGTGCAGCTTGGCAAACCTGCGGTACAGCCACTGTGATGGGTGCTGTGCGCCATCACATGTTTTGTGCGCACCGACCAGGTTGTCCTGATTCGCCTGTTGGACAGCAACGAAGACGGCCTGCATGCGGATCTGCATTCTTTTAGCGACATGCCTGCATCACGATACGGCTGCTGGTGCACCGGGGGAGGCGCCGTCAACAAGTCCAGCTGCCATGCGGCAGCTCCGCATCAATTGCCTCAAGTCGCGGAGCTGAGCACCTGGCGTGCTGCAGCGTCGACGCCTCCTGCTCTATCACGAGCGCCAAGTTCACTGCGGCGTCCTGTCCCAGGCGTCGGGGGGCTTCGCGAGGATGCTTGGGGGAAGTTGCCCCGAAACGGCAGCACTGCCATCCGCCGAACGCTGCACTGACGGTGTGTGACGCATCGTGACGCGACCGCAGGACTCGGCGCCGGTGCCGTCAGAGAGCCGCACGGTGATGCTGGAGGGCGGCCGCCCGACGCCGGGCTTCAAGCACAATGGCATCAAGACGTCGAAGTACAACCCGGTCACCTTCCTCCCCATCTTCCTGTTCGAGATGTTTTCGCGCGCCGCGTACCTCTACTTCCTCATCCAGGTGTGGCTCTGCTTCCACCTTCCAAATATGAAAATCGCACCCCACTCCGCTGCGCCCCTGCTGCCCCCTAGCGCCGCCCGAGCGACAGGGCTGAGCGCACCGTGCCTTCAGCGCTTCCCCCTAGTCCGATGAGGGCCGTGCACACACCGCTCGGCATGGTGGCAGGGACAGCGGCTCCCGGGGGTGGGCTCTCAGTGCGGGGCGGCAGCGTCTTCTGGAGGCCAACTCCGCTGAGCCCCGCCGCTACCTACTTCGCGGCATGCCAGGCGCCCTTCCTACCGAGCAGCAGGCAGCCCCTGCCGCCACAGGGCTGCCCCACACGGGTGCCTCCCGTGTGATCATGGGCGGGCCACGCCTGGTGGGACACAGTGAGCCCCCGCAGTGGCTGTGGTACCAGCGCCGGCCCGGCATGTTCCCCTGGTGAGACGACAGCCCTTCATGTCAGCACGCTCAGCGTGTCACACCCATGCTACACCCCTAACTCTTCTGCTGTTAGGCGGGCCTCGCCTGGTGGAGCACCGTGAGCCCCTACGGCGGCTTCGGGTCGACCGCCGCGCTGGTGTTCGTGCTGCTGGTGGCCGGCATCAAGGCGGTCTACGAGGACTTCAAGCGCCACGCAGAGGACAATGAAACCAACAAGACGGTTACGCACGTCATGCAGGCCGACGGTGAGGCCACAAAAGGCTCTTGAACCTTGAGAGCTTTACGGGGCAGCGGCGTGCGGAGGTCGACGCAAACAGGAGTGCCGCGCATGTCCGCGTCGGCCATCAAGCCCGTTTCAGATATATCTTTGTACCGAGCGTTGCATGGCGCGGGTGCGCGCTGCGCCGCTGTGTGGCACGTATGGTTAGCAAGGTCGCCGCAAGCGCGGGCAGCTCTGCAGGATTGTGCAAGCAGTGCTGCGCATCGGTGTTACTGGAGGCGCATGGCAAAGCCAGGCCGGCCTCGGGGCTGAGCTCCTTGTGAAACGCTGCCGCCACTGCGACCCTGCTGGCTGCTTTGCCGCCGCAGCTTCCAAACTTGCGATGCCGCACAGTGTGGATGTCAGCCAGGTCGTCAGGGGGAACGACGAGGAGCTGTTTCCTGCAAATGCCGTGCCGTGCCGAGCCTTGGTGCTCAACAGCAACCGGGCTCCTGAGTTGCAGGACGTGACATGGCGGAAAAGTGGAGGCGGGGCAGACTGTCAGAGTGGACGACGAAAGATACACAAACTCAGAAAGATAAACAGTGTTACTTATCGTTGTTCAGGCAGCTTCAAGGACGTCACATGGCGAAAAGTGGAGGTTGGGCAGATCGTCAGAGTCGACGACGAGGAGCTGTTCCCGGCGGACCTGCTGTGCCTCGCCTCGGCGCTGCCCGACAACGTGTGCTTCATCCGCACGACCAACCTGGACGGCGAAACCAACCTCAAAGTCCGAAGGTGGATAAAATATTCTTGTTTGAAAACAGAAGCTCCCAGCAGTGTTCCCGCCCCGCGCGCTCATATGTGATGTGGCATCTGCTATGTCGATCTTGACAAGGGGAGGCCAAACCGCGGGCGCCGTCACTGATGCCAGCTGTCTGACAGCCTTGCTCCTGCTGGTCGCAATCGCTTGGTCATCCGTAGCCTCTGAACGTTCGCAGCTAATGCATGCCATGCTGGCGAGCACCGGGAATAGCTGAGGCGGCGGTGGACTGGCAGTTGGGTGAGCGGCAGCGGGCACTGGTGTCTGCACGCTCCCCTTACTGCTGGCACGCAGGCCCTTGGAATCGCGAACTGGGAACGCCCCTACCAAGCGAATGCCCCTACCAAGCGAATGCCCCTACTAGGCGAGCACGTCCGGAACTCCGTCACAGCTTCGACCTGCGCCTGTGCAGCACGCTCAACACAGGCCCCGGGGGGCCGGACCGGGACGACCACTGGCTCACAGTGCGCGGGCGGCTGCAGTGCGAGGTGCCAAATGCGGACCTCCACAAGTTCAAGGGGCGCTTCGACATGGTGCCCGCCGGTGCGTTTGTGAAGATCCGCACATGGATCAGGGCATGAGTCATGTTTCAGTCACACAAGTGTGAGGCCAAGGCGTGGCTGCACAGTTCGTGGGGCTTTTCAACACTGTGCCTGCCGGTGCGCCCTCAGGGCAAGCTCTGCGCTAGCCTCCAGCATGCCAGTCTGCACAAAGCACGCGAAAGTCATCACTCAAACTGATATCTTTGCTGGCGGGCACTGCCGCAGCTTTGCGTGCTGGACCATGTGCCAGCGTGCACGTGACACGCTGGCATCGACCGCGCAGACGGTGAAGCGCAGAGCTCAACGTGCAGGGTTCAGGGTTTAGTGCGCCTGACTGCATGCCCTCGGGCTCGTGCCCCATCCGCATGCGACGTGCGTCCAGAAGTCTGCTCAGCATGCGGCAGCGGCTGTCAAGAAGCCGAGCCCCTGGCGCACTTCTTTGGCTAGGAGATGCTGCCGTCTGCTGTGCGGCACCAACACAGGATCGTGAGCCGAGCCTGCCCGACTCGGCATGTCCCTTATGTGCGACCCTGCCTTGTGCAACTCTAATACACCCTGTGTTTGTTGGCGCAGAGCCGGGTGCGCCGGCGGCCCGGACGGTCCCCATCACCATGAACGAGATGCTGCTGCGGGGGTGCACCCTCAAGAACAGCGGGCATGTCCTGGGAATGGTGGTGTACACCGGCGCTGACACCCGCATCCAGCAGAACGCCGCGGAGACGCCCCTCAAATACGGTGCGCTAGCTAGAGCTTAGGGCTTGCCTACCCCTACTACCCAGCTGCTCGAAGCGGCGCGCAGGGCTGCGCCGGTTGCACACACGCTCCCCCGAGTGGGGAAAGCTCCTGGTGTGCTGGTGCTGCCATGGGGCGAAACCAGGGCCGAGACATCTGATCGCCTGAACGCGGTGGTCATGCTACTCGCGGACAACATCCACTGCATGTCCCTCCATTCCCAGCCTGCAATTTAGTACAATACACAGGTTGACCATGTGCCTCCCCCTGCCGCAGGTTCCTTCGACAACTTTCTCAACATCCAGATCGTGCTCATCATCGCGCTGCAAGTGGCGATGTGCCTGCTGCATGGCGGCCTGGCGCTGTGGTGGCGCAACGCCCGTGGCGTCGACCGCTACTTCCTTGCGCTCACCCTGGAGGGACAAGTGCGTCTGTGTCTACACGTGCTTTTTATTGATGAATCCAAATCCCACACATGATACCCAGACCACCCTGTTCAGCTCTCGCCCCTGCCAGCAGTCCTCCCTGCGCTTGCCCTCACATAGAATTGTGGGTAAGGATTTAGCGTGAGAGGCACAGTTCTGGCATGTCGCGCATGAGTCAGTGCCGTGCACAGGGCTTGCTGCTGCTGCAGTTGTCTGTGCAGGGTGGGATGTTGCAGTGTGCGCCATACACATGCATTTTTGCCACTGCTTGCAGCCGTCTGACTGGCCAAGCCATGCGCTGCTTGCACATTTGTTCAGCCTGTTGAGCTCGCCATGTCGCTTCTCTGCACGCAGGGCAACTACACGAGTGACACGGCGCAGTTCTTCATCAACCTGGTCACCTTCTGGATCCTGTACTCCTACCTGGTGCCCATCTCGCTGTTCGTCACCATGGAGATCGTCAAGTTCTGGCAGGTGTGGCACTCTCCTAAACCCTTGGTCTGGATCCTGTACCTCACCTTGGGAGACCGCGAGGTTCTGGCAGGTGCGGTACCTCGAGGATTTGGTGATGGTGGATGCGTCAAGGACCTATGTGTTGAAAGCGGACACAAGAAGCGGTTCATGTCGATGTGAAACCCATCAGGTCTCTCAAGTGCAGGGCATCATGTTCGCAACTAAACCCTGCATCGACCCGGAGACGGTGTGGACGCGACGGTGTGGCCTGGACATCCGACACCGTGTGCATCAGTCCGGACGTTTGATCTAGTAGTTATGTTTGGGGCGCAGGGCTTCGTGTTCGTGAACAATGACCCCGAGATGGTGGACGCGGCCGGGCAGCATGCCAAAGCACGTAACACCAACCTGAACGAGGACCTGGGCAAGGTGAGCGCACGTATCACGGATCCGGAAGTCGTTGGGAGTCTGATCAGTAGAGACGTTCAAGTATAGCTGGAAGTCATTGGGAGAAATCCTCACCGGTGCCGGCTCGAGGACCCGGACAATGTGTGGCTGGTGCTCCAGTCCAGCTTGCAGTCAACGCTAGCTTGCGGTCAGCGGCAGGGATGAGCTAGCGATGCGCATGTGATTGGCGCCAACAGCGTGTGTGTGTCCAGACAAGCTCGGCGGGCTGCCGGACACCCAACCTTGCGCTGCGCTGCCGCTTGCCATCTACATTGCAGCGCAAAGGAGACTCACCCTTTTCTTCATGCCCTGCAGGTGTCGTACGTGTTCTCGGACAAGACCGGCACGCTGACCAGCAACGAGATGCAGCTGCGGCAGATCGCCATCGAGGGCGCCGCCTATGGCAGCGCCGCCTACAGGTGACACTTTTGCCGCAACATTCAGGGTGTCACGACCTCAATCGCGGCCTCACAATGCACGCGGCGGTGCGGGCACACGGGTGCACTGTTTAATTTGTAGGGTTTGGTGTCACGGCATACTCACTGGGCTTGCTATGGCAGCGCCGCGAATGCGTGACGTCCTGCTTCAAGGCCTTGGCCCTGCTGCAACTGACTGTTCCTCGTAATAATTGTACCCTGTCATCAGCAGCTGCACGGTCTGCATTGCTGTGGGGTGTGCAGTGCAGTTCGCCCAGAGACGGACCACCAAATGATTCCTTCGGAACTCTGCACTCTGACCAAGCACACCTTGCACGAGGGCGCGCAGTCGGCTAGCTTTGACAGCTCCACAAAAGACTTGAAACCTTCTCTCTGAACCGACTGAAGGATGCCCGCAGATCAACGGCACGGATGCTCAATGCCATTGATCTGTGCGCCAGATTTTAGTCCAGAGGAGACTCCGGCGTAGGCGGCCGGAAGCGGCGGCAGCCGAAACTTCAATGTGACTTCTGCTGGAAGACCGAGCGACTTGGTATCTGTGACATGCAGGCTGGAGGACCACCCAGAGCTGAGCGGCTCTGACGCTCTGCAAGCCTGGGACGAGCGGCTGGCGGCGGCGGCGGCCGCGGGGCCGGACGCGGCCGAGGGGGTCGCTTTCCTGGCCGACCAGCAGCGGGCTTTCTGGACCAACGTCTGCATCTGCAACACGCTCATCGTTGAGCGTGGCCCTGACGGCGAATACGTTTACCAGGTGAGAAGTTTAGGGTTCTTAGGGAGTGAGTAGGGTCTGGGCCGGTGTGGTATCTGTGCAGTCGAGACGCCTTTCAGGCGGTTTAGCAGAGTCGCATCGCCGGCATCGGGGGCACCCGTTAGGCCAGTCCTCTCAGCAGAACAGTCGGCGACGCTGCTGCACGGGCCCAGCCGTGGTGCTTGGCATGCTCGCCTCCGCCAGCGCATCATGCGATCCCCTGCTTGCCCCAAGCCCCCGGGGCCCATGTTCTGACGAGGTGGCGCTGCTGGAGAGCGTTTTGCAGCTGGGCTTCCGGCTTGTTACATGCAGCCTCCTGCTCGGTTGAGAACGGATTTAAGAACCTGCTCAAGCGCTTTTCACCTTTGGCAGGGCCCGTCTCCTGACGAGGTGGCGCTGGTGGAGGGCGCCGCCCGGCTGGGTTTCAAGCTGACGCAGCGCACTTCCAGCTTCCTCACCCTCAACTTCCAGGGCGAGGTGCGCGCATGCTGTACGTACTCAAAAGGTTCAGGTTCCAGATTTTTGAGGTCAGTTTGCGCCCTGCACAACCAACGTGCACCTTTCAGATCGTTGAAGACTCTCAGGGACTCTCAGGGCAAGGTCTTAAGATGCCATCTGAACGTTTGCGTTTACTGCGGATCCGCCCATTTCAGGTCCCAATTTCGCAGACGATATGTTGATGAGCAGCCTGTCAACGCCAGTATGCATGCCGCCTTGCGGACAGGTCTGGATCTGTGGCGCTCCATTTGACATTGGAATGAAAAGGAAATGAACAGGATGTAGGAAAACTCAACGGAAAGGAAAAATTTGCGCCACAGGAGGAGGTGTGGGAGGTGCTCAACGTGCTGGAGTACTCCAGCGCGCGCGCGCGCATGTCCGTCATTGCGCGGGGGCCCGACGGCAGCATCTTCCTATTCTGCAAGGGCGCCGACGCTCGGGTGCGGGGGCGCATACGCCCTTGAAGTTGCCGCGTGATGGTTGCGCCCCCCCTGCCTGTCCAAGGCGTGCTGTTGCATTGTGGCGAGGTGTTGAAGATACGTACCTGGGCGCTCCGACAGCAGCTCTCCGGCGCTACTGCCAGGCTGTACCACTAGTTGATCCCGGCCGCGGGATCCGACACAGCTGGATGTCCTGCCGGTGGCATCTCGCGACTCTTACTCTCTTTTGTCACGTTGGTGCGTAGATTTTGATACTTGGTTTTTCTTCTCAGTCTTCATTTCCACTTTTCAGGTCCTGTCAATGGTGGAGGGGCGCACTGAGCCGGAGCTGTACCGCGCAACGGAGCAGAATCTGCATGAGTTCGCCGTCAATGTGAGTCTGTGGTCTCCCTTCGTTTAGCTGCGAGGCGCCACCCACTTCGCACAATCGCATGATCGCACAAGGCGAAACGTCCAAAACTAAACAGGTTCCCGGCCTTGGATCTGACGCAAGAAATTGGCGCTTTCGCGGTCCCTGCTGGCTGGGCGGCTCAGGACTGTTTGGGGACTTGCATGCTGCTGGAGCATCTGCACTTGTAACGGAGGTGTCAAAAGGTTTGTGGGGACAGCACATTGGTCGACAGACTGCGGCGCAGGCGGCACATGGGCAAGGCTCCGCTCGACCCTGTGATCGATGGGCCCACTGCCTGGCTGCAGCCTCTTTGCTGATGTGGCCACCAGTGTGCGAGCGCTGCGCATTCCGAATCCGAACGCTCTGGTAACTGCTACCAGGGCGCAGTCTTCTGGCCGATAAAGCTGCACGCATTGTGGGGTTTGCCGGCAAGGGTGTCCTGACGGCCCAGCGAGTGGGCGCCTCTCATGATGCACGATGCCCGCCGATTAGTTGATGACATCTCTTGTTGATGCACTGCAGGCTTCGCACAGTCATCTTTTGCGCCAAACTCCCATTCGGTGGCAATGCAACCCGCTGACTCTTTCCCCACTGCTCAGCAGGTTCTGAATAGGGCTTCGATGGTGGTCAACAAGGAAATGGGGCAAGTTGGTGGCCCGCCTGAGCTGCTCTTTTTGCATTTTCCTCAACGCAATACCAATAGCAACCACTTGATGCTACAGGGCCTGCGCACGCTGGTAGTTGCCAGCAAGGAAATGGGCGAGGATGAGTGGGCGGCCTGGGACGCGCGCTACCAGCAGGCGGCTGCAGACCTCGACCGCCGCGACGAGCTGGTGGGTGTCGGACTCCTCTTCACGTGGCATGTGTGACGCACCCTCTGACGTTTTGGATCGCCACTCCTTGTGGGATTCCATCCCGGGAGCTCCTTGAAGGGGGCTGCCTGTCGTCCCACGACGCCGCGTGCACAACGTCGGTGGACGCCTCGCCGCTGTGCTGTGTGCTGTGCTGTGTCCACTGCTACAACCAGCTGCAACACTGTTTCGTGCACCTTTCCGTGTCTCGTACCTGTTGCGTCATTCGTGAACCCAGGTGGCCAAATGCGGGGAGGAAGTCGAGCGGGACCTGGAGCTGACAGGCGTCACGGCCATCGAGGACAAGCTGCAGGTGCTTCGTTCCTATTATGAGGTTTTGGGTGTAGGGTTCAGGCCTCCATTCCCTGCAGGACATAGCCGTCCTGCCGTGCCGGCTTTCTTCTTTTGCGATCTGCAAGGCCCTGCCGGCCCTGCCGCACCGCAGCCGCTCTGCACCGCGCCGAGCCACAGCTGTTTGGGACCCGCGGCCGGCGCCCCGCAGAGCCGGCTGGGCGGCGGCAAAACCCTGCAGTGCAGATCGGCACACCAGGCGGCATTCACAGCGTGCTGAAGGCTGTGGACGCCTGGTCTCTGACCACGCAACCATGTTCTCGTCATTCACTTCGCTTTGGTTTCTCGAAACAGGACGGTGTGCCGAGCGCAATCCAGAGCCTGCTGCAGGCGCGCATCAAGGTGTGGGTCATCACCGGCGACAAGCAGGAGACAGCCATCAATATCGGCATCGGGTGCAAGCTCATCCTGCACCCCGACAGCCTGCTCATCTGCAACGCCGACAGCTACGACGGTGCGCGAAGGCCTGGACCGCGCGGCCTCAGCACCCATGCTGCAACTTCGCCTCCTCTTGGCGGCTTGCTTGGCAGGGACCCGGTCCGGCACATGCTGCCATCCTTTGGCACACGTCGCACCGGCACAAGCATTCTGCACAGGCGCCGTGAGTTGGCGCAAGCTACCCTGCGCCAGAAGTGATGCGGCCCGCAAGCCTGCGGCGTGGCCGCGCTGCAAGTGCGCTTGTCCAGTGACTGGGGAATACATGCCAACAGTTTCATGCCACCTGCCATGTAGGAGCCGCAGCGCGTCTACAGGAGCTCCTGCAGATCGTGCGTGGATCCAGCGGCGGGCAGGTGAGCAGCCGCCACTGCTGCCCTGAACGCTCAATTTTAGCCTCGCTTTCTGTGTCGAAACCCAGGCGCGTTGATTGTGGGTGTGCTGGGTCCCTTCGCTGGACACAATCGTCTAGCATTGACACGGGAGGCTGGGGACCAGTCGTTGCAGCACCTGCGCTCGGCCATGGTGGAGTGGGCACAGGCAGAAGGATGGTGTTCTATGTTGTAGTCAAGGCAGGCGCCACAGCCTCTGCTCATGTGTCCACAATCGTGCTGTTATGTTCACAATCACAATCATGGCACGCAACAGGAAGGCAAGGGTCGACCGGAGCTGGTCATCGATGGCCTCACACTCAGCCATGTGCTCGGTGCGCTTCCTGTTTTGACAGGACTGATGGATCTAAACCGTCTGGCGCTTCGCTCTCTTGCGTGCACAGTGCTTGGCGCATGGCCGCCAGCTGAGAGTCCAGTTTTTTTTATTTTTTTTATTGGCGAAGCATGAGACGTGCCACCCTACGAAGCTCGGCAGCAAGAGGCTATTGGGGTACCCCCCTTTGACACACATCAGATGCGCTGCCATGTGGGGTCATGTGCTGACATGGCCGACTTTCGGCTTGCCCCCACAGAGCACGAGAGCGAGCCTGTCCTGGCGCATAAAGAAGCAGCCCTTTCCCTTTCCGTGTCAGGTCATGTGCTGACGTGGTTGCACCGACTTTCACCGCAGAGCACGACAGCGAGCCCGTCCTGGCTGAGGTGGGCAGCCACTGCGCGGCGGTCATCATCTGCCGCGCCAGCCCCAGCCAGAAGGCCGCGGTGGTAGCCATGATGTCGGAGTGGGAGCTGCGGCGGGCCGGCGGCCGCGGGCGCGGTGTCGCCGCCTGGTGGCGCCGCAAGCGCTTCCGGCTGCAGGTCCGCCTGCTTCTGCGCTTTCAGTGCATCGGACTGCAAACTCCCATGCAACTCAGTCTGTCTCGTTTTGACACTGGTGTTGAGGGGCACAGCACGGGTGAAGGGCGCATGGCAGTGGCAGGCGCGATGCGGCTGATCTGGGAGTCCCTGTCTGCGCCTGAGCAGAGTCAGGCATTTCCGCCACAGGGCAAGATGCTGGCCATCGGCGACGGCGCCAACGACGTGGCCATGATCCAGAGCGCCGACATCGGCGTCGGCATCCTGGGCAAGGAGGGCCGCCAGGCCGTCAACAACTCCGACTACGCCATCGGCCAGTTCCGGTGCGGGTTCTCAGGGTTCAGCGAGCTGTTTAGGGGAGGGCCAACTGGCGCGCCGTCCGCTGCAACTCTATCCGGTGCTGCTTGACGTGTGTTGTGGCCTCCAAAACCTCCACAGAATGCTTACAGCTGTTGTGCTTGGTAGGGCTGCTGCTTAAACCTACCGCCGCTGCCGGGCGCCTTATACTGACGGTGATCCTGTTCTTGCGCGCGCAGCTTTCTTGTGCGGCTGCTGCTGGTGCACGGAACACTCAGCAACTACAGATTAGCACGTCTCATCAAATATTCGTTCTTCAAGAACGTAAGCATACTTTGCTCCTGAGTGCGTGAATCGTGACCCCAATGTAGAACACCACGATGTTGAATGGACCCATATAACATGTACTTGCCTGTATCTTCAATATGCACGAGTACCTCTAAGGTGCGAACCAGAAAATGTCGCAGAAATCGAATTCTTTTGACGTTACATGTGCCATCGGTGCAGGTGCTCTTCTGCTTTATGGTAATTGTCATCTGCCCAACCACCTGCACACACACAATGGCTTTGATGCATCTTGTCCCCTCCAAACACCGATGTGGTCCGTTCTGCGCGTCATTTACTGCTGACCTGCTGGTGTTTGCTTCCCTGCAGTTGTTTTTCTTCCAGGTGATTGTCATCTGCCGTCAAATCTGCACACCACACAATGTCTTCTATGCATCTTGTCCCCTCCACACACCAGTGTGCTCCGTTCTGCGCGACATTTAGTGCTGATTTGCTGGTGTTTACTTTCCCGCAGTTCTACTGTGCCTTCTCGGGTATGTCCTCCACTTCCGCCCTCCTGTACCACATGCATGCTCCCTCAGCCCTGTGTCGCTGCACGTCCCACTCTTCAGCCCATACTGGGCCAGACCCTCACAGCGCACTGTGCACATGATCGCAGGTCAGACGCTGGTGGATGGTGTTGCTGCGGCCGTCTACAATGTGAGCTCTCCATCCTTTGTCCAGCCCGTCGCCAGTCTGGTCTGCCATCTGCATGTGCATATGGCCCATAAACATTCGCTTCACTAGTCACTGGTCGCTCTGCCAGCGTCCAACCTGCGTTGTTGCTCCTGCGCAGGTCATCTTCACGTGAGCACCGCATCTGTCACCTCTCCCCGCCTCACCCTGCCACCCTGCCACTCCTGTCCCTCTGCCGCTGCCTCACTTCACGTGCTGCCACGTGCAAAGTCCACATCGCTGACGATCAACTCTGTTTTGCCCACTGCCTGGCTGTTCTGCAGGTCGATACCCATCCTGCTGTACGCTGTGCTGGACCGGCCCGTCAAGTACTTCACGACACTCATGCGCTACCCCCAGGTGCGCCAATCCCAGAAGCTGTGGTGACAACTGCAGGCCAGGGGCACAGCGTGAGGTTGGCAACCCTGTGGCGGGTCAATCTGCTCGACGAGGCCTGAAAGATTAGTACTGTTTCTCGAAACTGCCGCTCCCGTGCAGATGTACAACCGGGGGCACTCCATGGCGACGACCACCTTCTGGCGCTACAGCGTGGGGACGGCGCTCCTTGGGGGAGCCATCGTGTTCTTCTTCTGCTACTATGCCATCACGGTAGGAAGCTCATTGATGATCGTGGTGATCTTGTGAGCTGCCTGCGCCTGTCTGTGCCGGGTTGGCATGGCAAAGCCCGACGGTGCGACAGGACAGCTGCAACAGCGAGGTCGATGTGTGCAGAGTGGCCAGCGATCCGGGACGCAGCGCCCGAACTGCGGTCCTCATGCATTCGTGCATGGTCGTGCAGACTGGCAGCTGCAGCAGCATGGCGGTCTCCCCGGTGCCGCCCGCGGCGGCAAGGTTGTTTGAAAGTAGGCCCTGAGCTGCTGCCTGTGGCTGCGCAGGAGGGCGGTCGCAACAGCGTTGCGGACCTGTACAGCGTCGGCAAGACCGTGTTCATCTGCATCGTGCTGATGGTCAATGCAGAGGTGCGGAGTTGTCCTCCTCGTGCTGTTTCCTTCTAGGCAGCCGGCGTGTGCCTGTGCCTGCAGGCAGTCTGCGCACAGCAGCTTCTGGCTGGCTCAGCGCAGATGCTTCACGGGAACGCAGTGGCAGCATGGACCCAGCCCCTGAGCCGCGCCGCATAGTCGGCATTGCTGCCAGTGCACCTGGCTGCTGCAGAACGGGTTGGTCACAGGCGTTGTCCTGTCCGCACTTCGTTGCACGCCTGATCTTTCGCATCTCCCCTCTGCAGGTGGCCCTGACGGCGCGCTACTGGACCAAGATCTTCGTCATCTTCGTGGTGCTGTCGTACGTTGTCGCGTACCTCTTCCTGCTGGTGTACATGTGGATCGACACCGCGTTCGACCTGTACGACCCGGCGCAGTATGGCACCATGTACTACGTCATGTCGGACCCCACCTTCTGGTTCCTCCAGGTGACATTGCTTGTCGCAATGCGCCTGGGGGCATTGGAGGGACTGTTTGAGGGACCCTCTAGGGTCTTTCAAATACCCCTAACATCCCGCAGCGCATTTCACCCAGCACACCAATGTGCAGTCCTCACCGCTAAAGTCCCCCTGGGCTCTGGCTACCCGCACGGTGCGCAGCATGTCGAAGCTCCCACGGCGGAATTAGTCGAATGGCGCTGCATGCTGGCGTCGCGCGCATTTAGCCACAGCCAGAGTGTGGCCGGGTGGTCGCGGGGATGGTGCACGTGCCGCCTCTTCAGCCTCTCAAGCTGGTCCGATGAAATGCACAGTACTTTTGGCGTGTTGCAGACCTGGCTTCTCGGGCATTAGGTGGCTGCTAAATGTCAAAATGGTCGACAACGCAAACGCTGACCCAATGGTACAGGAAATGGTCACCTCGCAGCAGCCACCCGGTCGATGTGTGGCTGCAGCCTCATGCCACCCGTAATCTGGTGGGTCGTGCGCTGCCTAACCGCATTCTTGTTGATATCACCTGCTGCTTCCTGCAGCTCGCAACGGTGGGCGCCATGATGGGCTACCGCCTGCTGGACCGCGCCGTCGTGTGGATGAACCGCCCCCACGACGACATGCTCCTGGCGGAGTACGAGCGCCTGGTGTGGCTTCCCGCCTCCGGCTTCCAACTTCCGGCCACAGCCTTGCTCGTCTTAGCAGTTTCTGTACAGTCCATGCATTGAAGGTCGTCAGCAGGCTCACAGGCCATGGTGAATGGCTTCGACACATGTCCACAATAGGTCGACATCACTCTGAATTGACGGGACACAACACTGCATGGCTCCTGGCCGAGACACTCGACAGCTGTCCACCGGGCTGGACGCCATGGGCTGGAGGCCACGGGCCGGGGAATGGTGTCGAGCCTTCAAACCCTGCTCATGTTGAACCCGGCCTTCAGATGGAAATGAAGATGAGTGATTTCTGCTGATTGTGGCACTCTGCGCCCTGCAGCATGGCAGCCCGCTGGCGGGGCTGGAGGCCAATGAGGCGGTGCGCATGCGCGACCTGGGCGTGCTGCCGGACGTGGTCGCTGTCAACGGCGCTGGTGCGCTTGTCGTCATGCTCGTGTGGACAGTTGTTGGATACCAGGCAGCTGGCGGTTTGCTGTGGGTACGCCTGTCGCTCGGTTGATGAAGTGTGGTGATGGAGTGTCAGCGGGCGGCATCGTGCCGAGGCATGCGAGCTTGATGGCGTGCAAGTTGACCTGTTTTCTCAATGGGCGCAGGCAACGGCGCGGCGCCGCTGCACGCCAATGGCGGCGGCTCCTGGCCGGGCTTTGACGGCGTCAGCGGGCCGCCGTCGATGCGCAACGGTGGCGCCGCCGGCGGCGTCGGCGTGGGGCAGGGCCAGTGGGCGAAGCAGGGGCCGTCCATCCACCACGTGGTCGCAGTTTGACCGCGGTTTTGGCGGCTGGCGGCAGTCTCGTATTGGCAAGACTGCAAGGAAAACTTGAGCACCATCGGGGCGATGTAGGTAGCAGGTCGGCTGCGGATCGTGAGGGCCAGCCAGATGAGGAGCGTTGCTTTTGTCCTTAATAATAGCGACGAATCTCGGCAGGCACACAGGCTGGCAGTTTTGGCTGGTGCCGCTGGTCTGGTTGTGTGGCCGGTGCCGCTGGTCTGGCATGCCGAGCTTTCTGGACGTGTCGGCATATGTTTGCATTCAGGTGGCTCTACTGAGCCCGGCTTTACCGATGACCCTGATTTCAGAGGCGGCAGTCTTATTGTCGTTGGCAAAAAGGTGTACGGTAAATATCCTCTGTGGCTCGCCCATTTCTTGCCGGCGACATATTTGTTTCGCCGTCGACCCTTCTGCTGCATGCTGTGCATGACATGACGATGCAAGCCAGATCAGGCCATTTGCAGTTTCGATTGCAAGCACAGCTCCGGATTTGGTGGTCAAGCTGTCTTGATCCGTTGCTTTAACTGGTGAGTCTGTTGTTCGGTAAGCTTCACAGGCCATCACCTGGGTCTCCGACATGCATACAGGTGGCACTGACTCGCATCGCAGCAGGCAATGCGCTCGAGCGTATTAGAGACTGAATCCAGAACATTCTGGGATCTGCTGAGGCCGTACCTTGTAGACTGGAATGTTGTTTACGACTGTTCGATCACTAAACTGTAGACTGGATTGCTACTGGAGCTTCTTCACGATGCCAACGCCAGAGCAGCTGCAGGACCAGCTGCGGACTCGCATGCGCGAAAAGCTCCGCTCATCATTTGGTAATTCATTCGACTCCGTGTGGACTTCCTATGTGAGGATCAAGCATCGCGGCGCACAGGCCATGCCTGGGCGCAAGAACAGAAGTGTAATGTTGCTGGCGCATGCCTGTCTGCAGGGTTCGACAGCTTCCAGGGGAGGCAGGAGGAAGCCATCATGACGACGCTCTCAGGCAGTTCATTGCGCCGATGGGCGGCTCTGGCCGGCAGCTCCCATTTGCACTGCACACGATTTGTCAGCTCGCATTCAGGAAAATGTGGCAAACCTGCCTAATCGGAGAGGTGATGCCCCATGTGAGCCTCACACGTGTCCTGCGCAGGCCGCGACTGCCTTGTGCTGATGCCCACCGGCGGCGGCAAGTCGCTGTGCTATGCGCTGCCCGCGCTGCTGCAGCCGGGCTTTGCGCTTGTCGTGTCGCCGCTCATTGGTGCGCGGACCTGCTCGTTCGCCGCCTCTGTGCAGCACCCTCAGATCCTCATGCACGCCGGGGTGAATTGCGCACAAGGACTCACAAAGGAATATTGCAGTGTTCGGCGGGGATCATGGCATGTGCCACTAGGGGTGTGCAGTGGAAGAGCAGTGGAACCAGGGCATGTCTCATGCCGACGCATCGGCCAAGAATCAGCCCGACTGCTTGGGGGAGACCCGTCAGCAAGAGTTTGATTCTGCGCCGCTGCGGCGCCGCTGCACCTGCAAGGAGCGGGCAGCACCAGTGACCAGATCAGCTGTCCTGTGGTGAATACGTTAGGGTGAATGACGTCGTGCGCTGGCGCCGCAGCGCTGATGCAGAACCAGGTGGAGGGGCTCCGGGCCAGCGGCCTGGGCGCGGCGGCGCTGTCCTCTGCGACGCCAGCGGCGGAGCGGGCGGCGCTGCTGGAGGACGTCTCCGGCGACGCGCCGGCCACCAAGCTGCTGTTCGTCACGCCGGAGCTGCTGACCACCGAGGGGTTAGTCTCCTGTTGCAGTCCGGGGGTTGTGCTGACGAATCAGGGTTCGGAACAGTCAAAGCAACTCGAAGATAGCCATCAGCTGTCGATCATGATGGCACTCCCGTGAGGCAAACTGTGCGCCATGACTTGCACTCACGCGTCGCAGTTGCATTCGCTGCCGCCGGCAGCACGTGCTGGAACCAGCCTCAGTCGTCGCCCTGACGACGTGCTGTCACTCAAATGTTTCTGCGCTGCGCTGAGGGAGTTCTTCCTGTGTATAGCGGTATTTCTCGCCCGGAACCTGCAAGAAGGCAGATGAAGGTTCCTGTGCTGCGCAGGTTCCTGGCGCGGCTGCAGGGCTGGGGCAGGCAGCGTCGCGTGTCGCTGCTGGCGGTCGACGAAGCGCACTGCATCAGCAGCTGGGGCCACGACTTCCGGCCAAGCTATCGGCGCCTGGTGCGCGGAGCGCTGAGCCTGTTTGCAAAACTCTGCTGAAGTGTTGGCTGTGCGGTCTTCAATGGGCGAATGGCAGCCTCAGTCATGATCCACCATAGCATAAAACAAATAACTCCAGGTCGCCCCCTATGAGGCACCTCATAGATGCCTGAGAAAGCCGGCTTCAGCCTGCGACGGCGGTCTGAGCCTGGGAGGCTCAGCTGCCGAAGCGCGCTCTGCTGCCGGTGCAGGCGAAGTCTTGCCAGAGGGCGCCGGCGGGAGGACATCGAAGCCCGTCCCGCTGGCTTCTCGTTGCTTTCGTTCGCTATTGAACGAACTTCCTGTTGGGTCGCACAGGCGGTCGCACGGCGACACATCCCCGGCGTGCCGGTGCTGGCGCTGACGGCCACAGCCGCAGAGGAGGTGCAAGCTTTGACTCTGTCTTTGGACGGGGCCTGGGTGTGAAAACAACCAATCACCGCATGGCCGGCCCTGCCTTCAGCAGCGCTGGAGTGCTGGGAGCGCTGGTCTACCAGCGGTGCACGCCGACATGTGTTCATCGCTGTTCAGCAGAATGCGTCCCCTTGGGGTGCATGCCCGACAGCCCTGCTCCCGCCTCCGCGCCAGGTGCAAGACGACATCATGCAGCAGCTGCGCTTTGGCGCGGGTTCTGCGCGCCTGGCGTCGTCATTTGACCGCCCCAACATCGACTATAGCGTGCATTACGTCGACAACCTGCCCCACCAAGTGAGTTTCGGGCCTCATTCGCTGAGTGATCTCAGCTGGAGCAACAATATCACCATGCCTTACCTGCAACTCTGTGTTCTCACTACCGCCTACGGCGTGCGCGGCATTGATGACGCCGCACCAGGCGAGTCGTGAGGTTCTCATGCGCGGAGTTCCCTGCTGAACGCCAGCATCATGTGCAGGGGGCCCCCATCACCCACAGGACATATGAAACCCTAGCAACCCATGGCCGCTGTACCTCATGCAAACATGTACCTGACAAGCATTGCTGTTGGAAGGAGTACTGAGCATCAGGAGGAACCGCACCCTCGAGGTTCTCGCAAACTCGGATGCAGCACGCAACAGCCGCCTAGGGCAGCGGCGCCCATGCAGATTGTCGCTCGAAAGGCAGAACGTGTGTTGAGAATGAGATACTCGGTGCCTCGCAGGACCGAGTCCCGGATATAGTGGCGGCTCTGGACGCGCTGAGGGGCAGCGACCCCGAGCAGCGGCACCCGTCGGCCATAGTGTACACCCTGAAGCGCAGCACGGCAGCGGAGGTGGCGGCGGCGCTGACGCGGAAAGGTGTGCGACCACCGCATGCATGCGCACCGGCCTCAATCGGTCATCGATCGGTTGACACCAGCGACCTGCAGCTGGTCACACAAAAGAGAGAAGAAAACGAAGCGGCCGTCCGGCGAGCGCTGCTGCCGCTGCAGCAGAGTCAGCGGCCGTCCCTGGTTCAGGGCACTGTCATCTCTGCCTTTCTCTCCGGCAGCGCCGCAGTCGAGACTCGCCAGCTCCGACCTGGTATGGTCTGCCCCTCCCCCGGCCGTGCAGCCGTCCAGACTCGCCAGTCTAGACTCGCCATTCCCGACTTCTTCTCCGCACCCCAGCGGCATCGGCTCTGACCGGGCGCCTGCGAGCAGCGCACACTGCAGCTCATTGCTTGCACCACACCTCGCATTCGAGTTGTGCTAGGCTCCGACTATTGCGTTGGTACTCATTCAATCATTGAAACCTACATGTTCGCGTCTTGCGGCCGCAGGCGTCCAGTGCGCCGCCTACCATGCCGGGCTGCGTGACGCCCAGCGCGCCCAGGTGCTGTCCGACTGGGCGGCCGGTCGGCTGCGCTGCGTCGCGGCCACTGTCGCGTTTGGTATGGGCATCGACAGGTCGTCAGTGCGTCTGGTCGCCCACTACAACCTGCCAAAGACCCTCGAAGGGTTCTACCAGGTGAGAGAATTTGTTCATGGCCTGCGGCAGATGGATCAGCTGTGGCGTGGGAGACTGGGGGGAAGGGCCCGACCGCGCGGCCATGCAATGGTTGGAAAAAAGAGGCTGCCGCCGGAAAGGTTGAAACCAAAAAAGGTTGCCGGTTGAACCGGCAGAGGAAAGAATGCGTATCGAAGCCTTGGCATTTTGCTCATAGACCACCAACCAGTTGTGCGCATGGCGGCGCAAGATTTTTTTTGCCAGAGGCATGGCACGATTCCACCAGGGGAAGACGCTGTGACACTCCTGAGATGCAGGGCAGAATAGTGGGAGCCTGGCACTGTGTTTGAACGTCCAGCGCGCACAGGCCTTCCCACTCGCATGTGGTGTCACGCGCTGTACTTGCCGTGTACTCCTGCAGTGTCCTGCGCCGGCACAGTGTCCTGAACCTGAGCCCGACTCGCCGACTCTTACTGACAATGCGTGGCCTCATGTGCGGGTCGCGCGCCACAGGCCGTCGGCGCGAGCTCCAGATCGCCTGCGCATGGACTCCTGCTCCTGACATCCACTGTCCACGCTGAATGAAGCTTAACAATGGAAACCCGACCGCTCAGGAATCTGGCCGCGCGGGGCGCGACGGTCTGCCGGCGCAGAGCCTGCTGTACTATGAGGTCGCCGACCGCCGGCGTATGGACTTCCTGACGCAAAACGGCGACAAGCGGCGCAAGACGAGGAGGGACAAGGCTGCTGGTGAGCCGCTGGCGGGTCGCACATGGCGTGTGACGGGTTTCTGTCCCATGCTGCCACCAGCCCGCGCTGTGACGACACGGACAACTACCGCACCTCTTGACACTGCCTTGCGAGCTAGATCCGTGAGAGCTTGCCACAGACCTCTCGCTTGGGAACCTTGACCTAGCTGGTAATCTGGCCGACATGCGGACCTTTCTGCAGTGGTGCAGAGCACACCAAAAAGCTCATGACTTTCTATGTTGCAGCTTTGTTGCTTCTTCATGGCAGTTCCTTGAAGCCTTCGTCAATGCTGCAGGGAGCGACCAGGAAGCGATGGCGGCGGCACGCAATTTTGGCGAGGTGCGCCCCTCCTCACAGCCAGTGTCCCCAGCCTCGCGCCAGCCTTTTGGGTCTATGTATGCAGTAGGCATGCTGCAAAGCAGAGGGAGACCACGCAGCAATGGCGGCGGCGTGCAACTTATTGTCATTATCGTTTTTCTTCCCTTGAAAATAAAGTGCGCCCCTCCTCCTGCGCCACCTCCATCTTCTCACATGCTGTGCTCGGGAGTCGTTTGTGATGCCTGGTCACCATGCTGTCGCTTTTTGAGAACCGTCGACGCCTTATCAATCAGGACTCAAAACGTGAAGGCTGTCCCGTTGTTGCGCCATGAAGTGCATTTCCGCCAGCAGGAGCCTTCAACCCTTAATAAGGCAGCGGGACCTAGGGCACTGCTGAGGGACAGGGCAGCGCTTGTAACTACTCTGCTAATGATGAGGGGCGACGGCTCTCGTGCGTAAAGATAATGGCAATCGCCACGAAGGCGTCCTTCCGCCCTCCTAGAGTTTCGTTCTTCTCCTAGTGGCCACGAACGGCTGTTTCCACCTCAATGATGGTGCCGTTCTGGCGCAGGTGGTGGCATTTGCCGCCGAGGCGTCCTGCCGTTGCCGCACCCATCCATGCACCCCGTTCAAGGGCTTGCCAAGGGTTAGGGAAGCACGTGTCCCAGACCTCCGAAATGCTGGTTGCACAGGTGGTGCAATATGCCACTCGTGCGTCCTGCCGCCGCCGGGCATTACTGGCGCACTTCGGTGAGGCGCTGCCGCCGGGCAGCTGCGGCGGCTGCGACGTGTGCCGCGATCCCATTGCGGTGGAGCTGCAGGTGTTGCTAAATCTATTGTACTGTTTTGGTGCTTTTGTTTCGTTTTCCATGGCTATGTGACTCCACTTCCGCTTTCGATATTGCTAAGCGTATCGGGGCCTATGGTAACGACATATATCTGGGTGTGAGGGTTCTTCTTGTCTGAAGGGTGCGCACAGATTCCGGCCAATTGTCCCCAGCTTTTGTCCATAGCGAATGGCAGATATGGATGGAAGTGGCTTGCAGATCGGCCATCAGCCACCCCGAAGCATCGTCACATCGCCAGTAACTGGCAGTGGGCTGGGCTCGAACTGCGACATGCTGATGGGCTGGCGGTTGAAAAGCCTCGGCCTCAGCCTCGCTGTTGCCTGCCTTCCTCTCTGCGGCGTCATCACCCTGAAATCTGCACTCGATTGATGTATTGCCAACCCAGTTGGCGAGGATGGAGGCGAAGACCCTGGCATCGCAGCAGAACAGCCGCCTCGGGCAGCGCTTGGACTTTGGCAGCGGCAGCAGTGGCGGCGGAAGCAGAAAGCGGCGGCGCAGCAGCGGCAGCGGCCTGGATGACTACGACGCTGAAGGCTGGGCGGCAGGTGGGAGTCGCTGCCATGCATGTTGCCAGAACTCACTAGTGCGTCCTCAGCATTTCATGTGGCATTTCGAAGCACTTCATGCATGAACCCTTCTCTGCGTGTGGACGCCGCGGCCTGCGCGGAACATGCCATCCGGCAGCGTCTTAGCCGCTGCAGCAGGCGGCAGCCCTTGCTGCCGAGAAGACGCGTCACCCCTGCAATCCAGGAAGCAACTCGACCACTATCCAAGCTGAGCTCCGATCTGATTTGCGTTGCGTGACGCAGGCTTGTCCGACAAGGACGACACTGGCCCCAGCCATGGTTTCCGCGCCTACGGCGGCGCCTCCGAGGAGTCGTGCTCAGACGACGAGGACGATGCGGAGGAGGCGGCGACGTTCGCGGCGGCGGTCGCGGGCCGCGCCCGAGCCGGCGGCGGCTCAGTCGGCTCAGCCGTCGCGGCGCTGCAGCGGGCCGAGGAGATTGACACGAGTGGGAAAACAGCAAATGGTGGGACTCGTAGCTTCGGTTGTAGCTTCTGTCCTACTCAGCCAACTGAGCGCACATGTCATGACTCCATCAGGGACGGAGCTGCTGCTCCAGGGGCAGCTGTTATCTCGTGCCGCGGTGCGCAGCAAGCCACGCCATGCAGCCGGGCCTGGAGAAGTCTTGTCATGAGCAGACAACATATGGCGTGGAGCTGTCGACATGGCGCTTGTCTGCCACATTGCGTGGCTCAGTCCGCACATGACATGGCATTGCTGCAAGCAAACAGCAGAAGTGCAAACCAGTCATTCAAGTCATGCAGACCTGCCCCTCCCTTGCAGGCGGCACCGCGGCACGGCTGCTGCGGCGGCTGGAGGCCGGCGGCGCCAGTGCCGGCGGCGCCGCATCTGCCGCCGCTCCGCCGCCGCCGCCGCTGCCCAGCGTCGACGCCACGGCGCGGCAGCGGGGTCGGGTGCACCTTGCAAAGCGCCTGGCGGCAAACGCGCGGCTGGGACTGGACGCGGCGCAGGCAGATGCGGCGGCCCGGGTGCAGAAACTCTGTTGCTTTTATGCTGGTTTGATTTCAGATAAAGGGTGCGGATGGGCTGGCCGCCTGGCAGGCTGCGCGGCCCGCGACCCAAGCTGCTGCTGCTGTCCCGAGCCAGCTGCAGGCAGGACCTCATCTGGCCCTCGGTTGGCAAGTGCTCCTGCATGTGCTGCCGCGAGATGGGACTGCGGCTGTGAGCGCAGCAGTGACTGAGAAACTTGCAACTACAGGCTCTAGAGGCGAGCGCCTTTGGCAGCGGCGGCAGCAGCGCCAGCGTCTACCGGTCCAAGCTGGCGGCTGCCGGGAGGGCAGTCGCTGCCGCCGCCTCGGCCGCCGGCCTGCCGGATGAGGCAGCGACGGCAGCCGCAGCGGCGGCAGCCGCAGCAGCGGCAGCTGAAGCGGCGCCAGTGCCTCCGAGCGCCTCGCCTGCGGCGCCGTCAGCTGTGCCGGGACTGACGTCGGCCCCTGTGGCGGCGGGGGCGGCCCCGGCGTCGGCATCGGCCGCAGCGTCCGGCGAGAGCGCCGCGCTGCTGGCGTCGCTGCACGAGGCGGCCCTGGAGCGGCTGGCCGCTGGCGACCCCGCCGGCGCCGCGGCCGCGCTGCAGCGCCTGGCAGGCGTGCCCGTCACGGCGGCGCTGCTGGCGGAGACAGGTGCGCACATCTGGCAGACCCAGTGGTTTGACCGAAACTCATCTCAGTCGTGCAACAAAGGTGACTTGCTGCACTGCAAGCGCCGCCGCACTGTGTCCTCTGTACTTTCTCGCTGCTGCTGGAGCGGACCTCAGCATCAGCACACAGCACTGGCTTGTCATGTGCCCAGCTGCTGCAGCAGCGGACCTCGTGCAAAGCCTGCTGACTGACGGCCAATCGCTGGTATTCTGGTGCTGATACAGGACTCGGCAAGACGCTGAAGCCGCTGACGAAGCACGGGCATGCAAGAGTTGCAGCTGCGGCGGCGTCCGCAGTTGCGGCTTGGAAGGCTGCTGTGCTGGCGCAGCGGCAGAGATGACTGCATCTGCTGATTCTTGGGCGCAGCTGCTGGTCCGCCAATACACATCGACCAGTGCCCCGATGAGGAGAGAGCGGCGGCTGTTGCTGACATAGCAATTGTTATGGATCTTAAACATGGAATGCCCCCTTGTCACCATGCTGGTTGAGCATGCGGCGTTCGCACAAGATTGTGAGATGTGAAGGAGCAGCATACATCTCCGGCGGTGAGAGGTAGTGTGAGAATACGGCATGTGGGTCGAGAACGAGCCTGCGTGGAATGGGAACGTAGAGATACCTCCATTCGCTGCTGGGAACATGGTGTTCGCAGGTCGAGTACGCATTTGCACATGACGGCGCAGACCCAGCGTGTTCACCAAACCAAAAAGGATCTCGTGACAATCCTCCATAACACGTCTTTGTCCGCACACTTGGTGCACTCCGGGAGCTGCTCAAGTTCTGGTTTTCCGCTGCCGCATCTTCTCGACAGCCAAATTCTTTCTCTGCTGTGCGCTGCCTCCGGCAGCATAAACATGACAGCAGCTGCCGCTGCGACGACGCGTACTGCTGCACACACTGCAGCGAGGCGACCGGCGACTTCCGGCTTCTTCTTGGTTACATCTGCCTGTCTCCGTGTGCCGCCGCACCTCCCCGGTGCGGGCGCGTGCGGATAGGATTTAGCATTTAGGGATGGCTCCTGTTGCCGCTGCGTGGCTGCCCACTGTCCCGCCGCCTCGGCCCACGAGGAGGGCTCATATTGGCGGCGCGGCGCCTGCGGCAGGGGCTGGTGCTGCACACCTGCCTGCAGCGTGCTGCGAGGCTGCGCCTCACGCCTTCTGCTTGAGGATGAGCTTGTCGCCAAGCGACAGTGCGATGCCCTGGCGATTTGACAACATGAAAGATTGTCAGCACCCACTGCAGATATAAGCAAAGTGTTTCATAGCCAACCTGCCGCCAAATGCAGCTGCCGGAGATGATTATAGACCGGTCCTGGGTAGCGCTCACAACCCACCGCTGCATGCCGCATGACTTCACAGCCGAGGACTGCGGAATCGACCATGGCATCCGAGCCTGGCATCCCACATGGCGTTGAAAGCTCGCAACAGACACCAATACGAAGCCAGGGGCTGTGAGCAGCAGCGATGCGCGAGCTCCGCGCCCACTCGGAGAGTTTGAGAGCCCCTGATCCTGATGCACTGTAGTAAACATGCTATGCCGCACCTGCGTCTTGGAGCGGATCCGGATAAATCCGACCAGCTTGCCATCCGCCTGCTTCTCCACGCTTACATTGACGAGCGCGTCCTCGCCAAACACGCTCCTGCAGGGGTTTCGAGACCCGGTTCATCATTGGTGCGGCACAAATTGCCGGCCAGAAAGAGCCGCCGACACCGTCTCGCCCGACGCTGCAATAATGGGGTTATGGACGTGGAAATAATGGAAAAATCGCATGTGTGTTGCTGTTTCCTCCACTCACCTAGCGTACAGGTTGGCTGCCAGGAAGCCGCAGGCGCCCTCCAGCGCGGCGGGCGGCGTGAGGCACTTCATGTTGGTGGCCGACACGATGTGCGCCAGGAACGCGTCCACCTCCGTGATGCTGGTGTTGACCGCCACCTGGGTGTTGTACAACAGGTTTTAGGGTCTGAGAGTGGTGCCGGAATGTCGGGTACACAGGCAGCTCGAAGTTCATAACGTCGAGATGTTCGCCAGGATGGCACTTGCCTCCCTGATGGCGATGGCCACCTGGGGACGAAGTGAAAATTTGAGTCAGACCAAGCCAGACAGGCGGGGTCAGGACCTGCTTGGTCGCTGCCTGGCCGAGTACCAGGAAGGCTCGCATCGTGAAACGTCGCTAGTACTGGTCAGCACTCTGCACGTTCGCAAACTCCAGATGCATGCTGTGGCTGGGCAACGCCGAGACAAGCCAGCGGATCTGCCTCAACCCTCGCGCAACCAGCCTGAGAGGCTGGTGCAACAGGCGATGGCAGTCTGCACCCGTGGCTGGTGCTGGCACGACCCACCACAGCGACTGGCTTGTCAAGCTGCATGGGGCTTGGGACTGCAACTGTGCACTTGTTTTTGAGTCTCTTCAGTCTATTTCTTTCCAGGCTGTGTGCATCGTTTTCGCGTCGCTTTCGTCTTTAAAGCACTTCGGGCCGCTTCTGAGGGCCTAGGCATACCTTGTTCTCCCACTCGAACTCGGCCCACATGGAGCGGAACTGGACGTCCGGCACCGAGGCCGGGGAGATGTAGTCCATGATGTCGATGTGGACGTCGTTGAGGACCACCACCTGGCGGTCGACCGCGCCGGTGCCCTCATACACAATGTTGCCAAAGATGGCCCCCGTCTCCGTCGAGGACACCTGCACAGCGGCAGAATCCAGGTGTGAGTTTGCAGAGGGGCTGCAGCTTGCCCTGCCGGAGGCAGTCCACTCTTCCCTTCACGGTGTCGCCCACTGCGCCCGCGTTGGTGAGGACACCTGCCGTTACACCAGAGATGCACGGTGAGGGGGTTTGGAATGACATGACGTGTTGGCGGGTTACGGCGCCAGCGCCCCCGCACACGATGGCGCCAGCGAGGCCGGTGTTGGCTGCTGCACGCCTCTCGGCGCTGGCGTGGATGGCATGAACGTCGCCTGGCCCCCGGCACGCGAGCCTGCAGCCGCCCTCTGGAAATGTATGTCTTGCTTTGCCTGCAGTTGCGCTGCTACCCCTTGCCTTGATGTTGGCGCGGATGGTCTTGGCAGCGCCTGGTCCCAGCGTGTAGTTTTGCGGTCGCTCCACCAGCTTCAGGTCGCCCATGGTCGCCAGCTCCAGGTTGAGGTTCTGCGGACAACAACACCCTTTGTGTCATAGGAAGGTGAACAAGGTCGTCGGTCGAGTGCCTGCAACCGCGCTGCGCTGGCGGCTGCCGCGGCACAGCAGCCGGAAACGGCAAGTTGCAGGGGAACACCATGACCCGCGGCGGGTGGGGGTGCTGCGACAAGGGCTGACACTCCGCACACAGGCCCGGCTGCAACTGGAACACACAGCCCCGCGCTCCGCTGTGCAGTCATAACAGCATGGCTCCCGGATGTCCCTGGCAGAGGAAGAGCCGTGCGGCATATACATGTTGAGGCAAGCCCCACCTGCAGCGTGTGTGAGCTGCGGTTTACGACCGAGACATCCAGCACGATGTCGTACTGGTGCACGGTGACGTATGCCTCAGCATACACTGGGTCCGAAAAGCCTGCACCAAAATGACTGCCAGTTGGTTTAAGGTTTGAAACAGTGAACTGTGTTTGAGGCCCCATGCCTAATTCGTGCACGATGATGTGTGCTCCTGCGCACAAAACGAACCAGAAGCCTGCGACATCAGGGTCCAGTGCTTCGGATGATTTGTGTGAAGCGGCGGCTGGGCTAGCCATTGACTGGCATGTGGGAAAGAGGGCTGGGTCTGGCACGAGGTTGACAGCGAACGAGATGCTGGCCGAGCCGCTGCGGCAACGAGGTGTCGAAATTCGAGACAAAGCTGCGAGAAGACTGCTGCATTCGGGTGACGCACCAGTGAGCTGCAGCACACGGTTGAGGCGGTTCGAGTCAGCCGAGTCGGCGTCGGCGGTACCCGTTGCGCGCTGCAGGTCGGTCGCCACCTGTGCAAGTACAGCACGCTGTCAGCAGCCTTGGGTGGAGCGGCAAGCACGAGCGGCCAGGCAGTATGTTTCCAAGAGATGCACACTGCGCATCCTGCACAAACTCAGGCTCGGACAGGGGCTCAAGCCGGGGTCTGGACGGCAGCGCGCAGGCTGGACAGTTTCGAGGCTGTTTTGTCTGCAAACTCCTACGAGCAGGGCGGTCGTGTCAAAGCCCCACCCATGGTCATCAATGTGCAGCTGCGACGGGCCGCGTTGCGAATGCATGGGGGAACCCATCCTGAAAGATCCCTTGAGTGTGTACCTTCACTGCTCGACAGGTGTATGCAACAGGGCGGCTCACCTGGTCCTCGATCTCCAGCTGCGAGAGGCCGCGCCGAGCGCGCAGGTGGTGGAAGTCGACGAGCTCGTCCGGCTGCGCCACCGCCTTGGCCTCCTGTCAAGGAATATGGACAGCGGCGTCAGCATTGCCAAAACGTTTGCCTAGGATGAGAAGGACAGTCAGCGACGGGCTCTGCCCAGCCGCATGTGGTAGTTATCTTGCACCGAGCTGACCCGGCTGCGCCACCACTGTGGCGCCCCATCTCCAAGTCGGCAGACGAGTACTTTAAGGTCATCCTGTGTTGCATTTCTAGCAACCTCAAGGTGCCGAATGCAGCTTTCGGAAGCTCGTCCAGCTGCGCCACAGCCTTGGCTTCGATGTGCCACCTGGGGAATGAGAGAGAGCGAGCAAAATTCTGTTATTTCCTTTGCTGGCTCAGCCATTTCGCGGATCGATGCTCCGTCGGAGGATTGAAATATTGTCTTGATCTTGCCAAATGGTGGCAGTCGAACAGGTCCAAGATGGCCGCTGCCTTCGCCTTGAAGGCACAGCCGCAGCCGCGTGTTGTGCGAAAACTTGGATGGTGATGAGAGAGGATGCAGGCAGATAACGTCATTCAGCTTGGCGGTGTGACATTCAGCCATGAGCTCATTTTCAGCTCCTGTGGCCGCACTGGTGTCGACAGCACCAGCGTGCAAAGCCAGGCAGATGCAAGAGCGCCTTGACTGCCGCTGCAACCCGCTAAGCAGCACGTGATCTGTCATGCCTCCTCTGCGAGCTATGAGTGCTGTGAAACCTGTGTCTGCCCATGAACCCCCCGTGACCCCCTCCGTGCTATGTGCACGCACATTGCGCCTGGACGCCACCACGGCAAGTGAGCAGGGGATGTCAAGTCCAACTAGACTTAGTTGAACTTGTCACCCCCCGACCCTGAGCAAGGCAAGCGTTTTCGCATTTGCCATGAGAGGCTCTGTGCCTCAGCCAAACCCTGCACACACCTCGTGCTGGGCGTTCTGCCGGGGCAAGTGACTGCCTGTCGCAGATGATGCGCGTGAGGACCGATCTGCTGAGGGTGGGCGTGGAGGTCCTGAGACCAATCAGGGATCGACAGGGCCACAGGCCTACTGGCGCGTGCCCACCCTTCAAATGCATCACGGCTGAGCCCTGCACACACCTCGTGTTTTGCCTCCGCCGCGGCGAGAGACTGCTTGTCGTGGATGGTCCGCGCGAACGCCGCCCGGCCGCCCTCGAGCCAGATGCGCGTCAGGCTCTCGTCGCTGCCGCCCGCCAGCGCCTGCGGGGTTTGGTACGGAGCAGTTTCAGAAGCGGTTGCAGAGGTGCCAGCAGACCATGGGCTCCCGTCCAGCCGAATGCGCGCCAGGCCGTCGCCGCCGCCCCCCGCCAGCGCTTGGCAGGGTAGGCAGTGTACAGCGCAGATTCGCACTCGAAGCTTCAGCGCTGAGAAATTGGGAGTTTTTAATCAAGCTGGATAGCGGTGCTGCTGGTGGACAGCTCGACGTGTGCCAAGCGCTGCTCGATGGGTATACGACACTGCACATAGTTGCTGGCTGCGTGCACACCTGCAGCGCCGCAGAGATGCGGTCGGCCGAGTCATCGTCCAGCGGCGAGCCAGCCGCCGGGGAGGAACCCAGGCGTACAATGGCGGCGCACACCTGTGGAGGCAAACAGCATCGGTACCTGTTCAGGCATGCATTCTGGACTGTTTCATGAAGGAGGTTATAGACTCCACCGTGGAACGCGGCCGACCTGCCCTGCAACAAGCGGGGGCCACCTCAGGCACGCTGCGCTAGCTTGTGCCCTGCATTCCGGATTCATCACTCGCAGGGTCGCCACTGCCGCCACCATCGTCGGCGACAGCATCATCAGTACGGTAGCCTGATGGGTGGTCCCGAAGGCCGACCAAAGACGCTAACCGAAACCACAGGAAGCGCAGGGCAAACAGTCTGCAGCGAGTCGGCGATGCCACCCCACCAGCATGGCCTGGGCGGCGGTGCGGTTGACGGCCGGCGGCGGCGCCGAGCCCAGCGCCCGCAGCCGCATCACCAGCTTTGCGAGCGTCGCCGCTACGACCCCGCCCAGGAAGAAGTCGCCAGTCAGAAGCAGCGACCTGTACAGAGGGTCGTAGAGGGTTCGCAGTCTCGATTCCGAGGACACAGGTTTCAACCTGACACTGCAGCAGCAGCCCCAGCTTGCTGAGCGTCACTGCCAGGGTGCGCCGAGGAACAGAACGCTGCTGAACAGCAGGTATCTGCAGCGTGCTTCGATTGAGATCCACCGGCGCAGGGTGGATGGGTGACAGATTCAAGTTGGTGACTTCGTGACAGCCCTTGATGCCGCCTATGCGGTGGGCGCAGCACAGCAGCAGCACCCTGCGATACACATGTTTGTGGTAGGGTCGAGGGCATTGATGGGGGCGCAACGCCGTCCTGAAGCTGTGCCATTCAGGAGCAGCGGCGTGCGGCCCAACAGCGCGGCGGGCAGGTGACCCCGTGATGCACACGCTTTTGCCGGCATACAACTTGCCGGAACGTCGGAGCACCGAAACAGATGGCGCTGCTGCCAGCAGCTCGGCGGCCTATCAGGCCGACCCAGTTCGTGGGCAGGTCAGAAAGCACGCCATGGCGGTGCTGTGCAGGAGCGCGGATGCAATGGCAGTTCAATTTGCAACAACATCAGCATGAGCACGACGCCACTTCCCAGGAGAGGGAACGTGCCAGCTGCAACAGAGGAGCTAAATTGAGGGCAGCAGACGGATGGGCTGTGGATACATGCATTCGTTGAAGGTCTGTCACCTGAGGTTGTGCGCGTCGCCTGCTGCCCCGGCACTCGGCATCGTGAAGGTGTCCGACACGGCAACCTGTGCGGCAACGTGCTTCGACTTAGCCTCCCGGTCACTTGGCTGCATGTTGCGGAAACTAGGAAACTGACTCGCTGAGACCCTGGTCAGCTTTACCGTTGTTGTGTTGCCACAGAGGGTGTGCGACCTCTGGGGTTCCCCTCCTCCATGTTGGCGGCCAGGAAAACACGACCTTGGCTGCGGCCGCAATCACGCAGTCGGAGGACGACGACCCTGGCTGCGCATGTGAGCCCACCGTCTTCATGCAGGTTCCAGAACCCAGGGCAGCATGCCGCACGGCGGCCCACCTGCGTCGCATAGCTGCCGTCGGCAAGCACTGCCGGGCGGTTGGTGGCCGGCAGCGGCTGCGGCGCGCCGCCGTTAGCCAGCCGCCCGTTGTTCTCGTCGTTCTCCTCGCCGTCGGCGCCCTTCTCGGCGAACAGCGGCAGCGGCCCCACCGCGCGCTTGATCGTCTGCACATCGCATGAAAATGCGATATAAGAGATGCGCCATTGCACGACAAGACGCTCGAGCTCCGCGCCGGCGGCAGCCTCCTGCTCAGACAAGCAGCAGCGGCCCCACCGCGGACTCTACGGTCTCATGGAACCAGCATCTGGGCCTCCAGTCATGGATTTATAACAGAGGCGAGTTGTGGGCCTTCCCAACAAACAGCGACATCAGCTCCACCATGAAGCGCATCAACCGTCAGCTTCGCATTGGGCCAGCTCTGCGCTGGACTTGGGATGTTCAAGTCAGCTGCGCTGCAAACTGTGTGCACATCGTCGGGCACAGCTGCACTTGATCGCCACATTCCATGATGACCGTACGGGCATGAGCATACGTCGACCACCCGCCTTGGGCAGGGGTGACAAGCAGCAGTGTGCACCAGGGAAGGGTGGTCAAGCACAGGTGCGCCCTCACACAGCTATGTAAAACCCACATTGCAGCAGCGCATCAGCATTGCGCAGGCGCGACGCCGCATCACCTTTGCCACGAGGCCCCTCGCAGCGGGGCAAGCAACCCTGCGTAAGCCCCCACCAGAGCTCGCGCAAGGCCGCGCGCGTGCCGCCGGTGACAAAGCGCGTGGCCGTCTGTCAGGTTGGAGGACCCACCTCGAGCGCGGCCTCGATGTCGGGGGCGGTGACGGAGTACTCGCCGGTGATCCACAGGCTGCAGGTGCACACCCGGCTGGAGCGGATGTCGGGGAAGGAGTCCAGGAGCTGTGCCAGGACCGCTGGCCTTAATCCCTCGTTGGTCTCCATGACCTCGCGCACGAAAAAGACGACGTCCAGCGCCGCGGCGGTGTTGGCGTCCCCCAGGAAGTCCATCAGCAGGTGCAGGACATTGCCTGCGGGGAGGATTTAGGGTTTAGGGCACGATTCGGCGGCAATGCGGGTGAGTGCGGGGGAGTTTGAGGGAAGTGATGAAGGAATGGAGGTTGGCGTACGCCAGGAAGTCCATCAGCAGGTGCAGCACGTCGCCTGCAGGGATCGGCCACAGTGCAGTTGCAACACTGGTGACTGTGGGCAGCTTGAGGGGATCAGGACAACGCCGCGGATGGTGGCGTCCTGAAACGTGCTGCTTGAGCGCAACCGGAAGAGCTGACGCATATGTAGATGAATCTAGCAGATGCAGGAATGTGTGCATGATGCAGACGGGCACGCCCGAGGCTGCAGTGCGGATCCATGCAAGGCATACCGCGTGCTGGTCACAGATCGCAAATGCTGCCCTGAGCCACGAGTTGGCCATGCAGCAGCCATTGCAGGACTAACGTCGGCGGCGCAGCACAACTGAAGCCTGGCTGCTGCAGGCGACACGACTCAGGACGTTCAAGACGGGCCCGGCAAAAGGTCAAAGGGGCTGACAGGTCAGCACACATGCACGGCAGCTGGACAGATGTCGTCTTGTGCCCAGCAGCTGCCGCTGCCTCTCCACCGCTGCCATTTAGATCTCCTTTCCCTCCCTCATATTGTCCTGCCTGGTCATCCCCTGTAGCTCAGCAAGGCGATGAGGCCGGCGAGGAATGGGAAGCCTCACCGGCGACGTCGGGGAACTTGACGGCGCAGGAGTGGATGGCCTGCACCAGCAGCTGCCGGTACTCCGCCCCCTTGTCCAGGTCCTTGGACTGTGTCTTCATGATCTCCTTCTTCAGCACCGACACCACCTGCGGAGCAAGGAATGCACGGGGACTGTCAGCAGCGCGGATGCGCACACCCAGGGGTGGCGCTGCTGTGCGGCGTCGCGAACCCCATGCTGAGTCCCAACACCACCCGCACAACGAGGGCAGTGCTGCTTTGCGTCTCCACGGACCTCATCCTGAGCCTCGACATCACCTGCACGGCAACGCTCAGCTGCTGTGGGTCCCTTGCATGCCCTTCAGATGTATCTCCACAGAGGCAGATGTCCTCTCTGCCTCTTCACAACCACGAGCCGCGGGGCCGGGGCAGTTTACTCACAAATGTGCCAGAGCGACTGCACATGTTGGGCGACATCAAAGCCACGGGGAGGATCTCAGGCGTTGCATACACAGAGCTGTGCAGATGCGGCTCAGAGGAGACCTAGCAGCTCTGAGGTGGCGCGGCTGCATCTGAGAAGCGACCGCTGGTCACCCTCCCCTGGTTGGTTCTCAGCACGTCTGCAAGCCTTCGGCATGGCGTCCCCCAGCAAAATATAGCTCGCATGCCGTCGTCATGGCAGAGGCTGGCAGGCGATGCACCCATACAGTTTTCCAACACCATGGAGTCGCACCTAGAGTGATCCAGGGCGTGGAGCGACTTGCCAAGATATGTGTACAAGTGAGGAGACATCCATCGCCGGGCGGGCGGCTTGCTGCCTCTTGAGAGAGAGTGAAAGACCCCAGACCGTTAACTCGGTTGAGATTCATGCGTGACGCTTCGTTCAGTTGAGAGGTGCTGAAAAGTAGACGCACCTCATCGATGTTGCGACCCGTGATGAGGTCCATGGCCAGGTCCAGCGTCTTCTGGCGGATGTCCAGGTTCGGGCTGGCCAGCGCGCGCAGCACATCCATCAGCATGTCCTGCATCACCTGTGGGTGTGGAGAAACAATTTCAACAACAGGTTCACGGCAGATATGTTGGGCATGCACTGGGTTCGACACAGTACGAGACGATGCCAGCCAGCGTTGGCAGCACACCCACCAGCATGCCCTGCATCAACTGCGACAGATGTGAGGCATCAGTGCTGAGTGATGCCACTCGAACATCTGCAGTCAACCCCATGAGTGTAGTTGACTACAAAGATGTCCGGGTTGGGACCAGTCAGCGTGTCTGGCACGTCCATCAGCAAGTCCTGCTCCACCTGCAGGGTACCCTGTAGGGCACAAATCCAAGGCCGATTTGAGGTCGAATTTTCGGTTCGGAAGGCCGGAGTGGCCGGTCACAAGCCTACACGTCCTGAACTGGGGCACTTGCAGTGCGCTCACGAGTTTGGTCTGCACCACCTGCGACAGACGCATACGCAAGGCGCATTGACATCAAACGTGTGTTTAGTGTTTGCGGGATGGTGTTGCCGAGCCATGGCAAGCCCCTCAGCACGGCCAGGCTCCCATGCCAGCACCACTGCACCACTGCGTATCATCTACAGACGACTCGCATGCTCGGCTCCCGCTGATGCACCAGCAAGTTGGAGTCAGCATGGGTAGACACCACAGAGTGGCTGCTGTATGCTGCAGTTGCGCTGGTCCTGAAGCATGGGGGTTTGTCCTGGAGCATGTGAATTTGTGAAAAATCGCTGGGCCAGAAGTGGATGGGTGTCCTTTGCATGCGCCGGGAACATTGCGCATACAGAGCAGGTGAGACGGACTGCTTTCCCGAGCCTATCGACATGCACGAGCTGATACCCAGGCGCAGGGGCTCAGGCGCCCGAGAAACGGCACCCTGCGGCTGCGAGGCCTACCGGCCCGTATGCCTTTGACAAGGCTGTCCTGGGTTTGGGCCCTGACCACAGGATGCACAACTTGCCGTCGCCGGCGTGGAGAAGCGGCCAGACACCTTGGAGCCTAGGCCCTGAGCTGCCAACGCCGGTCCAGAAGGATAGGGCCTCACCGCAGGATGTTGACTGAATGAGATCATCAAATACCAAAGCCCACTCACCTCGCGGTGCTTGGCCTTCAGCTCGACGAGCCGGTCCAGCACGATGAGCTTGACGTTGTTGTCGGACTGGGAGACCAGCAGCTGGCAGTAGCAGTTGGCCGCAGCGCGCACGGCCGTGGGGGCACTCGACAGCGAGACCAGCGTGACGGCACACTCGTACACCACCGCCGTGCTGGTGGACTGCGCAGGCGGCGGAAAGGGTTTTGGGGACGAGTTCAGGGTTGCTCCTGGGTGCGAGCTGGTACTGGTGAGCCTCTGGACACCGGTCGGAAAAATCGACACGCCAGAGAGCCGACAGACAAAAGTAGATTAGAAGGTCGACGAACAAACACCAGAAACTCTGACAAAAATTAGGTGAATGATCCACGGGCCGCAGACGCAATATGCCTTTGGATTCCGGTGCGGCAGGGGGTTCCAGAGATAACATAGCGGTAACACAGCGTCTGATCACCCACATGTTGTTGCCCTGCCATGATTGTGTGTCAACCGAGACAGCGCAGCTGCAAGGGCTTCGTGGCAAGGCAGGCCGACGCACTTTGATTTTCTGTAAGAATTTGTTTGTTAAATGTCTTCATAAAATCTGGAATCTCACCGCCAGCAGCGCGACGATGATCTTGATGTACTTGCCCTTTTCGTTAGGGTTCTGCCGGCACACCTGTGCAGCCATGCGCGGCCTCCTCATCAAGTGACTTGCGCGCAGGGTCAGCAGCAGTGGGGCTTGCGGCGCATGCGTCGCTGGCATGCCCGATGCATTCACAACATCCCCAAGCAGGCCGGGAACCCGTGTGTCGTTGACAGCGCATTTGCGGCAGGCTGCTCCGGTGGTGGGTCCAGGACCAGGGTGCGGACTCAGATCTGGACCCGAATTCAAGGTCCAGGAGTTCATTGCTGACGCACCTTGCGTATAAGGTCCAGCACCGCCAACTGCAACAGGCCGCCCCACAGGGCCACATTGTCCACCTGCATGACATGCTCGTCTTAGGATTTAGTTGAAGCCTTCTTGGCATAATCGTGTCGTGCCCACTGTGCCCTACTGTTGGGAGTGTGCACATCCTGCACAAAACCACTGCGCATCTCCCCCCAAACATTGCAACTTGCAAGCAGCGGAGGCAGCCGGGTGCCCTGCCGGCTGCCAACTGTGGGTTGGCAAGCGCAGCAAGACACTCAGGACACCCTCTCGAGCGGCCACTGCTGCTTTTGCGGAACACTCCTGGCAGCGAATCATGGAGGAGCAGCATGCAGGGTTTGAGAAAGGTGATCCCCGCCCCAGCAGTCAGTGGACATGCGCCTTCTTTGGTGCACAGACTAGCAGAGTGGGAAAGCAGGCTGCACCTGGCCAAGCAGGTAGTTGATGGCACGCTGCTGGTCATGATGCGTCAGGAACTGGAAGGCATTGCGCCGCGTCGACAGGTCTTGCTCGTTCTGCAGTCGACGAACCAGGAGACATTGTTACGGATGAGCAAGCACATGGGCCAGCTGTCACCAGGAGATCTCACCGTGAATTAGGAGGCACTGTCACAGACGAAGCAATGAGGTGGGCTAGCTGCCACCAGGAGACCTCATCAATCAGCATGGTTCCCATGGTGTCGGCATGCTCGAGAGCATGAGCCAGCTCACTGTACCGGGAGGGTCGAGCATAAGCGCACGGCCGGTTCAGCGAGGGAGACGGGCAGATACTGGCAACGAGCAACTCGGCATCAATGTTGTTTTGTTGATTTTGAGGAGGAATGCAGTGAATGCAGCAGGCGGTCGGGGTCACGAATGTTGCAAACATGCTTTCCAGCTCCAATGCAGTCTGCACCCAATGCCTGCGCCAACAGGGATCAGACGAGACAGCAGGGCACCCCTGATGAGCGTCTGATCGCCGACGTGTAGCGGCGTCTCTCTTGAGGCGCATGTGAAACCCAGCGCTATCATTAGGTACGATGAAACAGGCGGAAGGTCCCACCTGCAAGACTTTCTCGATGAGCTCGGGCGCGTCCTGCAGCAGCATCTCGCCCTTGGGCAGCTTGTACAGCGCGTTGATGGCCAGCACCGCATTGCGCCGCACGAAGCTGTGGCGGTGCTCCAGGCACGCCAGGATGCTGGGCGTCAACGGCTCCTGCGGCGATTCAACAGAAGCAAGCCATGATAGCGGTTCCGGTGGTTCAGACGCAAGCCGGTGATGCGAATCGTGTGGCGTACAGAAGCACACCAATGATGGCGGTGGAGAAGAGGGCCGGCAAAAAAGGTCTGAATGCTGTGCCAGCGTCAGGCGGCATAGACGCATGCATTTTGCATGGAAATTCTTATGATCGCCAGCGCAAGGCTTTCCGAGGCAGGACTTGCCAGGGCACAGATGATGCGCCACTGCCGTCGCCACGCTGCCTGAATCTCGCAGCTGCTCATGCCACACCCTCGCCGAGAGTCAAAAATACAAGATTGTATTTCATCTATACTCACCAGGATCTCCTCCTCTCGGATGCGGCACAGGAAGCGCAGCGTCGCGCCCCGCAAATACTCGTTGGGGTGCTGCAGGTTGTTGCGCAGGTTCTGGCAGATGAGGATCTGCGCGGCAAGGCAAGCGCCGCAGTGAGCTGCGATTTGTGGGGGAGAGACCGAAAGTGCAGGAGGGTGTACGCTCCAGTGGCAGTGCAACTCCTGCTGCAAGGCAGGCGCGGGCAGCACGGCGGGTCGAAGCCCGCCGATGATGATCCAGCCCGATTGCACGACAGAATGCACCGGTGTCGGTACGCAAGAGACGTTTCCTCGCACTTGCAGGTTGGAGGGCTGGAAACGGAGCGCACCATCTCCGGCAGAATCTTCCCGCTGGCATCCGTCTTCTCTATCGTTTCCTGTACATTGAGACGCTCTTCTTGAAAGTTCTAACACTGTGTTCACGTCTGGTGGTGGCAAAGCCATGCAGCACGTCACTCAACTGTTGCTGCGCGCTTTACACATCTCGAAGCGGACGCGGCGTCAGGAAACCGACTCACCAGGTATAGCAGCAGCAGCTTCTGCACGGTGTGGTCCTCCGATGGCAGCACGTAGCGCACGATGGTAATGAAAAGTGCGGGCAGCTGCTCCCCGTTAAGCAGCATGCTGATCGCTTTCTGCATCGCCTCGATCTTGGCATCTGGGTCGTTGCCCTCCAGCGCCTCCTTGATCTCGTTTGCGCTGGCAGGCCGGTCGGAGTATACCAGCATGGAGCAGCTGCGCTCCACATGGTTCGCCATGCTGCTCCGATCAGCCACGGATGTGCAAGTTCTTTGCGACGACCAGGGCCCGCAGGCCGGCCTGCGGGTGCCTCAAGGCCTCTGCCCTAGTATGCTGCTTGCCAACGGGGGCCGAGGCAGCACCCAGGCAAAGTGCAAAGGTCTGTACTGCGAAGTTTGGCACAGCTGGACTGTCAAAACCGCGTCATCAGGCCCTGCGAGCGTGCTGGTGTCAGCAGAGCATTTAGCTGGATATTCGCAAGTCGGTCTTCGGCAGATCAGCGGCACCCGGGCCGGCACAAGCAAGACTGAGCAGCCCCGCTCTGGCGAAGCCAGAGCTGCACGGGATGCCGGTTCTGGGGTCACCCTGACTGTCTCTCGCTCAGAGCGTTGAGATCGGTCGGCCGCGCGGTCACAATTCTGATAGCAGTGCGTTAACATAGGTCGATCTGGGCTTCCTGGTGTGTAACCTACAGCTTGTCGGCGGACCTGCATTCATGCAGATTTGATTTGCACTTGAGATCAGGACACAAGCGGCAGATTCCCTGATTGGAGGCAGTTGGCAGATACATCAGAAACGTCCGGCGGGCATCCTGTACAGCCCGCATACGGAACCCCGCGCAGCTTGACCGCCAGCCAACCTTTGATCATGTGATTTGGCTGTCCGGCCGGCGGCGCCGGCCGGTATGCCGGCATGCTTCCTGAGTGCGCACCGCAGCCCCAGATGATCATAGGGTCAGCGGCTTTCAGAACATATGGCAGCCTGACCAACCTGCGCAACTGGCATGCGCACCGTGCGCAACTGCCGCTCTGCCCGGCATCGCTCACTGCCGCCCAGTGCTGCGCCATACCCCGAATCGCAGAATCCTCAGCTATTCGCTGGATCACCGCGGCTTCCATCAGCCGAGATTGCTCGCAAGCGCAGCTCAGAACCGCATTCAATGGCACGGCATTGACACCCGGCGGCGGCGCCAACACCAGTCGCTGGCGCCACACTTCACACGGGTATGCTTCATCTCTTTCAGTGAAGCATCTCAGGCCTACAAGCCTACAAGCCAGCGACTCCACGACGTATATGAGGCCTGCTTCATAGTCTCAACTGAGCAGCCTCGGTCCAAGCCAGACAGTCATCCTGTCCTAGATCCTGCTGCTGCTTATCATTACTGAGCGCCAAATTTGGCTGTTGCGCTGCAGGCTTGGCGGGCAGATTGTTCGCGCTGTGGGCAACCCGCCCCCTCCGCCGCCACCACCGCCGCCGCCGCCGCCGCCGCCGCCGCAGGACGATAATGGACGCAGCGGCAACGGCGGCGGAAACAGCGGCAGCGGCAGCGGCAGCGGCAGCGGTGGCGACGGCGACAGGAACATCGATGCCAGGGTGCAGGGCGGCGGCGGCGAGCTGAGCGCTGAAGAGGCAGCACGATTCGGCGGCGGTCGCGACTCTGCGGGCAGAGACGAGCAGCGGCCGGGGGGACTGGGTCTGCCGCCGCCGAACCCGCCACCACCCTTCAGGTGGGTTTTCAACGTCTAGGGCAGCCATTCTGTGATGCATGACACCGACCACCTGCTAGTTGGTGCATGCTCGGCGTGTACGCTGCAGGCAGACAGCCGCACAGTATGACGACGAGCCCTCCCGCCAGCTGCCTTCCTCTGGTGTGAAACAGCAGTGCGGAGAGCCGGCAATTGCACCACAAGTATATGTGCTGCGCTCTGGGGTAGCAGCCTGCTAGGTACCGTGAAGGCCGAGGTTCTATGTGCCTCAGGCACGAAACATATGTGCAAAGCCTCCAGAGTTTGGTCCCACAGGCAGCGCACACAGCTAGCGGAGGCGCTGCTGGCGGGGAGTATGTTAGTTTTAGTTCAAGTTTCTGGAAATTCTAGACCTTACGAACTAAATTATATTTCAGGCAGCGCACGCGGCTGGCGGAGGCGCTGCTGGCCGGGCCGTCGCGGCTGGACAACTACTTCGATGTCAATCCGGCGCGGTCGCTGCTGTGGCTCGCCATCTCCTTCTCGGCGGGTGAGGCTTCGGGTTCTGGGTTTTTCAGCTTGTCCGCTTCAGTTCTGGGGCTCAATCGAACATGCCTTCTTGCCTGTCATTTGCTGGGTGGAGCTCCGGAGGCAAGTCGCTGGCCGTCTGATCTGCAAGCCAGCGGGTGCATCAGCTGTCTTTGCGGTTTAAAGCTCTGGTGGAGCGGCAAGCTTTGCTGAGCAAGAGCGTTAGCTGCTCTCTGAAGCTGCACATTGTGGCATTGTCCTGGAGGTGTCGAGACGTTTTCGATTAGAAATCCTGAGCCCCAACACGCTTTGTGTGCTTCCAACGATAGTGGTTGCACTTCGTAGCTCTGGATGCAACACGTAGGCAGGCCACCTAGCTCCGCGTGCTCATCGCTGTGGCACCCTTGCCACTGCAGGCTTCTACTGTGCCAACACGGTGTCGCTGTCATTCGGCACCCTGGCAGTGAATGACGTGGTGGCAGCAGCCGTCACAGTTGGTTTTGTCGAGGTGCGGACGATCATTATCGGACGATGGTCCAACCACGCCTGAAACGGCGTTGTTCAACGTCACTGACACTTCGATTCCACACTTTGACACTCGCGTGTGCACTTGAAATCTGATGTCCTGCATTCGCTGCCAGACGAAGTCGTTGTGGCTGCCGCAGTCCGGCCCCGGGCGCCAACCCGAAACCCTTCAGCCAAGCACTCATGTGCCCTCAGGCTCCTGCGCCGCCCATTCCTAAGAAAGCATCCTGCGCGCAGGTGGTGTCGTACATCTACTATCAGGCGGAGGTCGTCGGACTGCCGCTGGCGCTGGCCAACGCATTCAAGATGGGCGTCATTGCCGCACTCATCACAGACGCGTTGAAGCTGCAGGGCTAGAGGCTTCATACCTGCTTGCCAGGGGAATTAGCGGCAGCGTTTGACGACTCGGTATGGGGAGGCGGGCGCGGCGGCGGCCGCCGGCCACCGCAGCGCTCAAGCTGTGCAGGCCTGGGGCAGTGTGTTGTTGATGACGGGCTTTGGGGGCATGCACAATGCGGGCATTAAGGCGCCGCTCGGAAAATCATGCCTACTACCAGCTGCATACTCACACCAAACCCTGAGAGACAGGTCATGGAGCCACGACGCCACCGTATCACATGTGGTGCAGCTACCTGTGTGCCGAGAGCGGGGTTGCCGGAGGAGGCCAAATTGGTGGTTGCGAAAAGCACATGACTGTGGGGTTCACGAAGGAAAGCACTGCTCGTCTGTGTAGTTGGTGATTTCTGAACATGTCATGCAGCTCATTGGATCTAGACTCTGCGGCTCTGTTGAGACCTAGGTAGGTGTGAGTGATTCTTTTGTGCCACCTCGAGTGCGTATCCAGACCCTTGCATTCTGGACTCTGAGCATCAATCAACAACGTCAACTGTTCTTTGTTCCTGCCTCATGGCGGCAATGTGAACTCACTTGCACACAATCAGATGCCCACCACTGAGGCAGCCGGCGGGAGGGTGTCTGCTGCTACGACTGGCTACAACAGCAATCTGAGTGTTTGTTCGCAGCATGTTTGCCCGCGCTACTGACCTCGCCGGCCGCTGCAACTTTTCCAGGCAGAGAAGCCGTTCCAATAACCCACGCTGGCGTTGTAATTAGTCAAAACCAAACGCGAAACCAACAGCAAGTTATGTCACGTTACCGCCGCCTTCTGTGGCGCCGGCGCCCCGTTGCCGTGCCGCCGCCATGCGGCCCAGCCTCGAAGGCCCAGGGATAGGCCGCCTGCACTGGCGGCACCGCCAGCGGAACCCCTAGATGGTTCCTCAGAATCTCCACCACATCGCCGACGGTCACGTTCATGTCAGCGGCTGGGTTCAGTGCGGGATACACCAGCGGCCAGTAGTGCTGCCCCAGCATGGAGGAGTGTTCCCAAAAGACCACGACATTGGACCAGGAGTCCGGGATGAACTCGATGAGCAGCGTGTCTGGGCCTGCCCAAAACTGGTTGAGCAGCGCGCCGCCGTGAGGGCCTATCAACGCCAGCACCTGAGTTTGAACAAGGACAACGACACGGACAAGTAAATCCTTTATTCATGTGCAAGTTTGAAGCAGCAGCGTCGCAGGCCCTGCCCAAGACAGGATGAGCAGCGCATCGCAGTGCGACCCAGTCAGTGCCGACACCTGTTCTTGGTGGTATCTGAGGCAAATCCCAGATGCTAAAGACAACTACCACCTGGGCAATTGACATGCGCGTTACTGCCAAAATGTCTGGCTGCCATTCGAGCAAACAGCAGCCTTGCAGATCGTGGGCTGCACGTCGAACCCTCGTGATGATGGCGGAAGCAGGCAGCGGCTGTGCGGATCTTTCAAACAGAAAAGTGCACAGCTCGGCAGCAACATGGCGCAGTGGATCTGGCATGATGTCAGGCAGAGCTATGTGCCGCTCAGGCGCTGCTGCGCCAGTTGCCACTTTCGTCACTGCGAAACGCCCGCACCTCCTCGCTGAAGAATTTCACGACAGCAGGAAAGTCCGTAAAGTTTGCAGGGTTGAAGACCTGCAGCCGCTCCCCTCGGCCCCGCTCTTCCAGCAGCCTGTGGGAAAAAAGAGATAAGTCTGGAAAGGCGAGTCCCAACCGTCCTATGTCCATCCTGGTAGCGGCTTGGCTCTGAAATGGGCTGTCGACCAAACAGCGTGACGCCTGGGAGCGCCCCGGCTAGCCTGCTGGGGCGGCAATCCCAATAAGCGACGGCCGTGGCGCCCCTTGCCTGCAGAGACGCGCACGCCTGCAGGCAAGGGCCGGAAGCCGCAGCCGCCAGGGCGGCTGAGGCACCAGCCAGGACTGCGCGTGCTGCGCTACGGATTGCACGAGTCGCCCAGCGAGAGTGCTTGACACCAGCAAGCGCACCTGGTGATGCCGTCAACGAGGTCGCCCTCGTTGGGGATGACGCGGCCGCCGTTGCGCATGCTGCCGCCACGCCCTGGCGTGCGCGTCGCATACACAACCACCTGCGCCAGGGTCGCATTGGTGGGGCATAAGCCTTTGCTTGCGTGTGTTCGTGTGGGTTTCTGGAAATGCTGCCGCCACGCACCGGCGTGCGCATCCACACAAACCACCACCTTGGCCAGCACGCCGGCTGGGCGGCGCAGCATCTCGTGCAGTCGTCTGGGGATGCAGCAGCCCCAGGCCTGCCCGCTCGCATGCAGCTGTCCCAACACTCCGGGCCTCGCAGCACAGGCAGGCAGGGATGTGGTGCAGGATTCAAATCTGAGCATGTATCATTGTAGGTTCCCGATGCAAGCAAGTAAGGAGGCTGACCTTTTTGCGGTGCAGCGGGACGTCACGGCGAGCCCCCGCCGCCTCCGCCAGCCGCACCGCGAACCAGGGGTGGATGAGCGGCGCACGGCAGGCGAACACCAGCCGCCGCGCCAGCAGCCCCGCGACCGGCAGCTCGCCGACGGGCGTCACGGCGGCCGGCGCCACGCCGACGCCGGCCCACATCACGGACTGCCACTCGGGGACGGCGTCGATGGGAAAGCCGGTGATGACGAGGCTGTCGTTGGCGAGGTGCTCCGCGGCCTGTGCCGTGCACGAGGGGGTTGAGGGTTTCGAGCAAGCAAGGCAGTCAGGCAGCCGTCAGGTTGAGAGCTCATGCCACAGACAGGCCAGGAGGATGCTGTGTGACATGCACAACATAGTAGACCGATCAGCTCGCCCCATGCCATGCATGCTGCTGCGCTTTTCCCTTTAGTCGGGTTGAGTTTCTGGCGTGTTCTTCAAAGGACGCAAGTCCGGTAGTCATGCTCGAGCCTGCTCGCCTGCATGATGACGTGGCTGGTGCGGTCCAGCCAGTGCTGCCAGTGGCCGGAGTCTGGCACTGTCGCGACGGCGGCCACATCGGCGGAATCTGTGACGTTGGCGCTGGCGGCCGCCCCGGGCCGGCCGGTGCCCTGGCTGGCCATCCAGGCGTCGTGCGTCGCCGTCGCATTTGCCGCGGCGGTGGCGGCGACGGCTGACGGTCTGGCCGCCACACTGCCATCAGCGTCCACAGCTGCGACGCCTGCGGGGCCCGCCGCCGCCGCCGCCGCCGTAGCCGTCTCGGCGGCGAGCGGGTACATGAACGGGGTGTGGTCGCTGTCGGAGGCCATGCAGTGCCGCGGCACCCTGCAGCGAAGCTGACGCGGCGTCAGAGGATGCTCCGCTCTCAACCCACATCCAATGCACAGGATGCGACATGACTCTCAGAGCATGTGGTGCCGCTCGTCCTGGGCCAATCACCAGCGCTTTGAGCTGCTAGCGAGGCTTTGTGTGGAATCACAGAGTTCGAATGCGCCCATCAGGCAAATGCATCAGACGCCAGTGCTCGCGTCAACCTGGACAATCAAGATGAGTCTTGCATTGGGAACCAAGGAGCGGACCAGGCGTCAGTGCGCAGGCTCTGCCGCAGCACCACGTCGCGAAAGACCAGCACCTGCCCCCGCTGCCCAGCATAGTGCACCCAGCCGTCCAGGCCGTACCGCGCCCGGTCGACCGCATAGTGCGCCTCGCCATTCATCAGCCGCGGCTGCGCGGCGCGGCAGAGCTTCGGGAAGTCATGTTGGAGCTGTGGGGTGACAAGGGATTGCACACGGCTGCCAATGGCGAACTGTGCCCGATGCGGCACAGTCGAAGGCCCACAAACTAAATGCTGCGCGGAGACGCTCAGGCCAGACCTGGTTCCGGCATGCGTCATCTTTCGAGCACTGGCGCCTCTGTTCGCCCCTGCAGGGTGCCGGCGCCACGATGCATGGCTGTGCACACACACCAAGCCAGCGCGCGCGCACAGATTGACTTGGCACAACCAGAAGTGATACGCCACGAACAGAAATGCAGGGGGATCTGCGCAGCGCCGGTGACGAGTCACACCGTCACATGATTGGTCGTCAGCCCTGACTCCGGACCCACCTGCCATAGGTGCTTCTGATGATCGTTCAGGAAGCTGGGCTGCCGCAGCCGGAAGTCGCTGTAAACCAGCTCCTCCGCTCCGATGAGGTTGGTTTCTGTATCCGCCCGCGCTGCGACGCACGGCGCCCACGCGCCGGGCATCCACTCCTGGCACTCGCTGAACACCAGCGGCGCCCATTGAGCGCTCTCCTGCCGCAGCAGGGATTTAGGGTTCCTCTGGTGTATTGGTAACATGCAGGTCCAGGGCAGGCCAGAGGCAGCTACATGTCCGCCCTTGGCACGGCAGCAGCCAAAAAATGCGCCAATGTAGCAACGCGTGCGGCGCAGGCGCAATATAAAGCCGAAGTGCAGGCAAGCCCTCCGCAGAATCGCCTGCGGGTGGAGCACACAGCCGCGGCACGGTTGGCAAATTGACGTGCAGCAAGGCAAGCCCTTTGCTGCAGCCTGCCAGCCGCAAAGATGACGGGGAATCTGCTGCAAGTGTTGCCAGGAATGTGGGTTCCTGGAGCCGCACCGCAGATGGGTCGGCCTGTCTAAAGCGCCGGATCGCCAGGCGGGAGTTGCCGTCATCGCCCGAACCGGCGCTGCTGCCGGGGGCGCTGCCGCCGCTGCTAGCGCCCCACCTACCGTCCAATTTGTGCAGGAGCAGCTGCTGCCGGAACGCTGCAGAGCCGAGATTCTTTTAGTCAGTACCCATCAGTCACACACAACGTTCACGCGACAGACGTGCTGCAGGACAACTGCCTGGCGCCGCAGAGTCAGACAAAATTTGTGCAGACCTGACGAGCCTTGCAGGCCGATCCAGTGGACGACGACGCTCGCGGCAGCGACGCCGAGAACAAGACTGATGAGCGCCAGTCGTCGACGCTGTTTTGCAGCACGTGGATTACTTTTCATAGGGCGCGCAGATCATATAGTCTGACGAGGCTGTGCCGAAACCGCGCGAGGCAGCAGGCCATCGAGCCGTTGCGACGAATGGATTTCAAGAAAGGAATCATCGAAATGGCGAATTCCGCACTGTGGTTGCATGGCTTGGCGCGCTTCGGACTCTTGGTCGCTGCTACAGGGTGCCTACAGGAAAGGCAGCTGAGAATCCAGGCAGTACAACACCAGGTCGCACAGCAGGAGCTTCAGAGTGCTTTGCGCAGTGCCTATTGGTCCGACACGCCGAAGTCGACGAAGTTTGTCACGGTTCGACCCTTCACCAGCATGATGCCTAGGAGCCTCAGACTCAAGCCGCAGGTCCGAGAATGCCCGACTGCGACGGGGCCGGCAGCGGCACTCGCTCGCGACTGCCCATATTCACACTGCTCGGTGTGCTCCATTCGGCGGCGCCGCGCCGCAGCGATGGCGCCCTTCCGAGGCGCATCACCGGGTCATTTCACCCCTTGCAGTCCCGGCAGTTTGCGGCCGTGAAGGTCTCCCTGAAGCCGACCGGCTCGTGCGGCAGCGTGTAGATGAGCCGCCACAGGTACTCGAATATGCGCGGCAGCCGGTCGTCGTTCTTGGCGTGCAGCGCCTCAAGCCATCCGGTGTACACGTCCTGCACACAGCGCAGGGTGGCCAGCATCTCGCTCCTGCCTCTCATGTGCGCGCGCCACTTGCTTTGTTCTGTTGATAAACAGCTTAGTTTCGGAAGGGTGATGAGCCCGTGCTGCAGAGGTGTTGTGCGGCTTTGATATCATGTCAACGCTGATCGCGGCGGCCGCAGCGGACGTTTGCCAGCGGCGTCCTGCCATTGCAAGCCCAAGTACAGGCATCTGCCCGACAGGGTTTAGGGGCTGGAGTGAGGGTTTTCAACCCTAACCCTAAATGGAGGCACTGCCAGGGCGCCTCTCATGCTTTCAACACAGCCCTAGCCATGGCGTGCTAGGCGCAGGCAACGGGTAGCTGTTTTCCAGCAATGCTAGATGCATCACGGTTGCTGGTGTGCGCCCCATTCAAGACTTTCATCCTGTCTGTGGTGGCACGGAAACAGACAGCAGCGCCCACACCTTGCTGTGGCGCACTGGGCGTGTCATGGCGCGCTGACCCCAACTATGTAAGAGTCGTTTTGTGGGTTTGCTGCGCAGTGAGAAGCCCTACAAAAACCAACCTTGTCGTAGCGGAGCAGCGCGGGGCGTGTCACGGCGTGCTGGCCGCAGCAGTCGCGCACGATCTCGTCCGGCATCGGCCCCAGCGCCGGCGCGAACATCTCGTCCCAGAACTCGGCGATGTGCGCGTACCCTGCACACACGAGTCGCAGAACTTTCGACCTCAAAGCACCCTCGAGTGCTGTGCTGCGCAACCTCGTAAGATTAGCTTGCCCTCGCTACAGGGTTTAGGGTATAGAGCGCTGCAGCATGTACGTGCGGCGCGCACAGCAAAGAGCAGCACGAGCAGGAGATCAGCTGCCAGAGCCACAGAGGTGTGCCCACCGGAAGGCGAAACACCTTCCTCCACCGGTTCTTCGGGGGCGAGGTACCGCACGTCGCCGCGGTCGTAAAAAGGAAGAGTTGTTTTCCCAAGTTTCTTAGAGTCAAAAACAAGGAGTTGGCACACCTTCCTCCACCGGTTCCTCCGGGGCGAGGTACTGCACATCGCCGCGGTCGCCCAGCCCCTCGGCGCACCAGCGGTGGATGAGCCGCAATCGCCGGCTGACGTTTAGCCTGTCGGCGCCTGCGGCAGAGGTGCCAGATTTGAATGTTCAAAAGCCAGCGCCGTCAGGAAAGGGCTCCGCATCTCTGTGACTGAGTCTCCGTGAGTGAGCGGGAGCCATCCGCAGTCGTGACCGCCGCTCCTGCAAGCAGCTTCAGACTCTTGCATGCCCGCGCGCCCTGGCCATCATGTTTACTGCAGGGTCGCAGATCATGTCGCCCGTGTCCTGACGACATGGACCAACACATTGACCAGCAAAGAGCAAGGAGTGCAAGGCACGGCATCAGCAGCGTGCACAGGCCCTAAACCCTGAGCCCGCACCCACAAACTCGTCGTCGGGGTAGTTGACGCTCAAGTACGAGCGGATGCCCAGCGTCGGCGCAATCTGCGGCAGGACCGCCAGGATGTCGAAGCTGTGCCACGCAATCCTGCAGCGAGCGCACACTGCACGTCAGGACTTGGTTCCCCAGCGGCTGCCGCAGGAACCGGCCACCATCATCCTTAGCGTGCCCTCTGTCAGTCACTCTTAGCGTGCCCTCCGTCAGTCACTGCGAGAACGAGACGAAGTGTCTGCAGCCATGCCCTGCCGCAGGCGCCCTGCAGCAGGGTCGGCAGCACCACCGCCGAAAGACATCCGAAGCTCAGCCCGGTGACCCGGCGGCGAGTGTCGTATGGCATGGACACAGCAGTGGTGGTTCTAGTGAAATGGCACTGGGGTTTGGGGGTGAGCAGTCATTGCCCTGCCCCGCGCTTGCAGATGGGGGGCCGTCTAGGGGGCCGTCTGAGCTCCAGCAGTGGCGAGCTATCAGGCATGCTGCTGCTTGGGGGCATTGCCACGGTTTGGCTCGCTCCGGTGCCGAGCGGGCGCCGCCAGACAACAGACGGAGATGTGACATGCCGTCTTGCAAGCTTGCTTGCTGTGAGACAGTTGCTTCCAAATCCCGAATCACAGAAGTTGCACGAGGGTGCTGCAGCGCACCTGTGACCGTGCAGGAAGATTGTCACATCCGCAAATCCAAACGGATGGTGGTCTGCCAAGTAAGCCAGATATGATGACGCCTCCAGGCCTGCAAAATTCATCCGGCATTCTTAGCGACGTGTTTGACTCGCTCGGTTTGACGTGCTGAATCGGCTGGCCACGTCAAGAGCCCCTTATGGCAGGCCGCGCCCATCCCTGCCCTCTGCCTCCGACGGCTGCTAGGCAGAGAGTCAAGCCAGCATGGGCAGCCACTCGCAGCTGGTTGGCCGGGTGTCGATGCTGGAAGGTCAGCACCGCTTGCTCAGCGCACGGCACGGACCACTGACTGAGAGTGCAAATGTTTTGAACATGTCGTGTTCCATCCACCTATATTGGGCTCGATGAAGCGCACGACGGTGGCGCCAAACACGCTGGCGTTGCGATACTCCTCGTTGTGCGTGTAGACCTCGATTGGCGTGCCTGGCGGCGCCCACTCCTGCACAACAGACAGTGGTTTCAGGTGACTGTGGCTTTCCTAGCCGCTGGCCTCTGCTGTACAAGCCTTCGTTGAGCTCGCGGCTGCGATGAGCTGAGCCGAGCCCTGCTTCAAGTGCACGCAAACATGCGGCAATACCCTGCAGCCACCATCAACGGCGGCGCATGCCATTGAGCGCGGAACAGGAAAGATGTGCGATGCCGTCGGCACCCATGCCACAGCAGTCTGGCAGGAGAGGCGCTGCGGCAGGGGACTGCAACTGTGTGCAACTGCAGTTGGCAGTCCTGCACTGTGCTCATGACAGGCTCAGAACACGGGCCTTGACACGGCGGTGACACTGTCACGACACGACAGCTGCACGTCCTGCGCCACAGCCGCTGTGGCAGCTTGGTGTTGCCTCCACCCACCAAAGGCCCCTTTGCTTCAAACACCGGGTCTCCCCATTGATTTTTGAGATCTTCAGTTGATCTATGTGTCTTGGCCAGAAAAATCACGCGCCTGCAGGGCGGGCAGCCAGTGGAGGGGCTCTGTGAAGTGCGCGATGCAGAACGCCAGGCTCGGCTGTGCCTCTGGGTGCCACGGAACGATGCGCTCGTTTTCCGGCTCCAGCATGTTGCCGCCCACCTGCACACACCTCAAACCACATCAAACAGAGCGGTGGGTCCAGATACTTCGATTTTCAGTCGTTTGTGAATCCTCGGGGCGGCTGTGATAGCCAAGGCAGCAGGGCACCCCAGACTGTTGCTGCCGCTGTACCCCAGTTGGAATGTGAGGAAAGGGTCCTCCGCAGGAGGCCCCCGTCTTCACGAGTGTGGCGGCCACCCAAACCCTGTGCCCTGCGCGATCGCGCTCGCCTTCAGGAGCGTGGCCGACCCAGCACATCAGGGAACGCCCGGCCTGCCGCGGCGCCGGCGCCGCAAGTCTGCTCAGAGCTTTGCAAACTTTAGGGTTCAGACTCCCGGTGCCCACCTTCACAAGGGTGGCGGCCAGCGCGTCGGCGCGGCCCGTCTGCAGCGGCGCCAGGGAAGCCAGGCGGAAGCCCTGCTCGGCAAAGCCATCGAACACCGTGCGCAGCCAGGAGGTGTCGTCAGTGCCGCTCGCAACGGCGGCATGCAGCTCCAGGAGGATCTGTGATACGTAGAAATTTCCTTATCATGACAAAGAAGATTGTGCGCAGGCTGATGCGATGAAGGCTCAGGGTCTGGGAGCCGGTCGCACAGCGGCCGAATGGCGTGCGCAGACGCAGGACCGCATGCAACTCCGGTAGGGTCTGTGGGCTTTACAAAGGTCTGGGCGGCACCTCAGGGTTCGGCTCTGGTCCTACCTGGAAGGCGCCTACAGGTCCGGCAGGAGGGCCGAGGCTGCACCGCCGCACACCTCGCCCACTGACCTGCCTCACACAGTATTCAACCCCCTAAACTCTCCATATCCCACCGTGCATCTCCTCTGAAATCACGCTTCTCTCAACTCCCACCTGTGAGGCGTTGATGGCGCGGTCTGACCGGAGCGCCAGGTCCTGCAGCACCTCCGCATGGCGTGCCGTCCGCAGGTCGGCAACGAGCAGGTCGACCCAGCTGGCGTTGCGCTGCTCCACCAGGACATTCCAATCCATGTCCTCCGCCTGTGTTGACATGCATAGTAAGACCCAGGTACTATATAAAACAGTGGCAAGAGCAGGTCGAACCAGCTGGCATTGCGCTGCTCCACCAGGGCATTCCACGCCGACTCCTCTGCCTGTGGAAAGCTGTGCAATGTATAGCGTGTCCCCATGGACACAGAAGCGCCAAACGCGGATCTGCACCGAGCAGCTCGGTTTGGGGAGCTGCTGTGCCGGTCCAGCAACGCAGTTTCCTCTACCCTTGCCATCGGCGCAGAGCAAGCGCAACAACCAGACACAGCACCGCAGCAGCAGCGGCGAGCCACTGCGGCTGCAGGGCTGCAGCAACGTACTCTGCTCACACTCACTCAGGCGCTTCGCAGATTCACGGCCAGTCTTTCGCCAACACTGCACCTGTTTCCCCAAAAATCTTGATTATTTAGAAAAATCGAAAGAAAGAATTAATTGAAAGCACCTGCCAGGCGTCGAGCGCGCGGCTGTCCAGGCTGCAGCCCGTCTCGTTGGCAAGGCGGCTTGCAAGCGGCAAATGCTTCGCATCCGCCAGCAGCACCACGGCGCAGCTCGGGTGCGTGAGCAGCGGCCCGAAGCCACACACGAACTGGTTGTCCTCTGCCGATCGCCCGATCTGCAACAAAAGAAAGAAATTTAATCAAAAGTAGAAAGGTGAGCAGCGGCCCGAAGCCGCACACAAACTGGTTGTCCTCCTGGCGTCCGCCCGATCTGCAAGGGTTTAGGGTTTGACCCAATGGTGCTGCTCCCGGGGCTCGGTGCTCAGACTGTGAATCCGGAGGAGCAGGGACGGGGGTGGCAACGCCGGCAGCGGCGGGAAGGCATACGCAAGAGCTGGTTGGCGTTTGAAATATTAGTGTTCTGCCCGCACAAATCACAGTGCACAGACTCCGCAGTGTTTGCAAGGCAGGAAGGTCCCAGCAACCATGCACGGGGGCTCAGAGCTGGGCTGCTCGATGACATTTTGCGATGTGGAATGGGTCCAATTGATGCACATCAACATCAGACGACGACACAAGGCAGCCTGCGCCATGCCAGGGTGCAAGGGCATGCAGGGCAGTGGCGACGTGAGTGCCGACCCGCAGCAGAGGCCCGTGCATCGGCCGCTGGCTTCCATGGCCGCACCCTCATGCTGGGACGCCACAGGGGGCCGTGCATGCCGATACCGGCTGCTGCATTCCCTGGCACTGAGGTGTTGATGCACTGAGCTGTGGAGCTGCCGGGGGCTGCCCACCTGCTCTAGTTCAAAGGGGCAGCTGTAGAGTTCCCCGGGCGCCACCGCGAGCGCATGCCGCACAAATGAAAGCTCTCTCTGCCCGCCGGTGCCAAACACCTGCAAGTGGATGCAGGACCGAGGTTCGTGCCTGAACCACTTTTGCACCGGGATAGAGGTGTCATCGTGATCGCCACGCTCGCGGGCAGACTTGTCGGCAGCCAGGACAGGTCAGCAGTCCGGCTCGGGCAGCGCAGGGCAGCGCAAAGGCGCTGCGCCATGCAGGTTGACGATGTCGTTGCCCCAGATCAGCCTGCTGGCACACAAGGGTGGCATCCTGAAACACGCTATGCTCGGGCGTCCCCTCCCACAATATCGCAGGCAGCTGCCGTTAGGCATTCCTGCAGCGCCCACAGCTCCAGAGGCGCGCGTGCGCACGATGTCGCGGTGAGCTCCGCATCCGGCATCTCGGCCAGCAGTGCTGTACAGCTCACCTCGTATCGGAACGCCACACCGCTGGCAGCCAGCAGGACGGCCAGCAGCGCCAGGTATCGCAGGCGCCTGGCCCCCGATCCTGGCCGCAGCACCCTCATGCATCTGCGTCCCCGCTAGCACGCTGCTGGGCCATGCCGCCGTGACCGTAACGGCGATAGGCCTGGCGTGTTGCGGATCCAACTCAGGCGGGAAGAGCAACGGGCTGCGGCTGCAAAACCGTGGTTCTGAGTCCCGATGCTGGCAAGCGTTACAGCCCAAATGCGGCTTAGATATCCGTGCAACCAGAAGTTGGCACCCTGTGCAGCTGCCGTCTCCTAAGCACTTTCCGCAGGACGCTACTCAAGTCAGAACGAGTCGTACACAGTCGGCAGTCCGAAGCCTGACGATCGTCAACACCCGCGTTTCGGAACGCAGCAGCGTGCACACTGATCAACGGTCAAATTAGCTTGATCTCTTGTCATCAAAAGGCATTTGTGAAGGGGTGGAAGCGTCTTGGAAGGGCTGCGTCTGAGCTGTGCATTGTACACGAACGTACGACGCATTGACGTGTCATTCCTTCCCGCCAGATTTCAAACTGGTTCAGCTCGCGGGCCAATGTTTGTGGCATTGGCGCCATAGTGGTGTCAGATGTCCAGGATGCTCTGCACCTCCTGTCGGCCGATAGATGATGCAGGGCTGACTGCCTGCAGTCCAGCACCGCCGCCGCCGCCGCCGCCGCCGCCGCCGCTGCAGCTCTCATCATGTCTACTATGTGGCGCGCCGCCAACCATGATAGACTCAGCCCTTCCGAAGGGAACATTTCTTTCCAGCGCGGCGGCAGCCGCTGCGCTGGCGGCTTCCGCGTCAACTGCTGCTGTTGCGAAAGCGGGATCGCGATCTGCCGGTGGAGAAACTGCAACCCAGGATGGGCTGGCACGCTGCGGCGCCGCAGGCCCGCCACGGTGGGTGCGTGTCCCGCTGCTGCTGGCCGCCGCGCCGGGGCTGAAGCTGGGGCTCCTGCTGGGGCTAGCACCGCCGCCAACGCTGCCGCCACTGCCAGCTGCGGCAAGGCCGCTGGCATTGTGCGGCCGCCGCCTGGCCCAGCATCGCGCGGCCGCGAGCGAAGCTACACCGCTGCCAGACGGCTGCACTGCAGTGCAACTCTTCTCACTCTCTCCTGCAGGCGTCGTGGCAGCACTCTTGCCAGCAGGCGTCCTGCCGGGGCCTGCTGCAACGCGGTCGCGCAACTGCTGCGCTGCCGACGCCGCCTTCGCTTCGACGGCTGACGCGGCGGCGCCCGCGGCGGCTGCATATCGATCGTGCCCGCCAGAGCCACATGCAAGGCTCAGGTTCCTGGGCAGCGAGCTGGGTGCCTGCGTCCCGCTGTGCGGTAGCGGCGCAGCCGGCGCGGCCCGCTGCAGAGTAAAGTGCTTCTGCAGCTTCCTGCTGCTGTCGTCGATTCTGTTCCCGTTCTCTGCAGCCGTGTCCGCCGCCCGCCGTGCCGCCAGCCGCTGCCGCAGCTGCCCAGGGGTTGAAATCGCGCCGCCATTGCCACCAGCAGCTGCTGCTGCCCCCGCTCCCTGGGTGGCCGGTGCCGGAACCTGCTGCTCCGCTGCATCAGCTGCACCCTCGCACAGGAAGGGGTTGGTGGCGATGGCCGAGCCCAACGCAGGGCCCACAAAGGGGTTGCTGGTGTCAGACGTGGTTGGCACAGGGCCCACAAAGGGGTTGCTGGCGTCGACTGTCAGATCGGCGGTGGCCGCCGCCGCCGCCGCCGCTGCTGCGGGGCCGCCGCAGGGGCTGCTCGTTGCAGCGAGCGGCGCCCGGGGCAGCGCCTCGGCGTCTTTGAAGGGGTTGCACCCTGCAGGATGGGGGTCCGGTGGCAGACCCGGGTCCAGGAATGGGTTTGTAGCATCAATCTTGGCGGCACTGCCGGTGGTGTTGCCGACCTGACCGTTTGTGGTGGCCGCAGGCCCAGTAATTGCTGCGCTTCCGGCAGCGTGGCCGGATGCGTTGCCGGCCTGCAGGGCCGGCTGACTTGCCCTGCAGGTTGGAACGGGGCGCGATGCCTTTGAAGCCTTCTCTGGAGAGTCTCTCAAAAACATACAATCAAGCCTCAAGTCCCGCAGGCTCAGCACGGCGGACATTTGATTGCAGTAGGGGTCCAGATCGATGGCTCAGGGACACACAAGACCTATATGCTATCACTTTTCAGGAAATGGTACAGCACATGTAAGCCGCATGCACCAATCCATCAGGATGCTGCGCTGTGAGATGCTCACATCTGGCCAGCCGCCTGGTGCCATCAGGAGTCTCGGCTGCAGCACGGCTGGCATACTTGAAAAGAAGCGTGCGCACCGCAGGCGCACGGTAGGCACAGCCTTGTGTAGTGTGCTGGAGGAGGAAGCATTGGCAGGTCGGGCGCGTCCGCCGCCGCCGCCGCCGCCGCCGCTGCTGCAGCCATCTGGAGACGGCTGTGCTGGCTCGTGGCTGCTGCCTGGCGCCGCCGCCGCCGTATCAGCGGTGGCACTGCCGTGTCTGTCGACGAGCGCTGACGGAAGCGGCGTCGGAGTCAGGAGTGGGTTGCTATTGTTGGCGAGCGACGGCGGCAGCTCGTCGGCAGCGGCGCTGCCTTCCGGAGCGGGGCCGTTCGCCTTTGCAAGGATTACACCTGGCGGATGTTCGTTCGAGAGGTGACAAGACATGTCTCTTCAGTCCTGGGAGAAGCTTTGTACCCTGTACCAGAAATTCAGCAACAGGCCAGGAGTCTTTGAGACGCTACCAAACGAAGGCGAGTGAGACGGAACACGGAACACGAGCATGTTCAACAAACCTGTCTTGTCAGTGTCTCGGCGCCGGTTTGGCGTGACTGTCTCGTCAGCGTCCAGCCTGGGGACCTTTGGGCCGGCTGAGCAGCAGAACAGAGCCATCGATAGGCCGCCCACGCCCGATGGCATTGTGTGCAAGATGAGCTGGCCGCGAACAGATTTTGTGGCGGCTGATCGATCATTTACCGCGGATCGCTCGGGAAGGTGGGCCGGAGCGAAGATGTAATCTTGGTGCCATTGGCAGAACTTCCTAACAATTGAGACAGATCTGCACTGCTTTAAAAAAGAATGGTAAGGCGAGATCTGGGTCGGAAAGTCAGCTGTGTTCGTGAACGTTCAGGTTTCAAGGCCCCCTCAGTGCTTTCAGATCAGTTAAGCCACATGAGTGCCACGCCACTGGAGTGACTGCTGCACCTGAGCACCACCATACTCCGCCGCACGATCTATCATCTATATGGTTTGTCAATCGCTAAATCAATGGGTGGGGACCGCGTCAAGACACGCTGCCAGCATGTGGCGGACAGATGCCGCCCAAGACGCCGCCGCCGCAGCGGCGGCGGCAAACTTGCTTCAGCAGTGCAAACAGCAAAGCACCGTCCTGCAGCATCGCAGCACCTTCGCTGGCTTCTGCCTGTCTGCCACCGGCAGTTGGCTCGGCACAGTTGCAGCATGCGAGCTGGTTTGCATCGTCATGATCGCCAGATGTTTGCCGCATGTGCCATGCCGCTCGCCCTGGCGCTGCAGCAGACGTCTGCAGCCTGCAGCAGCATTGCAAGACAACGAGGTGAGCGCATCGCAGAGTGGTGGGCTCAGCACTGCGTGACTATGCCAGACAGTGCAGTGGCCAACAGCCACCACGCACTACGACCGCCAGCGGCACTCGCCGTTGCGCCGCAGGAGACCTCGGACAGGAGGCATAATGAGGCAGTACTACGAGATGCAGAGTGAAGTGCCTACCTGCATCAGTGAGGCGCAGCGGCCTACTCGCCGATGTCATCGTCATCTGTGCAGGGGACAGGGCAAGGTGCGTCAGGATTGAAGAGGCGGCAGGCTGCGGCGCAGCAGTCTCAGGCGAGAACACAGGCTTCGGAGCTGCGGCCGCATCGGCAGCGATAATGCACAGGCAGTTTCCTGTGCAGCAACTCCTGTGCAAACTGACCTGCGCAGACAGTGTGATGTGCAGGACAGGAGCAAGGTGCGATGTAACCTGTCCATATCAACCTTGAAAGAATACTGCAATTACCTGCGTCAGGCAGCGGCACCGCCATGGCCTCCTGCAGCTCGTTCTCGTATGCCTGCAGCCACAAGGTTCCAAGGTTTCAGAGCAGCCACAGTTTGCCGTCGCCATGCTCAACCCCCGTTTGAGGCGCTCTGCTCACTCAGACCACTGTCAACTCCTGCCCTCCTGCCATTCTTGCTGACATCTGAGCCGATCACTCCCAACACTGCAGTGCCAAACGTAATCAGGTGCCGCTTCGGCCACTCCGGCCAGAATACGCTGAATAAAGAGAACGGCCCCAAGACCACACGCCTGACGCAGAGGCGTAGGTACACGACACAGACAGCACGTTTGCCATAGGGGGACAGATATTCCTTCGATTCGCACGCCTGCTGCTGCGCGTGGTCAACGACCAACTTGTGCACGGCATCCGAAAGAGCAGGAGCAGGCCAGGGCAGGGTTTATCGAACCAGAGGCGCGCCTGCTGCCGCGCGTGGTCGATGTGACCAGGTCGGGCAGGGCACTAGCAGCGCATGATCAGTGAGATTAATGCTAAAAATGACAGGGTTTCTTAGAGGAATGCGTGCCTGCTGCTGGGCGTGGTCGATGACCACCTCCGGCGGCTGCAGCGCCACCTGCTCCACGAAGTGCAGGTGCTGGTCCCTGCGGCAACAGCCACACCTTCTCAGTTTTGAGTTCTTGATGGAAATGTCGCTGGTGCAGTGCCACCTGCTCCACGAAGTGCAGGTGCTGGTCCCTGCAGCGAAAATCTAGGGTTTTCAGTGCTACTAGGAGTTATCAAGACTTCAGGTATTGTGGTTTGACGGGAAACATCTCGCTGGTGCAGCGCCACCTCCTTCACTTCAGGTGATTGTCCCAGCGAAAGCAGAGTTTGAGAATCATCCGTCTTGAACAACCGGTGAGAGGGTTGCGCTTGATTGGACGTCTAGGAATGATCACAGCGTGTGGCGGCTCACGCGCTGGGCTCTGCGCTTCCTGCTTTGACGGCCTCTGACTTCATATTGCAGGACCACCGACCAGCTCGCTTCCAAATCCGATCCTAGATCGCATTCGCAATGTCCATGCACGTCAACACCCAACCGACGAGCTTGCGAGGTGCAGGACAGGCTTGACATCTGCAGGACACAAGACCTTGGGGAGCAAGGCCCTTGAATGGAGTGCGCACCCGACGAGCTTGCGAGCCAGGTACAGGAAGGGCTTCTCGTAATTGTAATTGGACTTGGCGCTGATCTCGTGGTACTGCAGGTTCTTCTTGCGGTGGAACGTGACCTGCGTGACAGCAGCTGGAAGCTGGAAGCTGGAAGCGGCTTCTGCAGCGCGAAAAGCAGTCTCCGTGGCGCTGCATGCTACGGTGGGTCGGCGGCGGAGGACGCGTGACAGGTGTTCCTCTGCTGGCTAGACCATCACGCGGTGACCCCATGGGGCGGGCTTTGCGCGGCAGTGATGCACACCAGTCGTGCATGCACTCGGTAGTGGAGGTAATGGCCAGGGCTGTAGGTCACAGCATCAGGCATGGGGCAGTGAAACGCGAGGGCGCGAATGTGCACACCTGCTTAGGCTTGACCTGCCGGTTTTTCACGTCCACCTTGTTGCCGCACAGCACGACCGGGATGTTTTCACACACTCTGCAGCCATTGAGACAGAAAAAGGCTCAGATCCTTGCCACATGCAGAGCCGCCTGAGCCGCCTGAGCCGCCTGCTGATTATGAAACCAATGGCTCGGAAAGCCGACCCCGTGTGCACACGCTCAAGTGCAGTGTCTCGCATGTGAACTGCAGCAGCTGCAGTCTGCCAAAGAGCAATGTGTTTCCAGGCGCTGCTTTGGAATTTAGCCGCCATGGTTGTGCGGCACACTTGACGGGTGACGCTAACATGCCGTCCCACCGTGCATGGCACCGCAGGGATCAGGCGTGAGCGAGGGCGCGCACCGGCACAGGTCGCGGTGCCATGTAGGGACGTTCTTGTACGTGAGCCGGCTGGTGACGTCAAACATGATGATCGCGCACTGCCCATGGATGTAGTACCCGTCCCGCAGGCCTGCGGTTGTGGAGAGTGTGTCAGTACTGTGAGGGTTGTGTTGCAAGACATCACGGACGACGACAGCGCAGACGATCCTTCCTGAACCTGTGCCATCGACGTGGATGATCCAGCGGCAACAGCTGAGGATAGTGGCTCAGACGCCTCCTGCGGGGCCGCGCAGCTGCCCGCGCCCTGGCACGCTGTCGCCCGCCATCGTGCAGCGCGCAAGCGCGACGGCAACAGGTTGGCCCCTGACAGCAGCTGACAGAAGAGTGCAACGAACAGGGGCGCCCGCCGGCGGTGGACAGGGACTCACCGCCGAACTTCTCCTGACCGGCCGTGTCCCAGCAGTAGAAGCGGAGCTTTCCGCGGTTGGTCGAAAAGTCCAGCGGGTGCACCTCCACTCCAATCGTGGCTGCGCCGTATCAGAGAGAAGGTTCAGGCTTTCTGGGAAGGAGGGCCCAACTCATGTGCAGCGTGGGCGTCGAAGCCAGAACCTTGGCCGCTACGGCGCTGCAGCAGCAGCAGCAGCAGCCGCAGCAGCGGCAGCAGCCGCGCAGCATGCTGGCACTGGAGACAGGGGTAACACAATTGAGAGTGTGCTGCAACCGGAGCAGCAGAAGATAGGTGCACTCACGCTCGTACTTCTTCTCGAACTCGCCCGTTAGGTGGCGCTTCACAAAGGTGGTCTTGCCTGTCAACGCAGGCGAGAACACCAGTGAGCACGCTGGCAATGGACTGGGTCATCACAAAGCGTCAGCTACCCGTGCGGCTCTGCACCCGCAGAGTCTGGCTGTTTAAAGTTTCGGGTTACCAATCAGGCTCCTCGCCTGTCGTGAATAATTTCCTGTGTCGCCGTGCAAGGTCCTTCCTAATACCCGACGCCCTCATTTTAGCACTCACCTGTGCCACCGTCGCCCACCAGCACAAGCTTGAAGCACGGAACACCCTCCGGGGCAGATTGCCCTGGCAGCGCCTGCACCAAAGCTCGTACGGTCAAAGCTTGAATACCTCGGAAATGCTGCACGTTATGACGATGATGACCGTCGCTGCGTTGCACCACAAACAGACGCAAGACCGGCAGCTTCCAGCGTCTGGCTTCGGCTCATCAGGCGCACCATTTGCCCTGTTGTGACTGTGCCAGCGCCTAGCGTTCTCGACAGCCGCCTATATGTGTGTTCAAAACGCTTGCAATACCGCAGTCGTGCTTGATGAGCACTGAAACGGCAGAGACACTGCCCAAAGCCCAAAATCAGGCAGGGCTGCTGCCTAGAGGAAGCACAGGACGCTGCTTCTGGGAAGCAGTTATGGACACTCGGTGAAGCGACTGCACAACACCCCTTCCATCGCTGACGCGGACATGCAGGTTGCGAGCCGTCAAAGTCCACAGCTGTTTCCTCATAATACTGCAACATCATGGCATCATCTACAGCGATGCGTGACGCTCAGGAACGGCGGCTGGCGAAGCTGGCGGACCACTTCGCTCCAACCGATCAGGTATGCAGGGCGCTCAGTACACATACGCTTCGCAGATACCGCGATAACCATACATGCGGCCCACAAATTCTCTATTTTCCTCCAACCATATGGATGCATCTGCAGGCCAGACAAACATCAACCGTCACTTCACAGCTTGAGTGTTGTTTGCAAGCGCTGCGGTTTGTGCTCGTGTCGCAGACTGGGTTTGTCTGTCAATCATCCAGAACTTTGAGCTGTCTACAATGATTCGTCATCGCAAGTCTCGCCGGCGCACTGCGCATCTGCTGATATGAGCGCATGCATGTAAGCGGTCTGTGACGCCACGCTGTCATGCTGAGGATCATGGCGGTTGCTCCCTCGGTCGGCCCTGCGCCATGCTGCCGATGCCGCAATCCATGTGCGCCATGCTCTGGTCCCTCTGAGTGCCAGCCATTTACACCACCCAGGCACTGGTTCCTGCTTGCTCGCAGGCGTCCGTCGGCCGCAGCCCCACGTCCGCGGCGGGGGAGCCGACGTTCAACGTCGCAGTCCTGGGCGCCGCAGGTGGCATCGGGCAGCCGCTGGCGCTGTTGCTGAAGAGCAACCCCTCGGTAGCAGAGTTGCGCCTGTACGATGTCGTGGGCACCCCGGGCGTGGGGGCGGACCTCGGCCACATAAACACGCAGTCCAAGGTGGGAACTGATTGTCATTTTCAGCTTGAACTTGACGACCGGAATAGCCATCCGCCCAATCCCCTGCAGCAGTTCGTCTCCGATCAATGCCATCCTGCAGTGACTGCCTCCGTTGAAATCACCGCTCATGTCAGCTCCATGCGCCAGGTGCAGATACACAAGGCTCCCGCAGATGCTGTATGGGGTGCTGCATGGCAGGAACCTGGCCGTCAAGATAGTGATCCCAGTCGCCCTTGCATCTCGGGACTCGACCCGCAAGCCACGTCCTGTGCATGCAGGTGACGGCTTTCGTGGGGTCAGAGCAGCTGTCGGGTGCTCTGTACGGCGCAGACCTGGTGGTCATCCCAGCGGGCGTGCCGCGCAAGCCGGGCATGAGCCGCGACGACCTTTTTAACACCAACGCAGGTGCGTCTGTATAGGGTTCAGGGTGTACCCCAAAGAAATGTCTGCGCCACTGCAACGCGCGCCGCCGCGCGCCCCCCTCGACTGTTTGCGCACGCCCCAGGCGGCGCCTCGTTCTGCGTCTTTGGCAGCGCCGCAGCGCAGAAGCACGGAGGCACGTGCGTGTGACCGCGGTCATGCGATGCAGACCGCACTGCGTCAAAAGCCTGCTGCCGCAAGGAGGTAGCTCAGCGACACGTGGGCCTGTGCCGCACGCGACTTGTAGATGCAGTGCCAGGGCGTCGGCAAGCGCAGCCCCTCTCAGCAACATGGCACCTGTTCCTGCGCTGCAGGCATCGTGCAGACGCTGTGCGAGGGCATTGCCAAGTACTGCCCCAAGGCCTGGGTAGCCATCATCAGCAACCCGGTCAACTCGACGGTGCCCATCGCCGCGGAGGTCTTCAAGCGCGCCGGTGCGCAGGCTCGACCCTTGACATGATGGCTCGACTACCGACGCGCTCAGGCTCGATCACAGCACAGCGCAACGATTAATCTAAAGAATCCAGTGTATCAAGGCGCCGCCGCGGCGCACTGCATTGCAGTGGGTGCGGCCCTGTATGGCGCACGGCGGACATGGGGAGGCATTGCCGGTAGGACAGCCGGCATGGCTGTTTGGTTGCCTCCTAGCCACGGAGTCTCCTCCGGTGCCATGGCGCAGTCATCTACCATCCGGAGCAGCTGCTGGACGCTGCGTAACCTGGACACGGTCTGTGCGGAGCATGAGTCTGTGCCTCGAATGCAACCTGAAGCAACACGAATTTCCCGAACTGATGCAGGCTGAACCTACGACCCGAACAGGCTGCTTGGCGTGTTGTATGGGCGGCGGCGGTCTACAGACTTCTGCTGAACTGCAATGTGTTCCCGTTGAATATGCAGGCACCATTAATCCGAGGCAGCTGCTGGGCGTCACCCAGCCGTCGTGCCTGCAGAAGCCGTCTCCTCCGCACAGATGGATGCTGCAACCCCTGTTCGCAACCCGGTGCAGGCACCTACGACCCGAAGAAGCTGCTGGGCGTCACCAAGCTGGACGTGGTGCGGGCGCAGCAGTTCATCGGCGAGATCCTGGCGGTGGACCCTCAGCGCGTCAGCGTCCCTGTCATCGGCGGCCACGCCGGCGTCACCATCCTGCCGCTGCTGTCCCAGGCGAGCACCTCGCCGCAGGTGGCACAGCTCCAGGCAGTCGTGTCTCGTGAACCGTCAGGCCACCCGACAGCAGCAGCACCCCCGGAGCTCATGTCTCTCAAAGGCTGCGGCGCCAGCGCCGCCGCCGTCGGCAATCATGCCTGCAGACGGGGATCCGCAGGCAGGGATCTGCATGCCGCCGCCTGCCGACGCTGTCCCGGCCAACAGGCTGTGTCGTCAGAGCTGGGACGTCTCGCAATTCGACAAGCTCCGGGAAGCAGCATCCTGCCACTGCTGTGCCAGGTGTGAGCGCCTGGCACCATAAGCATCCGACCCAACGATGGGAGGCCCAGGCGCTGCCTGTCCATGGGGTCCCTGACACGATGTCGAGGGCAGCGTCAAACAGGAAACTCGTGTCTGTCGGGCTGGCGCATATCTTTGCCAGCAAGCAGCAGCCATGCTGGCGTACCCATCATGTTAATTTTCCATGGAGACGGGTGCCCGTCGTATTCAAAACCAATGGACGTGCACGGGCTGCGCCGCCACCTCGCAGCAGTCAGCGTGGGATGTCGAAGGACAAGATTTCTCACTGGCGCGCACAATTGCACTCGCAGCAGTGCACCCTAGACGCTGCAGCACAGCAGCACGATGGCCCTTCCATCCGGTTTGACTCTCCTCCTGGCGCCTTCACATGTGTATCCACAGCTGCAGCTGCCTCAGGAGCGTGTCAACCGGTGGAGGACGGTGCTCAACTGTAGAATCTTGTCGTTCGTAGATCTCCTCCGATAATACTTCTGAGCTTTCTGTTGTGTAGGCGCGCCCGCGGCTGCAGCTACCCCAGGAGCGAGTCAAGGCGCTGACGGAGCGCATCCAGGATGCGGGAACAGAAGTCGTCAAGGCCAAGGTGAGCTGCGTCAGGATTCTCCTCAACCGTGCAAGGGGCTTACGGAGCGCATATAAAACGCATTATTAAGGCCGTTGAGGCAGAGTCGGGCTGCTTCAATATCATACCCTGTCTTCCACTTATTCGGGAACACAGCATACGAGAGGAGGGGTTTGTCAGAAGCTTACCAGAAGGTTGTGTTAGGTTGCCAGTCCAGACACACAAAGCTGTCACTGGGCACTTGTGCGGCTGGCTCTCATGCGCAGCTGTGCCCCGGGCCAGCGTCGGCAGCGTCATGCACACCGCCATGGCGGTGCTGGCAGTGGGCATGACGTTGCGTGTTTCGCCCCGCGGCATTGATTGCACACCACGTCGCTCAGCGCCGCTTTGGTGGACAAGTCTGGGTCGCCGGCACCGTGCCGGGCCAGTCCGCGCTCGCAGCCTCTGCAGCGCCGGTCTACAGACGGGATCTGCATGCTGTCGGAGCTGTCGACTCACCTTCATCCGGCTCCGCAGGGCCGGCAGGGTCCCGGGTCTCTGCCAGCCAGACCGCGTCTGGGCTTGCGCCAGGCGTCAGAACGCAGTCTGCCCCCCGCTTCTGACCACTCGGCACCGGCACCCTGGCCGTCTGTGCCGCCGGAATGGAAGGGGTCGGCGGTGCTGAGCATGGCAGACATGGCCGTGGCACTCAGGACGTCGCACGCCCCTTTGGGTGACAGCTCAACTCGGTCTCGACTGTGCTGGAGGCCCGCGAGGGCTCGCCGGCGCTGCCCATGGCATGCGCCACTGCCGCCGGATCCGCCGAGTCGTGCCCGAGTCCGGCCCTGATTGAAATTGATCAACACTGATTGACACTGGTTGACAATGAACGTGCCGCAGGCAGGCAAGGGGTCTGCGACGCTGTCGATGGCGTACGCTGCCGCCGCGTTCGCGGAGTCATGCCTGCGGGCCATGGCGGGACAGCCGGGCGTGGTGGAGTGCGCTTATGTGCAGGTGGGTTTTTTTGGGTTTTGGGTTCTGGGTTTGGGTTTGGGTTTGGAGGGGTTCCTGGCCGACCCTGCACATTGGGGGTGCTTCTGTGGTGATGGCGGCTGCGGTCTTAGCGGTCCATTCGGCAGGGCGTTCCGCCACTTTGGCGTGCCGGAAAGCGGAGAGTTGGACGCTTGCCGGCGCAGTCAGCAGGCGTCCGCGCGGGATGCATGACTGATGCGTTTGGCAGCTCCATTATCTATGCTGGCGCTGCCCGGCGGCAGGACGGGATAACCACATCACAAGGGTCTGGGGAGATTGCATTTGACGCCGGCAACTCCCATGTGCGCCAAACTCGAGACTCACCTGTGCGCTGTTTTCCTGACCCTTAACCCTGCACGCAGTCGCATGCGCACCCGCGATTGCCGTTCTTCGCAAGCCCACTGCGGCTGGGGCGCGACGGTGTCGAATCCATTCTTCCACTCGGACAGCTCAACGCGTACGAGGAGCAGGGCATGCAGGTGTGCGCCTTTGCAGGGGTTCAGTCATGGTCATCAGGCTTGATCAATTCACAACAGGAAGCTGCTGCGCGACCCTCTCGTCAGGAAGCTGCTGCTCGACGCCTGCACAAGGGGGTTAGTTCCTACAGATGCGGTGGCGCCAGAGAGCTTTCCACCAGCAGAACGCACAAGTGAACATGTCTGACGTCTGTCTCGGTCGTGATCAATTCTGCCGCTTGGGGCGTTCCACGCGGCGGCACGAGGAGTGGGGCATGGGCCGTCAGTCCGGCATGGCTCCCCTGCGCCCTTTTGCGGTCATATGTGACGGGGCCGAATGCGGCAGAGCTTGCCGCTTGGGGCGGCCAGGAGCATGCATGTGCGGGGTAGTGTGATGTGGTCATCGGACGGCCCTAGCCATGGCGCAAAAGGCTGCCGCACTCGGCCTACGTGGCTTCCCGCCGCTTGTTCAGGAGGCCTGATCCTGGCTGTATCCGCTCGCAGGCGCTTGAGAAGGAGCTGGTGGGCAGCATCCAGAAGGGCGTCGACTTTGTTAGCAAGGGCGGGAAGTAGGAAATTATCTGGGGCGGATGCTTGCCTGTTGCTGGCGCAGCATTCAGCCTGGAGCTTGCCCGAGGGACTCTGCGGAAGGCAGTGCATGTCATCGATTGAAATTGGCGTGGGAACGCTGCAGACGCGTGCAACAAGGTTAGGTCAGGCGTAGGAGCTCTGGTGTCAGCATTGTTGCGGTCTAGGTCCGCTCTGGGGGATGTGTCCATCGAACCCTGTTGTGGGTAGGCATCAGGTTAAGTATTGCGGGTCCTGCATCGCCTCCAAGTGGGTCCATCCCTAAACGACCATGAACGATCTTACAGCTTGATGATGCAATGTTCAAGTGTCGGTCTCAAGACCAGAATTGCGTGGGCTATCACCGGGTTTTGTGGTCCTCTTAAATTCCTGTTGCCAGACCTCGCCGACGGCATCACTGTTGTACCCTTTCCCTGCAATCGATGCGGTAGCCCCAGATGGTCTACTTGATGTTTGCCAGGCTTAATGCTGCGGGGGCGCGGAGATTCTGTGCAAAGGGTTGGTGTAGCTCGATTCCCACCGTGCAGTGTACCTGTCGACTTTTGTGCCGCTGCAGCTGTGTGCAGTTGTCGCCACCGCTGCCGCCGCCGCCGCGGCAGCAGCCTCTGCTGCCGCTGCTGTCGCAGCGTGCGGCATCAATGCGGAGGCATGGCCTCCTATGGGACTGGGCGGCATTGAATTCCTGCCGACCTCTCTTCCCACTGCCCCGGCTGTGCCGATGACTCGGAGCGATCGCGGACACCCCTAACACAATCGTGTGCGCAAGCCGCGCTGGGCCACATCCGTGGAGTCGCCCTCAACCGCTGTCGCCACACTCGTAGGGCCAGGCCGCCAGGCCTCACGTCGGCCGGTTGTGTATGCCGCACTCTGTCTTCAGCGAGCCGTCCGGATTGGACAGCCCCTGCGCAGCAGCAGCAGAAGACGGATGTAAAGGCCTTACGAGCTCGTATGCCAATGCGGTGCTCGGGTCTCCTGCAACAAGCATACGGCATGGCGCAGCAGTCAGTTCATGTGCCTGAAAGCAGCCGGAGCGCTCGTCGTCATTCTCGTCGTCTAGTTCGAACCACCGCTGTCTTCTCTCGGGAACTGGTGCTTTTCATTTGGATGATTGCGAAACCCCAGCTACCTGGAAGCGGCCAGAGCGCTCGCCGCCATACTCGAACCATTTCTCCCGCGGCACCGTCACCGTTGACTGCACATCGCCGACGGATGGATACCCCTGCATGCATCGGGCAGGGGGAATTAGCAGACGACCTGCAGCAGGCATGCAGGACTCGAGGTGCGGCAACTGCCAGCCGCAGGCTGCGGCGCAGGTGGCGCCAGCCGGCCGACTGGCCAGTCCTGCGCAGCTCAGTGCCGCTGCCGCGGCAGGCCGTGGCTGCCAAACCGCGGGCGTCTGTCTACACATAAAAGAAGCTGCCCCTGCTGCAGGGTGGCTGCCCGCGCTGGAGGCGAGTGTTCGTCGGACAGCAGCTGCGCAGGGGACGGCGCAACGGGGACGCCTCATGGCGATTTCGCGCCTCGAATAGCTCTTTCGGCGAGTGCTGGTGCAGGCCTGCGCCTGGGTTTTCTCTTCGTTTGAAGTCTTTGAAAGAGGTTAAACAGGAACAAAAACGAAACGCGCCTGCGCGTGCAGCGGGTGGGCGGGCACGCCGTGTGACTCCAGGTATGCGAAGCAGTCGGCGAACGTCCAGTGTGCCAGCGGCTGGCAGTTGACCGGGTCGGATCCCTCAAACACCTGCGTGGTGCATTCAGGGTTCAGGCAGGTGTACCACCGTTGAAGCGTGTGTACGAAGCTGTAGCATTTGACCGTCCGTTGCCCAGAGGCATCTGCAGCGGCTGGCAGGTACGACAGAGTCAGGCAACCTGACAAAACCCTAAGGCAGGCAGGACACAGGGATGCCTCCGCGTTTCCAACAGTGAGTTGTCTGGTTCGTCCCCCTTGCGGCCACGACTCTGACGACCAGAGGGTGGGGGTTGTCTCCGCCACGAAACATGGACAGAACCGCCCTGTGCCGACGCCGTCTGCCGCTGCGCGCGCGCGTGGCAGAGCGAGAGTCCGATGGGCCCTGTGACTGCCATGCACAGCTGGCATGCGGGTCCAGGCACAACACGCGGCAGGCTTGTCCTCGGGGCTGCCTGTCAGTCAGGCCAGACCGCCGGAAGGAGCGGTGGTCTCTTGACATGCTGATTTTTATGGAGCACGGCTGACACAGCGCTCAGGCTGCAGTGGGCCGCTCTGCGGTGCGCAGCTCTGCTGACGTGGAGCCGCCTAATCGGCACCACCGCAGCTGCTTCCAGCGCTCCTGGGCCGCAAACTACTGCAGCTCTGAGCGCCGAGCCTCGACCCTCTAAACCCTTGCCCGTGCCCAGCAGCACACAGCCCATGAGTGTTGGCACGCCCATCACCCCCCTACCCTTGACCTTCCATCACATGACCTCTAGATATAACCCCTTTGTGCATTCATATAGATCGTACAAAGCTCTCAGGTTTCCCACCTCCAGGAAGGCACGCTCGAAGCCGTGGTCGCGCCGGCGACCGTTGATCATGACGTCCGCCTGCAGTGTCGCGAGCGCCCGGCTGAAGGGCTCCACCTGCACAGGCGGAGTGGCGCCAGACGGATTTCGGAAAGCGATGATGGGGTTTTGAATTTGTGCTCTGTTAATTTTCTCCTCTGGAGTTGTTCGTGGCAGGGGCCAGCGGCGCCACAAAGCCTTCGGCGTCCGGCCAAAACCCTATTAGAAATCTCTGCCTGCAGTGCATGATGTCAAGCAGTGGGCATGCCGCACTTCGGCGCCGGCGTGGCACACCAGTGTCGACGGGGTCCTGGCAATGACAGGGCCATCAGAACCATCCGCAAAGGCACTGCCTGTCGGGGATCAAGATCCGAGGCGGTCGCCTCAATCGAGCCGCCGCAACATCTCGCCGCCAGAGCACCAGCTGAGCGGCCACGAACAGCCGCCACAGCCGCACATGAACACGGCTTGGTGGGTGACTGTTAACCCTGCCCACCTTGCAGATGCGGTCGTACTTCTCGATGTCCGTCATGTACAGGTCCGAGCCGTTGGCTTTTATGTAATCGTCCCTGCTGGCAAAGTCCGCTGCATAGAAGACCTCCGCCTTGAATCCGAGCTCCGCCTGGGGATTGTGAGACCACGCGTTGACATTGGACACGGTGTGCACATAAGCGAGTTGACCGGAGGGGGCGCAAGCCAGGGCAGCCCCCTGTGCTGAATGCCTTCGGAGCAGCGGAGCGGCAGGACTGGATGCCGGTTTGTAGTGGCACGTGCTTCAGTGTGGCACGCTCCCCTCCGCAGCAGGAAATGACAAGGTGTCTCTCATTCCACTTGGAGGGCCCTCCAGGACCATCAAGGGGCGGTGCTCCTGGGAAGAGAGACAGGATTTGCCTGCAAGGAAGAACAAAGGACGCACCTCCAGTTGGTGCAGGAAGTCGTGGGTCTCGGGGAACAGATGAAAGGTGTCGATGAAGACCACCTGCGCTGTCCAACGTCCCCGGTGGGTTTTCTGATATGTTTCGACATGTTGACGGTTGACATCTTGACATCTTGACAATCTTGACAAGGCGGTCAAGATGCTCCGCGCAACACCCCGGTGGCAACCGCTGCGCTCCCGGCAGGCAGCCCAGCTTGTGAGCCAGCTGCAGTAAAATCGGGCATAACGGCGGGCAGCGGCGGCGTCGCAGCTCTTGAATTCAAATCCTGTTAGAGCCTGTTCCTTTCTTCTCTCTCTGCACAGTCGGACAGGGACGAGGCTTCCGTGTGACGGGCACGGTGAATCTCAGGCGGCACGAGCGCTGTGGAGATGCACAGCTGTCAATTCGTCTCGCCTGCACGGGAGGCTTGGCGCCGTCCCTGGACGCGATCAGGCCCAGGCGGCTCAGCAGGTGCAGTATGGCGACGTCGCCTGCGTGGCAGAGGCAGCAGGGGTCCGGCACCAGTGCAGTGTTCAGTGTCTGGTTCAGTGGCCTGCCTGGGGGGAGCAGGACAGCGTCAGGCTGCAGCAAGAAGCTCGTCGCAAGGACCGCAGCAAGGCAAGGCATGGCATGCACGGCCACGCCCCGACTGTGGGCAGGCTGCCGCAGCCAGGGCAAGCTGCGGTGCGTCTGCGGCGGGGGACGGACTCGCCTGCGATTAACGCGCAGGGGAACACGGGATGCGCAAAGTTTTCGGCGGCGGTCTTCAGCACGCTTAGTGCTTGCTCCTGCGGGAGATGCAGCAGAACCCGATGGTCAACTCCGAAGGGGATGGGACGCCAACGCACATGTGAACCGCCAGACTTCATGCATGCGGCGGCGCCTGGTGTGCAGGTCCATTGCGAGAGAACCTGCAGGCGAGCAGTTCCAGCAGCAGACGCCCGCAGCAGCCGGCCAGGTCGCTGCCGGCAGAGACTCTGGAATGCCGGGCTGTCACCTGCACGCAGAGGGCCTGCGCTGTGCAACCGCCGCAGCTCACCTCAAGGGCCGCCAGGCGCTGCGAGTTCGCATCCGCCACCCACTGCGACACCTGCTCTGCGCCCGCCGCCGCGGCGATGGCAGCGCTGCGACCTCGCCGAGCAAGCCGCCACTGCTGCCGCTGTTGTGGGGCTGCGTCTAGCGCTGCTGGACGCGGCCTCACTTGGCCGCCTCGCAAAACAGGAAACTGCTGGGCGCCCGGGTGCTGGCGGCCTGGAGCCGCAATGATGCGCCTGTGCCTACGAGCCCAGCAGACCATGGTCGTAAGCATTTCAGAATGTTGCACGTTCAGCGCGCAGGGCACGAAGCTGATAAAGCGGGAAGCGCCACGTGCGGAGGTTAGCTCTGCAGCATATTGCTGAATCGCTGCAGCAGCTGAGGTGCGCATGCAGGGTGAGGGAATTATCGCGCAGGTGCTGGCCATTAGAAAGAAGAATCGAATAGGCACTCAAAGAGGAGTGGGATCGCACGTAATGATGCTTGCAGTGTGCATGGTCGCCGAGCGATGTTCAAGCTCTTTGCCTTGACAACACTGGTCGACTGTGAAGATCAACGTCAGATTATATCGATGCAAGATTGCAGAAGCCGAGCTGGTGTATTTAGGTTCGGGCTGCGGCGATGAGCCTGCGTGGTTGTTCCGGTACCAAAAACACCCCAGGCGAAACCAAGATGTATAGTGAGGATGCGCAGTCGCGCGCCAAGCGGCTAGGAAGAGGTCATTTAGTGTGTCTAGTGTTGGCTCGTGTCAACAGGTGCAGAGGAGCACCAGCATTACGCCTGATCTCTGCTTACGTAGATCTTACGTAGATCTTTGCAGGATTTCCCAGAACGCAACAGCCCGAGCATCCCTGGGATCTTGAGTCCTCTCTCGCCGTTCCGACATGAAACGGCGGGTGTCGGATGCAGAAATGGGACCGCTTTCGTCATGATAAAGCCTGCAAAGACTAGCTTATGTCTTGCGCTCTGCGGTCGTTCAGGCTTTGAAAAACCGGACGATACTTGCTGAGGACGAACAGGCGGCCTTCGTGATTCGCCACAGTAGAAAGCAGCGGCACGACAAAATCAGACATGCCGGCAAAGGACCGCTGCAGCTCACTGCTCTGCTGCCGCGGCAAGCCTACGGCAGAATCAGAGGAAGCAGACGAGACGGTATGGGCGCAGCTGGGGAGCCATCGTGCTGCAGGTGGGTCGATGATTTGAGCAGTTGAACCCACCGCACAGCATTCATCAGCATGACAATGTCGGAATGTTGTGTCCCGCTAATTCGCCATCTTGATCGTCGATTGGCGAAGGAATAGACAAAAGCTGGCAACCGCTCACTTCCAATCCGACTGTGCCGACGTGCACAGTGGAGGCGGGTGCCCCGGGTAGCTGTGACAGACCCGGAGGCCAAATTTTCGGTAGCATCCAGAATGCTGACACCGGCAATGATGTGCTGCAAACCTTATGCCGTGCTGCATCTCAGCCACTCTCGCCGCCGCCGATCTGTCAACCTGTCCCCAGCATTATCGCCTTCCCCACTTATCAGATGCTGAGAAGGAAGAACCAGTTTGATCTGCCTTCTGCAGCTAACTGATGTGTCAATCGCAAGCAGAGGCCCGCAGCCGGCTGGCAGCGCTTGTGCCTGCGAAGGTCCGGCCGGCGTGGCAACCCACCCTGCGGCGGGATCTGGGCACAGCTGCGCTCGGCGCGCCCATCAGCACAGCAGGCGCCCCTGACTATGTGGCCTCAGTCACACGGGACGCCTGTCCACTCCTTGGATTCCACCCACTCCATACCGCTGCACGCCAGCGCCCAATGCCCGGGTGCGTACCCCACTCCTTGGATTCCCTGCACTGTGCGACTTGAGAATCTGCATGCCAGCAACATTCTCGTAAAGACGGTAAAAGTGATTGTCGGTGGGTGCTCACACTGCTTTATCGATATCTCATCACCCACATATCCTCACAGCAGCGCCTTGTCAAGGCACAGGCGTGATTGAGGTTACATCGAAGCACAAGCTTTGCGATGTTTCTGAGCTTCTTCCGCACCTCCCTGATAACCTTGGCGAACTGTTCTTATTATACGTTTGGCATCAATGTCCATGTCAACAGCCTGCTATCGCTACCAAGGCGACTTGTCGCATACATTCCTGCACAGGACATGCCGAGGACTGTGCGCGGGCAGGCTGATCAGCGCAAGCAGTTGATACCTTCACAGCATCCACTCAAACCTCTCACGAAATCCTGTGCGACCCCTCATTGCGTGCCGTCTGTGCTGCAGGGTGCACGCCCAATCGTCGGCGGTGCAGCCACGGCCCAGCATTCTGTCGACGCTCCGCGGCGGTAGCGGCGGTGGCGAGGGTACTGCCGACCATGGCGGCGCAGCCATTGCCGATGACGCGTCCTCTACAAGCTCCATCGGTAGTCCAACCCCATGCCAGAGCTGCCTGCATGTCGGCCAGGATGGCTGGCAGGGTCGTTGATGGCGTATGATGTCCAATGAGATGTCCAAGGTTGCATGCTGTGCAGGCGTTGCGCTGGCGACGGCTGCCGCAGGAGCGTCCGAGCCGGATGCGCCGGATCAAGACGAGTTGCCCACTGCCAACTTCATGGCGGCGGGGCTGCGGCTGGCGCTGCGACGTCGGGCCAGCACCGTTGACAGCCGCCTAGACCCGCCGCATTCGATACGATCGTCCAGGTGATGCGTGCCCCCTTTCCTGTCGAGGATGATACCTCACCATCCTTCCATGCGATAGTCGAGTGAGAGGGGGGTCTGGAGCTACCTTGCTGCGGCGCAGAGCCGTGAAGGAACCTTCGAGCTCAGAACTACAAACTCGCTAGCCAGAGGTCACACAAATGCATCGTCCGCCTTTCACGTGTTTCTAGTGTTGACTACTGAATGTGGCGCACCGATCGCTCGTCTGCCGCACAGATCGCTGCGAGACGGCTGGGACATCGACGCAGACGGCAGCGGCCCCAGACTGCCGAGCAACCGCAGCAAGGTTTGCACCCTCCTTCACGCGTTCAGATCCTGACATCTGTCACGATAGTTTCTTTTGCTGTCGGACTACCACCCTGCTGTTCGTACTGCAGGAGCTAGAAAACGCTGCACATCCTCTCGACAGTGGCTGTGCACGGAAGTTCTATCTTGGCAGCGTCAGCAGCACATCATACGACAGTTGACTGCATCAGCTCGAAAGCGTCGGTGTAAGGAGCCATGTTGACCGGCATTGGTCATGTGAAAAGCCGCTCCAAACACCTGGCCCGTCAGCCGGCTTGAAGAGAGACGTAGTCCTAGAACCAACATGTCGTGTAACACATCAGTTTCACACTGCCCTCTTTGCACCCACAGACTGGGCATCGCTTCTGGCCTCTCGGCTCCGTTGAGCACTCATCCCCCGATGCGGCCGCAGTTGACTCCCCCGCCGTCGCGGTCCAAATCCCAGGCACTGCTGGCACAGCAGCGGTGCTGCAGCCGGCCGCTCGCCGGTCTGCTTCCAGATCCCAGGGCGGCCTTTTGCCAGGCAGCCTGCCGGCGTTCGGAATCGCAGTCGCGTGCAGCTCCAGCCTTCCTGCGGAAGCCAGCGTGGTTTCAGGCCAGCTTGGCGGCCCTGCTGCCGCTGGGGAATGGGCTGCCGGTGCTGCAGACACGGCAGACGCGCTGCTGCCTGCTCAAACTGCAGCATGCGCGCTGCAGCGGCAGGCGTCGCTGCCGCAGGCCGTGCCGGCTTTGCATACAACCTGTATGAGAGGCGCCCCGCCGGCTGCCCCCGGCGATAGCGGCGGCTGCAATGTCGGCGGCGTGTTCGAGGTCGGAGCACCTCCCAACAGGCAGCCCCAGAGCCCGATTGCGGCGGCAGTCACAGCAGAGTCTCTGCTCTACAGCGGTTCGGCTGGCAGCGGTCGCCACGCTGCCAACACAGCGGCCGCTCCAGAGACAAGTCCCTACGACAGCATCGCCAGGGTGGCCGCCATGGCGGCGGCATCCGCTGCCCTGCTGGCTGGGCCGGCGGCCGCGCCGCGAGCCGCTATGCAGGCTCGCGACACGGCGGCAACCCTATTCCATGTGAACCAGCAGCAGGCAGCCGTTGAGGATGAGCGTTGCGATGGCGGGGCAGGGAAGGCCGCAGGCGCTGTTGCCAGCGAGGCAGATGCCGCATCCGCAGCGGATGCTGCCGCCCCCACCGGCGAGGCGGCTGCGGCTGCGGGCGGGTGTGCAGCGGGAAGCGGGAAGCAGGCCTGGATGCCGCCGTGGGCCCGGCGGTCGCTGCAGGCGCGACACGCGCCAGAGGCGAGCGCGGCAGCCTCGGATGCAACCTCATCCGGCCCTGCTCTCGCCACAGTTCCACTAGCCGGTGTCCAGCTGCACGATGCCCTCCCAATGAAGGAGGGCACTGCTCCAGCCGTCACTGCTGCACCAGCGGCAGAGGAAGCCCATGCTGCCGAAGCCGGCCGCCGCCACGGCCTATTTGGCCACCGCCGCTGCGGCGCGTCGCAGCTGGCCGCAGCCCTCGACGCTGGCGGTGCGACGCGGGTCCCAGGCAGCGACAGCCCGGACCAAAGGCGTCGGTCTTCGTACATGACGACCGCCACGCTGTCGCAGGTGCAGAAGCAGCCGCAAGCCGACCTGCTGGCGACCACAGCCGGCTTCGCCATGCCATCGGACATGCAGCGGCGGGCGCAGATGCTTGGCGACAGCGGCAGCGGCATAGGCAACAGAAGCAGCCGGAGCAGAGGCGGAGGCGGCAGCAAAGCGCCGGCTGGATGGCAGGGCGCCACCGCTGTCCAGCGGCAGCCGGCGACGGGCCAGGCTGCGGAGAGCAGCGGAAGCGGAGGCGACACTGGCGGTGGCGGCAATGGATTTGTCAGAGTCAGGAGTGACCTAGGGCCTGCAAGCAGTGGCGGCGGTGGCATTGGGAGCCTGCAGGACGTCAGGAATGGCGGCGGCTGGGGCGGCAGCACATGCAACCCCTCGAGCGGCATAGAGCCAAGCTCCGCAGGGTGCGGCCTCAGCGTCAAGCGGCCGCAGCCTGCCAGGTGGGGTCTCTTCAAGTCAGTGCATGTCTCAACATGAGGGTACAAATTGTAACGCAGCCAACTGTAGCACCCGAGGGTCAAGCCTTGCAAATCTGGCTCTCCTTCGTTGCGAGCACATGAGGAAGCCAATGCCTGCTAGCCAGCAAGCAGCCAGGTTCACACTGCCGTGCAGGTGTCGCCGGCTGCAGCCAGACGAAATTGCAGTGACACCAGTGCCGACGCCGGCAGCGCACCAGCACAGCGCCGCCAAAGCGGCAGCCGCGCCCCCAGTGGTCGTGAGCCTGGCCGCCCGGCATGGCGGCAGCGGCGACAGCATTTCCGGCAGCGGCAGCGGAGGTCTCGGCGACGGCAAAGCAGGCAGCGCCCCAGGCCTCTCAAGCAGTGCTCAGGACGCTGCTGCTCAAGTGTTGCTGCGTCAGAGGTGCCGGCTAGGCTGCGACCAGCCCGACAATCTTCCCGGATTGATGTCGTCGGAGCCCATCAGCAGCACCTCTGACAACAGCGATTGCGGTGGTGGTGGCAGCGGCAGCGGGCGGCGCCGCCGGTGTGCAGCGGCGGCGGCGCTCCAGCAGCCCGAGTGGAACAGCAACGCTGGGATGGGGTCGCCAGCATGCAGCGGCGCTGACGCGGTTCGCCGCGGCTCTGGCGTCTCTTCTGCTAGCATGCCCTGTGCTGGCAATCCAGCTGGCGCTTCAAGCTTGTGCGGCGGTGCAGCCGACTTGACGCCGCTAGCGCCGCAGCCTCATGGCCAGCCGCCACAGCCGCAGCATCAGCCACAGCAGCAGGCTGCCGGTCGGATCGGCGGCCACTCTGCAACTGCACCTTCCGATGCGGCGGCGGCAGAGGGGGCCTTCCGGCCACTGCCGCAGGCAGTGCTGAGCTATGAAGAGGCGATGGCCGGCGGCGCCACAATGTCCGACGGGCTGCCGTCGCCGCGGGCGACACCGTCACCCTCCCAAACGCCGCCATTGCGCGAGCCTGGCGCCTCAGCTGTGGCCGCCTCTTCCAGCGCTGCCGCCAACGGCGCCTCGGCACCGGATGGCGACCCTGCAGCGCCGCACGCGCCGTCGCAGTCGCTGGAGCGGGCAGAAACGGCGGATGGTGCCGCGCCTGGCGGCGCAGTCCTGGCGCTGTCTCCCGCTGCGACTGTGGCCGCTGCCGAGCGCATCGTGCAAGTAAGCCTCATCTCGACTTCCAGCCAGCACATATGATTGTGGTACGTCATCCCTCCGCTGAGCCGCTCTGTGTAGGGGAGGTCCCGTGCTGCATGACAGCTTCCAATCAGCGTTCCGAGGTGCAGCAGCTTCAAAGCCTCTGAATGCCAGACCCAGCCCTCGAATCCGCAACCCCCACTGGCTGACGCATGGCTTGCCGAAGTTTGACTTGCTGACAGCTGGGCATTGCATCGCTGCAGGATGCGGAGGCTGGGCGCGCCGCCGCCGTCGCCGCTGCAGCCGCCACGGCACGAGACAAGACGCGCCCGGCCGAGGCGGCCGAGGCGGCCGAGGCCGCAATCCAGGTCCGCCGTCCTCAACCCCAGCCACAGGGTTCCAGTCCCTTGAATTTGCCCCCTCAGTCTGCGCCAGGTCACTTGGGTACGATCGCATTCTCCAGGCGCACAGTTACTTACGCGCGCCTGAAAGGTTGCAGTGGTCCAAGTGACCCCCGCTGATATCGCTCTGACCTTCGAATCTTGGAGGCATCAATGTCAACATGCAATACCCTCGTGAGATGCTGCTTGGCTGGCAACAGCAGCAACGATGACGATGCCTGATTTGCGTCGGATCGCACCGCCGCTCTCCTTGATTCCGGCCTGCTCGGCATGGTATGGCATGAGCTGACTCGGAGGTGCGCCACTGGGGTTATTTGGGGTTGACTGAGGCTGGCTGCGGGCACGGCCTGATCAAACGCGCCCGTGGAGCTCTGCTTGCGCGGATCTCTGCCTGCGGAGCCAGCACAGGCGAGGTCGAAGCTGATGAGGACTGACCATGCGCATTCGCTCGAGGGGCTATTGCAGCCGTGCACTGCATCCCACGCTGCAGCACACCGTCATCAAGGCCCACACGCAGCAGCATAACAGAACCTTCAGCCAGACGGCTCAGCGGCTCGTCTGTGTGATTGCTGCTTGCTCCCACCATCAAAATCCTGATCCTCTATTCAGTCTCCTGGCATCTGGGATGATATGTTGTCACATACCACACACAGGAGGCTGCCGACCCGACGTGGTCTGCCGCTGCAAGCGACGCGGCGCCGCCGCTGGGCGGCGCCGCCGGCGACGGAGCCGGGCTGCTGGGGGATGATGTGGCGCTGCCACCCACGCCCGACCAGGCAAGGCATCCTCAATGTCTTGTTGCAATCTTTCACGTACAGGTTGGCTCTCTGCTGAGTGTCAGATCGAATGCGACGAGGCAGTGAGCGGCCGCATGCATTGCTGTTAGTTGCTGGCATGTCCCCAGCCGCCTTGCACTGCAGCCTGGGATGGCGCAATGCCAGAGCATGGGCTCTCAGACGTGTGCTTTCAGACGCTCGCCTTGGGCTCAAATTGCCTTAAGGTCATTGCAGGTGGGCCGCAGTCTGAGCCCTCTGCCTTCTTTGCGATCGCTGACAGCAGGCTTGGCGGCCGTTCCCTGCCGCAGCCTCGACGATGGCTGAGTTGCCGCCTGTTTCCCAGCTCTGCAGGCTGGCTCAGTCGTTGTCGCAACGTGACAACGGCCACCGAGGCACTGCAATGCAGTGCAGGTGGACGGCCTGGACAGCGACGAGGCGGCGGCAGCGGCGTATTATCGCTCCGCCAGCAGCAGCTGGCGCAGCGGCGGCGGCGCGGCAGGACTCCTTCCTACTGCCACCCCCACGACCTGCCCGCCGGTGCTTGCTGCTTTCTCAAAGGATCCCGGATGCAGTCGCGGCTGCATCCCCGAGATTCGCGGCATGTTTCTGACCTGCAGCTGAACCGTGTTTCCATGGTGCATCGACCTGGTGCATCGACCCGGTGCACTCATCCCAACACGAGGCCAAGGACCTTGGACATGCTGAAGCGCAGCTGAGATGCATGTCAAGTAGAGCGACTCGAGTGCCTGAGCACGACTGTCACATACAGCCGCTGCTGCACATTATAGCTGGCCAGGTTTACAGGCCACGCAGCACTGCAGGCACTGGAGGTGGGTGCGTCGTCCGGATGAGTACTGTATGGGTGCATCGCGTGCCTTCAAGGGCGGACTACACCGGGCTGATGCATCATGGAACTTGCTGCTCGCTGCTGGCGCAGGTGGCGCCGTGGCTGCAGCTGGGCGCGGCGCTACGGCAGCCGCCCTCGGCCGCGGCGGCGGCGGCGCTGCGGGAAGGGGACGCCGCCGCTGCGGCGGCGCGGCGCGCAGCGCGGCCAAAGCAGCAGCAGGGCGCTGCACTACTACAGGGTTGCCCGTCCACCGCTGAGCTGGAGGTCCAGGTGCACGGCTTGACCTTCAGCCACACCCTGAACTTTCAAGTCTACTCAGTTCATCGTCAGGACGATCCAGGCTCCAGGCGGCTGTCGTGAGAACGGGGATGTGCAGCTTCTCGCAAACACAGGGCTCACATCGGCAATGTCAATGCAATGCTGAATCCAACACAGGGCAACCCGAGCGGAGCACGCTGCTTGCACGAGCAGCGCCCAGCGCACCCATCAGTGGCAGAGACCGGTGCCGTGCTGCACCATGACGCTGGCACACAGTCCCGACACTTCTTGGGACTGTGGCGAAACTGCTCATCCCGCATCCAGGCTGGCCGCACACGAAGCAGCGACGGCTTCCAGGCAGCGGGTGGCTTCCCCCATCTCGCTGTTGCACCTGCCACCATGCACACGCACACCACAGAAGCAGGCGGCGCCTCCGTCCTTGCGACGCGTTTGTCCACACGCATCGTGAGACCGAGCTCGCACTTGCTGGTCAGCACTGCTATGCAGTACGGAGACGCTTTCAGCCGCGACCTGTTTGCTCGAAACGCAGATCTCCTGACCCAAGCGGTTGATGCTAGGTCGCCTACAAACCCATCACATTCATGGGGATGCATCCCAGCTTTTGGCCGCCTCCTCGCTCTGGCCATGGATGATGATGCATATGAGACTAGGCTGCTATGCCGGTCTCCAGGCGGTGGAGATACAGGAGCGGGCGCTGCGGGAGGCCCGACAGCATGCCGTCGCAATGCGGGTGGCGCTCGGACGATGAGCAGCTCCGCTGATTGTCGCCGCGGCGGGGTTTCATGGCATTATTGCGTGCAGCGCTGAAGGCTGAAAGAGTTGCTCGGAGATGCTACGCCCCGCAGACCACGCTCGCGGCGTCTGGCGCTGCCAGGAAGGTTGTTGTTGTTGGAAACCTGGCCAGCAGGACACCATCAGGGTTTTTGGTGATCGCCCATATGGCCACGAGGATAGGGTGGTCTCCGGGTGCTGTTGCGGGGATGATTATGTACAGGCATGTTCACGACCAACGTCTTTGTGCCGGGCAGCTTGATTTGCGCAGAGGTGCTGATTTGGCAACCTCTGCGGCGTGTTGAGGACAGCGCATACATATTCGGGATGCAGTGTGTAGGCCATAGCGCAGCTATTGTATACACCGTTGCGCATTCGCTGCTGCCGGCGTTGATCAAGGGCCGCTTAGTTGTGCAGTGGACGAGGTGTGCAGCGTTGATTTTGCGGTGTGGCATGCACCTTTTGCGTTGTATTTAAAAAAAAAAAACAAGGAAAAGCTGCACCAGCTGAAATTGCACCAATGCAAGTAACATGTTGGCTTCTGCACGCTGGCGCATGGCGCTTCCGTTCCAAATAGCGCAGATGATCGGAGACAAGAAGCTCCTATTCAGCACCATTTCCTCCTCGCATATCTAAACTCTCAAGCGCCTCACTGTCCTGCACGAGACAGGCGACAGGAAGTGATGATGTGAGTGTATGGCGCCGCCGTGGAATCCGCTGCGCGCAAAGGGAGCGAATTTGTTGACCACCCTAGCGTGCTGCGCTGCGCTTTGCAAGTTTGCGCAGCATGGCCCGATCGTGCGATTTCCGATCTGTGCCAAAAGTACAGGGCTGCCGATCTGGTCCGTATCGCACTTGATTTGGCTTCGCACAAGTGTGATTTTGACAGTTCAGCTAACCGCGATCGCCCTGCGCAGTGTCCTGGTCATTTGCTGCAACAGCTCCTTTGAACATCTTGCTGAGCCGAGCCCCAGAGATCGGCCTTGCTGGTCTGCGCTATCTGATTGGTCAGCCCTTAAGCCACAGCTAGCTTCAGCAGCGTTTCTGCTACCCCACCAGCAGCTTTGTTTTGCACCATCCAGCTGCAGCTTCGGCCGTTTCGGGCAACGGCATGGCTGCCCCGACGTCATCGATCACGCCGTATCCAGCCTATATATCCCAGGACCTGCCGTCATAGGTACTGCGCCGTCGGCAGCGACGATGTCGGCACCGTCGTCGCCTCGTTCACCGGCCACCTCGCTCGGCTCGCCGGCGACTCGTGAGACCCGTGGACGCAAGCGCTCCGCCGCAGGTGCGCAACTGGTCTTTCCGCGATGCTCTGCCATGCCGGATCCGTCATGTTAAGCATCAGAGCTCTCTCGAGTTTGCACGGTTTTGGTGTTCGACATCCCCAGCGGCGCGCTAGAAGTGCAATGTAGACCGAGCCCAGCAGTCGCGGTATTGGAATAAAGGTAATGGATACATCAAGCTCATGAACGGCACCCTTTTGCATGGCGCACCGTACTCCCCGGGCACGCGTGTCCGCATCACGCATGGATGTGCCGTGCTGCGCGCCGTCACAACACACTATCCAGCCCTGTGCATGTCGGCCATCCCGCAGAGCGGCCGACGTCGCCGGCGGCAGCTGCTGCGGATGGCGACGCGCCGGCGCAGCGGGCGCGGGTCGGCGTGCCGGTCTGCGAGATCGCGGTCCTCAGCAGGGAGGACAACGGCAGCAACTGGGTCATGGGGCCTGACGGTCGCCCCATCGACGAGGTGACCCTGAACCCGCATCCGGTCGTTTCCTCCCGGGATGATGTGGCTGGCCAATCGGGAAAAAGTGGTGGCCAGGGCGCCGCCGCCACATCGGCAAGGTGTGCAGCCCCACACGCAACAGCCGAGCGAGCCTGCCACGAGTGCCCGCGTCTCATGGGTATACTGTGTGGTTGCCACCAGCGCCTGCGCTCGAGCGCTCCGGGGTGCACTTGGGGGCCGCGTCAGCGGCGGTGCATGCGTGCCAGCCGATGTGCTCCGATGCGGCAGAGCACATCATGGAGCTGGTCATGGTGGGCTGACGCAGCACACAAACTAGGAAGCATCTGTCCACGTGGGGGCACATGCCTATGGCAAAGAAGCCGCCAACCTGGTGCTGGCTGCCCCAGAAACGGGATCAGCCACCCATCCACAATGCATTCGTCATCTGACGCATGCCCTTACACACTGGCTGTCGACACGAGCCGCAGTCACGCACCGCCGCCCTGAGATCCCAAAGTGCGCGACTGTGCAGCTGCAGGAGGAGGTCCAGCACTGCCGGCCGGACCGCAAGCAAGAAGTGGTCCCGGCGCTGTCGTGTTGCGCGCAGTCAGCGGGCACAGCTCTGACCCGCTGTGTGGCGCTCCTCCTGTTGCAGGAGGAGGTGGAGCGGCGCTGGCCGGACCGTAAGCTGATGGCGTTCTCTGACACAAAGCGGGGCCAGGGACGCGCCCACGGCCTGTCCGAGTCGCAGGTGCCCCCCTTCGCAGGGTGTAGGGGCTTGTCCTCGTGTCCCAGCAATGCATGCCCGCAACACTGCTTCGGCAACGCACCGGCGACGCAATGCGATGCGCTACGTCGCGCTCATCAAGCGGGTGAGGTCTGTGCCACACGGTGTGTGCCAGCCCTCCTCAAGCGGTCTCTGGTACGTACCACGCTCTCTGATAGCGGATGCGCGCCTCCATTGTTGGCCAGGTCTTTCCGCTTTGCTCGGAGCCAGCGGCGTTGCTTGGGGGCTGCGATTTTCAGTGCTAGACATGTCGTCAGAGATCTGATGCTCAGAAGTGCAGGTGTCTTGGCCGTTCTTGCATCCCGCACCTGGCGGTGCACGCTCAGGGCCGGCAGGCGCGCGTTTCGAGGGTCGGTGCTCTTGTTCAGGGTCTGCCTCTTGAACACAAGACAATCTGAACCGTGCCCTTGTCGCATGTGCCGCAGCTGGCGGAACGCGACCCCGGGCCCGCGGTCGCGCACTTTGAGAAGGCGGTGCTGGAATATGCAGAGCGGCCCGGGGTGCCGGCACCCGAGGTGGCAGAGACATTCACGGTGTGCCTTGCAGACCAACAAGGGCTCGCACCGCTCTGTTTTACCACTCTGTGTTTTGGGGGTTCCCAGTGTCCGTAGGCTACTGCCGCAAAATCTAAACCCTGAACCGGAGGCAGCCGGCACCTTGTCGGTGCGGCACTTCCCGGCCGCTCGCTGCTACATTCCTCCCTGCAGCTGCGTTCAGTTTTCTTGAACCAAGCCCCTGGCGCCCGTCGTGCCCGTCCTCAGGGCATGGATCCTGATAGGGTCAGCGCTGACTTGCGCGCCGCCCCAAGGGCGCCAGCAAGGGTCGCAGCCGGCGGGGGCTGGGACGCGGCTCTCGACTGGGCGGACCTGCAGAGCGGCTGCCCGATCTTCCAGCCACTGGGGCACCTGACGGCGCATTTGCTAATGGCTCGAGCACTGCCCGACCCCTCGCATGGCGATGAGGCCACGCCGCTGGGCCACTGTGGTCACGCCACGCCATGCCACCAAGGGGCCGCTCATGGCTCTGATTGAGGTTGCAAGGTGGTAGAGCACACGCTGCAGGCCGTGTTCCTGGGCGTGCACCCGCATGATTTCGAGGGCCATTTCAAACCTGCGCGCTGGCCTGGCCGTCTCTTTTCGGGCCTGTTATGAGGCACTCATTGAAGGTTTCGGTGCTCTGCAACAGCATTGTATGTACGGCTGACCCGCAGGTGGCCGTCGGCAGCTATGTGGCAGTGGAGCCGGAGGACGGCACCGGCGACTGGATCTGTCAGGTGTTCGAGCTGTTCGAGGACGACATGGTGGGCTTTTTCGAAATTCCAATGCCTCTGCTTGTTTCCCGAAAGAGGCCCAGATACACTCGTTCCCAGCGAGGTCGCATCTCCCATGCCGTCAGGGCAGCAGGAGCTGCGTACCTGGTTTCGAGGTCGACTGCGCGGGTTGAACGGATGTTGAACAGATTGGCAGGCGTGAATGCTCCTGCCGGCGGTGTCAGCCACCTGCCTGGCTCGTGAAGGCTGATCTTACACCTGTGAACGACCAGTCATGTAGAAAAAACTCCACGCTTTTCCCAGCGCCGCTGCAGGGCTACTGGCTGGGCAGGCATGCACTGGTCCCGTCATGTTCAAGGCTCCCCTCACGATTTACTTTCCTACCGTTCTACCTGCAGGGCACCCGTGCTGAGCGAGCGTGCACTGCTTCTGCCGCGTCCCTGACACCTCTCCGCTTGCCGGGTTTTGCAAATGACCTTGTGAGTCAACGAGCTTATACCCCTGAAAACTGGCCGATTCCCTGCAGGGCACCCGCTGGGCCGGCGTGCACTGGTTCTACCGCGTGCAAGACACCTGCCTGCTCGTCGACAAGAATATTATAAAGAAGAAGGCGCAGCAGCTGGCGCGGGAGGTGGCGAAGGTTGAGAAGGCCGAGCTGAAGCGGCGCCGGGTGCGTGAAAAACATATAATATGATCAATAGAAAATGAACATATTCAGACTGAACGGACGAACCTGAGCTTCACACTCACTTACAGTTGGAAAAAAGAGCTTCAGCCGGCGCAGGAGGCGGTGAAAGCAACAAGAGGCCGATCTGAAGCGGCTCCGGGTGCGCTCACACGAAGGAGAGCCTCGTTAACGACTCATTACGATGTTCAAGCAGGCTTAAGAGCCGCCGTGCACCGCTGGACTCAGAGGTGCAGTTGCCTTGCAGGTGGCCCAGGCAGCCAAGGCTTTTGAAACCCAAACCTGCCTGTTCATGACAAGTCACGCTTTGCTTTCCAAGGCGACTTGGGAACTCGCTGTTTGTGATGCTTCGTGAGCAGACAGCTCCCATCCCATGCAAACATGCCTATTGCCTTTGGCAGGAAGTGGGCAATCAGGGGCGCCGGATAGGCCGTCAGCGGGCGCACCTGTTACAACCACGGCTCAATACTTGTCGCAAGCATTGACTTTCGATGAGGTTCATGACGCCGACAGTGCCTCTTCGCTGTGCAACAGGACGCAGGCAAGGCGGTTCGGAGCCACGACTCGAACCTCTTTCATACAACATGTATGCGCCGATAGACGATGTTCATGCCGCCAGGCTATTGCCTGTTTGCTATGCAACAGGACGCAGGCGAGGCGGTTCAGACTCACATCTTCCTTCTTGTAATGTTTGATATGATATTTGTAATGTCGACAGTGCCTTTTCTTGCTGTGCGACAGAGCGGGCAAGGCGGTGCCGGACGAGCCGCCGGCGGGCGTGCCTGTGGACGAAACCAACGTGGAGTTGAGACATTAAACCCTCCTTTTCACGATGTGTGTGACGCCGATTGACGATGATAATCATGTTCCGATCTCTGTGCAACAGGACGCGGGCGAGGCGGTGCCGGACGAGCCGCCGGCGGGCGCCCCCGTGGACGACATCAACGTGGAGCAGCCGTTCGTGCCGGTGTTTGCGGAGGGCGGCGACCGGCCGTCGGAGACGAGCCGCCTGTGGCTGGCGGCAAATGCGGACATGGAGAAGTACCCTGCGGCGCAGCCGCTGGGCGCCATCGACAGGTGAGCTAGCTCACGCCAGAAGGACGCACCCTCGAGTGATGGAGTGAAGCCTGGCCATCGACGGGTGAGCTCACGCCGGATTTTCTAGGCACACCCTCACTTACAACGAAGTGGAGCTGGGGAACGGACCTGCGGAAAGGTGTGACTGGGTGCACTGCCTGTGGCTGGCTGCCGCCGCAGACATATACCAGTCTCCTGCTGAGGGGTCACTGGGCGCCACGAAATGTGGATCTCTCTGGTGGATCTCGTGAGCACGTCTAGAGCTCAAAGACGTCCTCCTGTGCAGGCTGGTCATAATTGTCAAAAGGCCGCCGCCGCCACAGCAGCAGCAGCAGGGCGTGTTCTGCCACTTCACTACGAGCGAAGGGCCACCCAATGGTGTTCCTCTGCAGGCTGGCAACGGTGGTGGAAGGGTGCGGGGAGGGCGCCGCTGCTGCCGCCGCCGCAGGCCGTGGCTCCAATCCCGCAGTCAAGCGAGTCACGACCTTGCATCCTTCTTCAACTGTGCAGGCTGGTGACCGTGGTGAAGGTGGCGCCTGGAAACCCGCCGCCGCCGCCGCAGAAGGACGTCTTCTGGTACGACCAGGAGCATGACCGCTCATTCTTCACCTTCCGCGACCCGCTGGACTACGTTCCCGATGCCAAGAAGTCTGCGGAGGCACGCAAGACGCTTGGCCAGAAGCGGGTGAGCGTGGCTCATGCTTTCTGATGCCTCTCAGTTGCGGTAGGACGAACACGTCCAAGACCGTTCACTTTGTCGCCTTCCCGGGCCGCTCGCTTATCTGCCCGCCTTCAAGGCGCCTACCGATGCGCGTGGGATGCTCAGCCCGCAGTGGGTGTTCAAAGGTGCAAAGGTGTTAGGGGATAGCATCTGTGTGGTTGGGGTTTGCATAACTGCGAGGCGCACAGGAGGCAGTTTCTCAGGAGGTGAAGGCATGGGGACCATTATTGCGGCTGCAGCGGCCTGCGCAGCCATGGTGCAGAGCTTCATCTCACCAGCTGAACTCCGTCAGATGACGTGCTTGCACCTTTCTTCTTATAGCTCATGAAGGCGCTGGACCTGTGCTGCGGCTGCAGCGGCCTGTGTGTCCTGGGCAGCCCTACGAGGAGGGCAATCAAACCTGCACGCCTCCGTCTCGTCAGGATCAATCCCAATTCCTGTTGCTCGCTGCACAGGCGATGAAGGCGCAGGACCAACACACTGCGGCTGCGGTCGAACGACAGTCCGCGCAGCGATGGTGCAGAGCTTTGGGTTTCCAGCTGAACTGGTCAGAAGAGTGTATTTAAATACACATTTTCTTCCAACAGGAGATGAAGGCGCTGGACCTGTACTGCGGCTGCGGCGGCCTGCCAGTCCTGGACTGCCCGCCCTGAACAATCAGACCTGCACGCTTCCGTCTGTCCAGGATCATTCCAATGCCGCTGGACCTATACTGCGGCTGCGGTCCAACAGCGGTCCGCGCAGCAACGGTGCAGAGCTCCGTGTTTTCAGTTGCACTCGGTGAAAGGATGTACACACATATACAAATACTTTTTCTTCCTACAGGAGATGAGGGCGCTAGACCTGTACTGCGGCTGCGGGGGCCTATCATTCATGGACGGCGAGTACGATGCTGATGGCGTGTCCATCGCCACGTGCTGGGCCGTGGACTACAACCCTTCTGCCTGCGCCAGCTTCCTCGTCAACTACCCGCAGTCGCAGGTGCGCCACGCGTGGCCCCGCCGCTGTGGCGCAGTTGCAGCGCAGCTCGGGGCCCCGAGCTTCGGTTCGGCCGACCCAATCTTCCCTCAGTGCAGTGCCCTTTGCGTGCCCCAGCATCCAGGCTGACCACCCTCTTGCGGGTGCCACTATGGCTTTCCATGCAGGTTATCACAAAGCCATTCCCTGCCGCTAGGCTGTCAGCTATATCTTCCTGTTTGTATTGCTGTCCCCTGCCGCGCGCAGGCGCACTGTCTGGGGTGCCGGCAGGGTCACAGTGGCTGCACGAGCCCAGTACCTACGGCTTTCTGCATCCGATATCCAAGTCTGGAAGCCGCATCCAATGCGCAGGTGCACTGCGTGGGCGTCGACGAGTTCCTGTGGCTCGGCAAGAAGTGGAAGGCGCTGAGCGACGAGTACCCCGAGAACTGGCGGCCGCAGGCCTCGCCGCAGGTGTGTCGCCCATTGCTGACTGTTTTCCGAGCCCCTGTCTCCACTGTCAGACACCTGCAGCAGCTGGTGACAGCTGGTGACCTCATCTGGGAAGCCATGTGGAACATCCGACTTCCCCCACGTGCTTCCCCTCTCTGTGTGCTTCGTGGTTGTGCTGGACAGCGGCCGCTGATGACGGCCAACAGCTGGCGCCCCTGCTAGTGCCGGGTCGGAACTCATGTGCCGCAGCATCGACTTCCAGTCCCATGTCCATTGCGAGTCGCTTGCGGCGCTCACTGCAGGCCAAGAAGCGGCCGGCGGCGGCGCAGTCCAAGAAGAGGCGCCGCGAGTGGGAGGTGGCTGCGATCCTGGACATGCGGCTGCAGGTGGACGATGCAATCCGCGGCACCAAGGGTGCGTCCCGCGGTGAACGTATCTGAAAAACAATCACACAATCTCTTCAATCAAGCAGTCCATCCTTTCGGGCTGCGCAGCTTTCGAGCTGTCCACTTCCGAGTTTGTGTGCGACTGTACAGGCAGGGGCAGTGGGCAAGTCGTCGTCAAGCCGCAGCAAGTCGGTTGCACAATGGAAAAGGGGCGTCACAGGCCTGTGCTATCTCGGGATGCCGCTCAGAACCCGCTTCTCTGGTAACACAGTGCACAGGGGGTACATGTGCCGAACCGTGGTCGAGCTGCGGGAGCCGCCGACGTCACCAGGGCGTCTTTGCAAGTCACTAGGGCGTCTTTGCAACCGGAGACGTCTGGATTGAACATCCTGCTTTCTGCGTGCGCAGGCAAAGACAAGGGGAACATCATGGGCAAGCTGCGGGAGGAGAACTGCTGGCTGGAGTTCCTGGTGCACTGGAAGGTGTCGTTTCCACCGCCGCCTGCCCTCCATCTTCTGCTCGCTCTTCTGCTCCTGCTCACTGTTGGTTCCCCCTGGCCGTGTCGTCTTGCGTGCTGGGCCCAGTGATGCTGTGCAGGCCAGCGCCGTCGCATGCCTGACGCCGCTTCGAGGTCCCTTTTAGGCTACCCGACAGCTGGCCGTGGGGTTATGGCCCCTTGCCGGCTTTCACCTTGAAACCCTGAACTTGACATGATGGTGCCTTGGACATGCTGCAGGGCTTCCCGCGGGAGGAAGCGACCTGGGAGAAGATTGAGAACATCGAGGGCTGCCCCAAGCGGGTGCGTCCTCGGCAGCGGTGACACATTTCTGCGACTGCATCGCGCCGCCAGCGGCAAATGTGGTGGCAGCCGGTGCCTTCGGCGCCTCTGTGCAGTTTCACAGTTGGCTCCTGCTTCCGCACCCGCCTGGTCTGCCCGCACGTGGGGCCATACGGCTGTAAGCGACATCCAAGAGCTGCTTCTCGGAAGACGGAGAGATGACGTGATCTGGCGTGGCCAGGCATCATCCCTCCCGTGCGCAGCCGCTGGCGGCTCTGGGAGTGGCGAGCCGAGGCGCAGGCCGCTGCCGGGCCAGATGAAGGGTGCTGCACCCTGCAAGATACCCTATTCTGTGCACATCGTTCGAGGCTGCGGTCTGCTGTGACCGCAACTGTGATGCGCACACGCAGGTGGCGGTATTGTTGGGAGTGGCGAGCCGAGGCACAAGCCGCTGACGGGTCAGACAACGAGTGCTGCACCCCGGAACTGAAATGTGAAGCTGCGACCTCTCACATGCTTATCTGCGACCTAGTGTGGGTCTGACAGTGCTTTTGTCCCTGCCTGCGCAGCTGGCAGCATTCGTGCGGGAGTGGCGGGCCAAGGAGCGGGTGCCGCTGCCGCGTCAGACAACGAGTGCTGCACCCCGAAACTGAACTGTGAGTTTGCGATCTATCATGTGAATTGAGATTCTCGCCTGCGCAGCTGGCGGCGTTCGTACGGGAGTGGCGGGCAAAGGAGCGGGTTCCGCTGCCGGGCGCGGTGGACATTGTGACGGGCGGCCCGCCCTGCCAGGGCATGTCCGGCCTCAACCGCCACGCCCGCACCATCGACGTGCTGACTGACTCCAGGTGAGGCGCCCCACCTGACAGTGAGGCGCTGCTGAGATCGCGGCAGCTGAGATTGCGGCACACAAACCCTGCTGCATGGCACGGGAAACAAGTCGCGCCGGGGGCGCGCCCGCCACGTGCGGCCGGGGCACGGTCATGCTGTGCTGTGGCGACCGATCACCCAAAGACGAGGCAGTGGACACACAGGCATGAACTGAGCATGGTGCCGCTCAGATCCTTTTCGTGGGTGGCCTCAGCCGCTGCGCCCAGATCCACCCAGCGCTGCGTGGCATTGTGCACCTTCTTCTGCCCATCGCTGGTCACAGGTCCAGACGCTGCTGCTGACGGCGCTGGAGGTTCCAGTGTTATGAGATCAGCAGTCCATGAGCTGCGACCGGCGAGCATGTGCAAGTCGCTTGGCACCTGCCCAAGAGCTGTGCGCGCCGCCCATCTCGGAAAACACAATGCCCTGGACTCTGCAGTACAGAAACTGGCAGCTCGGTGACTTTCTGATGCCATCGAGTGGCTGCAGCGGCACCTCTGGCTGCATTGCTGCTGCCTTAGGCCCTTGAGCCATATTCCCCCTGAACCCTGGACTGCGCACTCCTGCGCAGGAACCGGCAGGTGGACGCGTTTTACGACATCATCGACTGGCTGCAGCCGGGCTTCGTGCTGATGGAGAACGTGCTGGACATCCTGGGCAAGGTGCGGCGCCGGTCCTGCATCCAAGCTCAGCGAATCTTGCAGAGCTGCAATTGCATACCGGCTTGTCGATGCGTTTCTGAACCTTCCCACCCTGCAGGAGGACGGAACCGCATACAAGGCATGCGGCATCGTGCTTGCTGGAGCAGCACTACTAGACATTCGTCACCTGACCATCTTTAAATGAGATCCTTCGTCCCCTGCCGCCGTGCAGGGCGATAAGTTTATTTGGCAATTGCGCCGCGGCGCGGCCGCTGAGATCGGCGCTGACACGCACTCCCGACAGCCTTGACTTGTCAACTTCAGCCCTGTGTGAAGGGGATCATCCCTGAAGATTTCATTCGATCCGCACAGGAGGACGGGATGTACGCAAAATACGCCGCTGCGCGGCTGCTGGATCAGCGGTACCAGACGCGCACGGGCATTATCCCCGCCGGCGAGCATGGTGTTGCGCAGGGCCGCTGGCGGTGAGGCTTCAGAAACTCTTCCCCTGTGCAGGTGTAGAATGTAGGTTTGGAGGGGAAAGGGGTGGGGAAGTTGCCGCCGGAACAGTGGCGCCATGCCCGCTGGCGAGCATGGCCTTGTACAGGGCCATCGGTCACCCCTGTCATCCGCAGCCGGAAGAAGTGGGGCGTAAAGTTTGTGCTGCAGCGACAACGGCGAGTGCTCGGACCTGTTGCCCGTGTGCACCGTTGAGGCGGTTGGATGCTGCGATGGCAGTGTGCCGCAAGCGTTGCCCTGGCTTTTGCAGCCACGGTTTGCAGCGCAGAGCGCTGCTGCGATATGATTTGCGAGCGGCAGTGTGGGCAGCTGCTCGCGGTAAACTGCCGGATCTGGCGCAGCCAATGCACCTGTCATGTGATGCAGCAAGCTGAGGTGAGAGGCCTGAAAACTGACTTCGTGTCCAGGCCTGAACGCAAAGTGTTCATCTTGGGTTGGGAGGGAGCAGCTGCCGGCGACGCCGGAGCTGGTGCACAAATAGTTGTTTCAGCAAACTGCTGTCCAGGAGTGGAGGCCCCAAAGCCCGACGTCCACCTTGGCTTCCCACGGCGTGTCCATCCAGGGTGCCGTGTTGGGGCGGGAGCAGCACACCTCCAAACCCTCCTGGAGCCACCTGTGTGTTGCGAGCTCCATGTGGACAGTCACTGACTGGGGCCGACTGCCTCCTGGGCAGGGTGTTCATTTGGGGTGCAAAGTCCGGACGGGAGCAGCTGCCAGCATTCCCGGAGCCGACGCACCGCACCGTCAACCTGACAAACCGGTGCCCCAGGCGCTACACAAACGTGGACAAGGACAGCGTCAACTGCCGCGTGGACTTCCTGTCCGAGGAGCGCCGTAAGCTGGCCCACCCGCCGGTGAGGAACCTCGACCACTTTTCAAGTTGACTCCGTCAGCTGCCGCGGCGACTCCCTGTCTGCGGTTGTCGCTGCAAGCTCCGCAGTCACAGGACTACCATGCAGGACTATATGCTGCATGTGCATGGCCCCTGCCAACGAGGACTCGAATTCTAGACTGGGTCCACGATGCCTCAGGGCAATCAGAACGACAGTGCATTAGCATCAACGCAGTTGAATCGTTTAGTTTGAAGCTTTTTTGCAGTGGGGACACCACTGCTCGCATGCTGCACAGGTCCCAAAGGGGACCGCACGAACTCATGGCTGCCGCCTGCAGGCGCTTCCTGTGACTCACGGCTGTGATCCATTGTAGCCACCCAATCGTGACCTGGCATGCAGACCCTAGTGGAGGCTTTCATATCCTATTTGAAGCGACCTGCCAGAGGTTTTGAGTTCTCAGGCAGGTGTGTGCATTCATGTATTCAAAGATTCTTTTTTCTACTGGCTACAGATCCTGATGGGGGACGTCATGACGGATCTGCCGGAGATCACCAACTTCACCTTTGCGGAGGCGGCGGAATACGGCAGCAAGCCGAAGAGCCCCTGGCAGGTGCGCAATGTGTCCACATCCTTTTCACATCCGTTTCCTCTCCCCTTTCCTGCGCCTCGCGCCGGCGCAGCCTGCAGCAACCCCGATAGCGTCTGGCGGATGCGTGCGTCGTTTAGAGTCTGCAGGCATCTCCGATTCATCCATGTTCCGTGCTGTTCTTCACCCGCCCAGCAGCCTCAAACGGCTCTGGTACCGCAGACTGCAGGGTGTATGTGTTGCATGCTTCCGCCAGCAGCATGCGACGGACTGCGGACCTGCATGCCCTGCTGCTCCTTACGCCGCCACCGGAATCATCGAATGCAGGTGCACATACGGAGGGAGCCGCCGGCGGGGCAGGCGTCCCGAGCACAGCGCGCCGCGGCTGCAGACGCTGCCATGGCGGCGACGGCCGCGCAGGTCAACCGCCCGGTGGCGGAACTGGCGGCGGTAGCTGGCTGCAGCCAGCTGGAACACATCAGTGTGCTAACCGGCGTGCGTTCTCTTGCTGAAAGCCCTCTCTGGAACTCCCCATCCTTGAACCTTATGTCCCTGAGTGTCATCCTTGCCCCCCATGTCGAGAGCGGCCGGTTCTGGCGCTTGCGTCGACGTGGCGCAGCAGCCGGGAGCGAGTCAGGCCGCTGGACATTCAGCGAGCTGTGGTTCCGCAACCAATCACGCTCTGTGTGTTGCATCGACGCTGTCTGCCGGGATCAGCGTGACGCCGGCCGGTACCAGCCTGGAGGCACTCGAGAGTCGGGCAAAGTCACAGGAAGGAGCAGTGCCGGTGGTTGTTTTCAGCATGCGCATGCCAGCATCTGCTCGGTCTGCTGTCTCTCTGCATGGCCACTGAACTGCCGCACCTTTGGCGCCGGTCTCTGGCTGGGCCCTTGTCCCCAAGCCTTCCCATCAGGCTGGCCTTTTCGGTCCCCTCATCAGGTCCTTGCCAGGCTTCCTAACCTGCTTGCTCCGTTCGCAGATCGACGACCCTGTGCTGCACCAGGCGGATGTGCCAACGGGTCCGCCGGGACGAGACCCTGTGATTTGTACGGCGTCTCCTTTTGCTTTCCTTTGACTCCCGTCTGTTTCTGCCGTGCACAGATTGGCTGGCTCTACTTCAACAAGGCGGACGTGCTGAAGGGCCTCACCGACATCAAGGACGTGGGCGCAATCAACAACCACTCACAGGCGACGCTGATCGGGTGCCGAGACCAGCTGGCGGAACCGCAAGTCGGCGACGACGATGCGGCGCGGGCGCAGCGGCAGCGCAAGGTTGCGGAGTGGGAGCAGCGGCAGCACGCCGGGAGGGATCGCCTGATGCAAGACGTCGGAGCGCTGGTGCAGTGATTCGCCAGTCGACAGAAAGCAAAGTATCATCGTCCATGCCAACGAAGTGAAGACCTGTGGGCGAGTTGCGGCAATCTGACAGAGCGGGAGAAGCGACAGCATGCAGCGGCGGTTGAAACGCCAGTGGATGCGCTTTCCTTTGTCCCTGCAACCCCGACTGCACCTTCCAGTCGAGGCACTGCCTGCTGTGCAGGTCCTGTCTTTCAGGGGGCATGAGAACGCGAAAACCAATACGGACGTGTTTTCTCAGGTCTTCTGCCCTGCAACATGCACGCCGAGACATGATGATGCACCATGCACAGGTGGTGGCCGGCGTGCAGGGCGCGGCAAAGGCTACAGGGCCGCTGCGCGACCACCGCCCGCTGTGCCTGCAGGTGCGCTTTTCCTCTTGTCCATGCGCCCTTCTCATTTCCTGGTTTTGCAGACCTGTAGAGGTCCTGCGCCTTTGCAGAGTTTTCCGTTTCAGCTCCCCCTTGCCACTGCTGTAACGCCCCCGCGTCTCGTGTGCCGCTGGGATTTTGTTTTGGAGACCAGTTCGTGCCTGTGTCAGGCTCCTGCCACCGTGATGGCTGGTCACTCGTGCCCCAAGTCGTGTGTGTGGCGTCTTGCATGTGCCGCCTGGCAGCCCGCAGATCGGAATGTCTGCTTGCTGGCGTTGCGGATTCATTGCTAACTGACGAATCCATCGAGGTCTGCCGCCAAGCCCTGCCGCCTCCAGCACAGCCGTACTATAGTCAAGATGTTGCGGTCCCGACACCAGGAAGGGTTGGCACGACCTCTCAGCTGGTATGAGTATGCTGCGGGCGGCACGAAACGTTGTGCCGTCGAAGTGCCGCCACCATTGTCAAGCGTCCTCCGAGAGATCCTGGGTTTGAGAATCGTCCCTGGCAACAGTCTGACGAGACCCCTGGCGCCGCGGACCGCTCTGCCGATTGCCATGAGTTTGTCGTCACAGATCGACGACTCCAATTCAGACTATCTCGCTTCACGGGTCAGCGACTGCCTGCGGCGCAAGCCGGCCGGTGGCAGAGCGCAAAGGCGCTCATTTCCGTGGCACCTATCATGTCCATTCACTTTTCGCATGCGGCGTCAACGTTGTCTCCACAGGTCGACGACTGGCTGCGCTGCAAGGCGGTGGCCAAGCGCAAGGGCGCCAACTTCCGCGACCTGCCGGGCGTCGTCACACACCCGGACGGTGCGGGTCTCCTGCAGTGCGAACCACTTTTGATGCACTCCATCAGATTCCGAGCTGGGTCCAGCAGAGGCGTATAGTACCGAGGGGGCCTGCCGCCAGTGCGGCGCAGCAGAAGCAGCATTCGTGTGGCAGGGATCCTAGCTGAAGGCCCCTCAGCTGGCGGCAGGCACCGATGCTGCAAGGGCCACTGGTTGCCGATCAGGGCTAGGAGGGGCGCCTGCCACTGGGTCCCGTGCAGCAGCTGCAGCGCTGTGGGAGCAGGGTGCAGCACATGTGGCGAGTCGCGCTGCCAAACTTGCGGCATCTTGTCGTGATATGTGGCAACCTGATCAGTGGCCACCAGACTTTGAAATCCTCTGTCAAGTCGTTCTGAGGCGCTTGCCTAGGTTTGCTGCAGCCTGATTGCACAGCCTTGTCGTTCAACACAGAGCCAGCTGCGCAGCTGCCACACGGTCCTCTGGCAATGAGGGCCGCCGAATTGGCATTTCCTGCTCTGCGGGCGGCAGCCCCGCAGACCGCCTTCCTGCACATGCCGGCCAGGCTGCCGCACACCTGACGCTGCGCCTCTGCCGGCGCAGGCACTTGCTGTGCGGGGCACTGCCATGCGGCCATCCAGCCCAACAAGGGCACAGCGTGCCCGGCGGGCGGCAACCGGCGGCGTGCGCCGCGCACCAACGACAAGACCGGCCGGGTCGACCACCACGACAGGAACGGCTGGCGCGGCGCCTTCCTCGTGGCAGACGACGACTGCAAAGGCGAGGCGGCATCGCCTCCACATGGCTGTGCTCGTCCTGGCCTTCTTTTGAACTGTGCCAACAGCCAAGCCACACTGCTGGATTGGCCGGCACAGCGGGATTGGCTGGCGCAGCATGGTGCCGGCAGGCAGCGTGCTGTGCTTGCGGCAGATTACCGTCGTGCACGCTGTCCAAGCTCAGCAAGAAACTACAAACCTTGTGTGCACTGCAGTCTGCCCTGCATACACGGCGCTGATGCCGACGGGGAACCTGCTCTGTCCGCGGTGGTGCGTCACGTACAAGGAGGGCAAGTCGACGGGGCGCCACGGCTGCTACGGTCGCGCCTGGTGCGCTTTTTGGTTTCGTTTCTGTTACTGTTCGTGTCAAGAATGTTGCAAGAGACGTAAGACCACATCCCGCAGCTTTCGCACCACAAGGAGGGCATGTTCGGCGGTTGCCAGCGGCTGCTGCGGCCGCGCCCGGTGAGCAACGTTGTGTTCTTTCGGACACTCTTCGAGGTGATACAACACATCTGACCTGGTTTGCAATGCATTGCTGTTGCTCCGCAGGATGGACCGCAGGATGGGTGCAGCCGATGGCTTTGGGGCGCTCTGCGCAATGCCACACAACCTGACACCAATTCATTCCTTTTCCCTGAACTTCACATCTGATCTTTCCCCACAAAGACATTAAAGGATGGATGTCATTGTATATGCTCTCCGTGCAGGATGGATGAGGTGCAGTTGACGGTGGCGGGCCGTTCCGAGCCGCACATCCAGTCGCCGGTCCACCCGCTGTCTCCTCCAACTACACATCCGAGCCTCCTCAAGAGGATGCGAATGGCAACGATGTTGGCTGACGAGATAAACAAAATCAATATCAGCACTAAGTAATGTCGTATGAATCGGAGTAAAACACAATCCAATAATTATCTTTTCTGTAGTTTTTGTGGGAATTATGGTAAACTTCACTCCTTCCCCAAACTTCGAGTCCCATCGTTCTCAGGAGTCTGTGAATGGCTTCCGTGCAGGATGGACGAGGTGCAGCCGACGGTGGCGGGCCGCGCCGAGCCGCACGACCTGTCGCTGAGTCATCTTCTCCACAAACTTTTAATTCGAACCTTCCCAGAGTTTGCGTCTGCCTTCCGTGCATCTGATCCTTCCCGACACTCTGTGAATGGTGTTTCCTCTTTTCGCCGCAGGATGGACGAGGTGCAGCCGACGGTGGTGGGCCGCGCCGAGCCGCACAACCTATCGCTGGTGCACCCGGAGCAGGACCGGACGCTGTCCATCCGCGAGAACGCCCGCTGCCAGGTGTGCGTCCAGTGGTCTATAGTTCTGGCCGTCCAACTCCCTCCCGGCAACAGCACACATGTTCTCCATCCGCAAGAAAGCCCGCTGCCAGGTACGGCCTGGGAACTCATGTCTGTAGTAGTTCTGGGAATGTGCGTCTGCAGCGGTGCTACAGTTCTTGCTGCCCAAGTCGTCCTGGCAGCAGCGTACCATGCTGTCCATCCCTGAAGGTGCGCGCTGCCAGGTTCGGCCTGGGAAACCAGACCTCAATGCCTCCTTGGACTGGCCAAGGAGGTATCAGGTTTTTGTTGTGTGTGTGTGTGTGGGGGGCGGCAGCGACACCTCCTCGGCCTGACATGTCCCTGGCAACCGCAAGCTGTGCTCATGCGAGAGACCGCGTGCCGCCGGGCGCGGCGCAGCTCCCTGTCGGCTGGGCTCATCCGCCGCCGAGCATCGCTCACGCCGGGCTCTGTCGCCTGACATCTGACGAAGGAGGAGCGGCCACCAGAGGAGCCATGTCCAGACCTAATCGGCGCCGGCGATTCCGCTAGCATGTCCGGACCGTACCGGCGCCGGCATTCCGCGACACTTTGGCGCCAGTGGGCCTGGAATCCGATAGTGTGTTTTGAACACCTGGAGGCTTCTCGTTTCTTTGCATACCTGGAGTTTCAGCCCCCGAACTCGCATCTGCCACAGGGCTTCCCCGACTACTTTGCGCTGGTGGGCCTGGAAGGCGAGAAGGCGCTGAGCACGACCAGATTCTGCAGCTGGGTTCGCCACAACGGCCTGACGGAGCGGTTCCAGCAGGCGCGCATCATTCAAAATAAGTTTCGTACAACTTTGTTGTCATGTTTTCAAGTCATCTTTCCTCCCGTTACACATCTAGTAGGCAGGAAGTAATGTACGAATGTCCGCGCTGGGTCTGCATGTCACAAATGGAGCAGCTTCAAAGCAGTGGGACGCAGCTTTCAAACGTCCAGGCTTCACTTGGTGACAGCGCTGCACACCCGCTGCACGCATCTGCTAATCTCCATCGCCGCCCGGCGCCGCCGTTCAGGCACCTTGAGCACCTGGAGTTCAGCTCAAGGACTGGCCCAATGTCACTTTCAGGTCCCCAACTGGCCGCGCAGGTAGGCAAAGCAGTCAGCTTGGCGGTTGCTGGCTGGGTCACTGCCCAGTTAGGTTTACAAGCATGAAATAAGAATCTTACCCAATCATGGCTGCCCGCTGCGCAGATGGGCAACGCGGTCAGCCCGGCGGTCGCAGGCGCGCTGGGACGCTGCCTCGCCAAGGCGGCCGCTGCGAGGTCGCCGGCGGGCGACGCCGTCATCTCCGTGCCAGACCCCGAGCTCGAGGCGGTGAGGCCACCCTGTTCCCTGCGAGAGGCTCCTTCGAATGAAGTTCCTTCTTTCTCTGAGGATTGACAACTCCCTGGGGAATAGCGTGGGGAAACATCCATGGGGGAGGCGCTCACATGTTTGGGATCCAGCCTGCGCCGGCCGCAATGCCTTCAGCTGCATCACGGTCTGGTGGACACCCGCTGGACTCGCACCTCCCTGGGGCTGTGGATGCTGCAAGTGCGGTGGAGCAGCCCACCGTCGTTCGAGCTGCTGTCGGCCGCTCACGGCTGCAGGCATGTCGGCTGCAGGCATGCTGGCCCTGTCCAGGGTGCTTCGCCGCGGCACCCCTTCGAGATCGCTTTTGAGCCCTGTGTCTGGAATGGCCAGCCAGCGACCTCTCAAGCTGCTGCGTGTGCTGGCACCCCAGAACTACTGAGCCCCATGTCTGGACTGGCCCACCAGCGACCTCAGAGCTGCTGCGTGTGCTGGCCGCGGGACTTTAGAGCCCTCCGTCCGAACTGGCCAATCAGCAATTCCGAGCTGCTGCGTGTGCTGGACCCCCAGAACTACAGGGCGAGCCCGGCGGCGGGCATGACCCCTCAAGATTGCTCTTGAGCCCTATGCCTGTACTTGCCCATGAGGGCACCTTCAAGCTGAAGCTGCTGCGTGTGCCGGCACCCCAGAACTCCAAGGCGGGCCTGTATATGTGTATCTATTATGAACCAACTCAAGCTGGAAACTTGGTGGCCCCCAGAACTACGAGGCGGGCCTGGCGGCGGGGCTGCGCTTTTATGTGACGGAGCAGGGCGGCGAGGAGGAGGTCGTGAAAAAGACAATGCAACAGCGAGAGGAGGCACGCCGCCGGGGCTTCATCGTCGATGTGAGTTTGTAATCCATCCCGGTTGTCGCCTAATCCATCCATGTCGTCACCGACCTCGCATTGGAAACTCCAGCCTGCGGGCTGCCTCGGACGAGATCCAGAGCGGAGACGCGAGGCGCGTCGCTGCGGGCTGGAACTAACACAGAAGCAAGCCACTCAACTGACTGAGGCCGCGCCTGCATCTGCGGGCGTCTCACGCGGCAGGGTTCAGCACAGAGCTACCCGAGTGCTGCCGGACCAGCACACGTTCTTTATGTGAGAATCCATTGCTGTACGTCTGTTTGGACTGCCCACCAAAGGGGCTGGCTCCTCAATGAAAGCTTGCCGCTGGCGCGCCGCCGCTGACTCGCCGCCGACGCCCGCCTGCAGATCGATGACGACTCAGAGGACAACGCCGCTGCCGTCGGCGCCGCGCTCGCCGAGTGAGCAGCAGCTCAACGAGCGGCGGCAGTGATGGTGGGCGATGAGTGGCAATGGCGATCGCCAGATGAGATGAAGCTGCGGAAGCGGCGGCAGTTTTGTGCGCTGGACGAACAGCAGCGGCGGCGGTAGGCAGGTGTCCGCCTTAGGCTCTGCGCTGCACTCTCGGATCAGCGGTGGCTCCGGCCTCGGCAGGCGCGCGCCGCTCTGTCCCGCTGGCGGCAAGGCGGGGACGGCTGGCGGGCGCTGAGTGGAAGGGCAGGTCCGGGCTGCTGGCAGCAAGTAGGAGCGAAGCGGCGCAGCCTGCGCGGCAGAGCGCATCTTGGTGGAGAGCCTGCCGTGCGCCGCCGCTGCGGCTGGGTGCTGCATGCGGAAGGCGGCGCCTGGCAAAGGGCACATGGGTTCGGCGGCGACGGCGTCCAGGCTGCTGATGTTGGAGAGCTGGCGCTGCCCAGGAAAGGGACACGACACAAGTATACAGCAAGGCAGCTGCAGTGATGCAACCCGCTGCAGAGCTTGCAGCGGCATCAAGGCAACGACTAGACTGACGTGATGTTGAACGAAGAATCCCGCGACGCATCATGCGAGACTGCACCTCGGCTCCATCCGATTGTGTTTCGCAGCTGACGGTTCACTCAGGATCGCCACTGGGTAGGTGCCCATACCCTTGGGTTTTCATGTTGCACCACCCACCCGTGATGAATAGGTCATGCAGACAAACCCTCGTTCGACGTGGTCTCCTGCTTTGCACGGCTCACGGAGCATGATGCAAGCTCAATCGGCTTCTGGTTTGCAGGTTTTGAACCCGCATGAACCTGGCGGCGGGAGCATTGATGGCAGTTTACTCACCTGGCTGAATGGAATCGCCTCAGGTTGAGAAGGCCTACGATTTTTACCAAACGGTATGACGATGTCTCGATTCAGCTGTTGATGTGCACGCAGCTGCGCTGCCGCCGCTGCGACGCTGCCGTGCCACCATGTTCAGAAACTCCCTTGCGGCGCAGAGACTCCCAAACGGTGGTGATGCCAGGAAAACACTAACGCAGTGGAGCTGTCTAATCTCTACTCCAGCACCTTAGGAAGTGTGTAGGGATCCTCGAGTGTCTCGCCATTCAACTTACGTGATTTCTTGGAAGCTGCAGTCCAAGGTCAGCTTCGCAGCAGGTCCCACCATGGATGCGCCGCTGTTGTTGCAGAAAATTGAGTCAATCCAATGATCGCAAAGTTTGCACCCCGGTGGTGGAACAGACTTCAAGGACAGAAAGATAAAACACCGACGGAGTCGACGAGGATAGGTGCGCGGCGTTTGTGTTAGGGGGTTTTTCCACGCATGCTGAACTGCGGCCCGTGCTCTGATCGAACAGGAAATCCCCGCAATTCTGCTGTTCTACAATGGCATTTAGCTCTCTTGTGCCTGGTGCCGCTCTCATGCCTGGCCTGGCGCAACATGTTTGAATTGTACTACAGCCGGCATCTGCAAGTGCTAGCCCAGTATTTCAGCTCGCTGGCATTCGCGAGGTGTCAGGGGGTTGCATCCGACGGCGCAAAGCACAGACCAGTCAGCGGGAACCCAGTCAAAGTGTCTGTCAGATTTCAATGTGCACGACTTGATGGATTTCGACCCTCGCCAGCCAGAATCAAGATTCTATGCTTTCTGGCTGCTGCACCAGCCGTGCACGATTCAGAATGCCAGGCAACCACGTGTCGCGGCTGTCTCGAGACCCGTGCTGTCTCCGGCATGCATGCATGACGGCCAGGATAAGGGTCTCTGACCTCTGATCGACTCTGATCGCTGCTTTTCGGCTGATCTGAAGGTCAGCACAGCGACATGACGAGCGGGCACGGCGACAACAGCCACGCGGAGCAGCTGGCGGCAGCTGCCACTCGCTTTGGTCGCGAAACAACAGGTGTGTCAGTCAGCAGAGCAGCAGGGGTTGGTCACGTCTCCCTACCTGCCTGAACATGGCATCTCGTTTCCTTTGGGCGTGTCCTGGCAGCCTGCACATGCACATCCAATACAGCTTGTCAACCAATCCTGATCCTGAGCTGTCTCTGTGGCCCCTGCGCAGGAGTGCCGCGCCCAACGCATGGGCCGGCCGCGGTGGGCCCCCCCGACGAGGCCACCTTCGGCAACTACCGCCCTGGAGCCAGCCCCGGCGGTGGCGCCGGCGACGCTGTCTACGGCACATCGCCCGGCAGCTCCTCCTACATGACCCCTGGCAGCGCTGCCGGGAGCACCGTGATTGGCACGCCGGTCGGCGGAGGCACCGCCCGCGGCGAGCCCGCCACCGGCGCGCTGACGGACGTTGGCAAAGCCCGCACCGTCCGCACAGACGAGCCGGCGCGMGGGGGCGACGCCGTCGGCCCCGGCCCGCGGCTGTCGCCCAAGATCGCCGGCGCCGGTGCTGCCWTCGGAGGCCKCGCCGGCGCTGGCGCCGGCGGCGGCAGCGACCCGACCAGCGTCCGCAGCCGCGGCACGTTCGACGACGCCAACACGGGCCCCGGGGGCGGCGGCCTGCTGGGTCACCCCAATGGGTCCCGCACCACGGCACACACCGAGCACCACCAGAATGGCCCCGTCAGCAGCAGCAGCACCTACACCGAGCAGCGGGGTGGCCCTGCCGCCGGCACCTCGTCCTACACCGAGCAGCGCTCGGGCGCCGGGCCAGGGCCGGCCGGCCTGGTGAGGATCCCCCAGTGTTGGAAACGTCCCATCATTGCTGCTTGCCACCTCCTGTTTCATACTTGCGTCCTTTGGCGGGAGCGCGTCATGTGGTGGGGTCTTGGGCGGAACTGGACTGACCTCCTTCGCCTGACGACTGCTCAGTCCTGGCACGATTGCCAGTGCCAGTGTGCAGCTTGCCGGTGCCGAGGTTGGAATGCACTTTGACAGTTTGAATTTCCTGATCGCATTTCTGGCACCAAATGGCGATCACACGGCATCCTGTTTGCTCCACAACAGGTCAACAACATCGCAGCAGGGTACCATGTGCCAGGAGAGACCGCCTCCGGCGGCAGTCAGCAGACGTCCACCTTCAATCATTCCTCCTTCTCGAGCACCTCCGGCGGTGGCACAACTGGTGCGCCTAATTAGGGTTCAGGGCGCTCAGGAAGTGCTGCAATGCACAGCTGCATCATGGCAGAACCTGCACTTTTGGGTCTGGCGCCAGTGGCTTGCCATGCATCTGTGCTCACAGTCTTCAAGTGCATGGTCGCAAAACCTTAACGCAGCCATGCCACACATGCATCCCACTGCGGACATCAGTCAGCCATGCGAGAATATGCGCCAACGGCTTTGAGCCGCATCCTGTTTCGACCACCAAGGTGTGTGATGATGGTTTCCAAACAATAAAGGCTGGATCTCTGAACAGGCGCGCTGCACAAATTGCCGGGCGACGGCATCGGCACCAACAACCCCCTGGGCGGCGTGAACGGCGGCGCCCCCAGCACCGGCGCAACCGGGCACCTGCACCTGGGCCAGCAGCAGTCCGGCGGCGGCATGGCCGGCGGCATGGGCAGCGGCATGACGGACGGCACGACCAGCGCCGGGAGCAGCGCCTTCCACACCCCCGCCGGCAGCGTCGCCGGCAGCTACAGCAGCGGCAGTGGCGCCTTCATCAACGGGGGCCTGCCGACCGGCGGCCCCGGCAGCTCTAACTCGGGCGGCAGCAGCCCGACCGGGCAGCGGGGCGGCGGCTTTGGTGGCGGCATGGGCAGTACCCCACCCATGAGCCCTGGCGGCCCTGGCGGCTTTGGCGGGGACGGCTTTGGCAGCCGCGCACCCATGAGCTCTGGCGGCGGCGGCGGCAGCGGCATGGGCGGCAGCGGCTTCCATAGCAATGCACCCATGAGTCCTGGCGGCCTGCAGGCGGGCATGGGCGGCCTCAGCATCGGCGGCAACTCGGCCATGAGCCCTGGTGGCTCCGGCAGCATTGGCGGCGGCGGCGGCATGAGCAGTTTCTCCCCCATGAGCTCTGGCGCCCTCGGCGGCGGCACCGGCGGCGGGCAGCGCTCTCCGACCGCCGGCTTCAGCAAGTTTTCAAGCTTCAGCCCGATTGGCGGCGGCAAGCCTGGCGGCCTCGGCGGCGCGAGCAGCAGTGGCACCCCTGCGGGTGAGCATTCCGACGGCCATCTGTAGTCGGAGTTCGGTCTGTGCACCTACCATGATGGGGGGGCGCATACCATCAACGCCCCTGCGCGTGCTTGAATACATGCAGCATGGACGTGCCTCGAGAAAATCGGACCATGGCCGAAAATGTGTGGTCGCTGAGCTGGGCCTGACAACCACGGCAGAGGCATTGCTTAGCTGCGCGAGCTCCCTTCTTCGGCACAGGCAGCGGCGTTGGTGGGGCGCCCTACAACGTCAGCAGCCCAAGCTCCAGCTCCGCTGGCGGCGCTTCTCCTCTGGGCGGCGGCGGCTCTGGCGCTAGCATGGTTCGGCATGTTGCCCCCGGTGGTGAGTATCAGACTCCCCAGAGCATTCAATCGAGCAATCAATCGAGAAAACATTCGATCAAAGCGACGCATCGCCGCACAATATCGCTGACACAATATTCCTGTTGATCATGTGAAGCGACCACGATTCATATCCTTTGCTCGTTGCGTTACATGGATTGGGTATGCCATGCTTTGCCCAATGATACACGGTGGTGCAGCATCCTGTGTGCAGCTGTGCGGGATGCAAAGCTCCATGCGCACCCTGACTTGGAGGGTCTTCAACATTGACACCTCTTTGTGAATCTTATCAGCCATGTGTTGAATCAGGTGGGTCTGATGCAGGGTCCGAGGTCTACGAGAAGCGGATGCGCAACCAGCACGAGCAGAACGAGACGGAGACATATGAGACGCGGCGCACAGAGTTCTGAGCCATTGCGGAGGAAGACGCCGACACGGTAGTAGGCAACCAGGATTGGACATGGTGCCTATTTCGTAGCAGAATGATGACAGACATGTGCGTTTAAGTTTGATTCTTGGGAGCGCGGCGGTATCCAAATGTTGGGTTACGTCGTGAGCTGTGGGATTTAAGGGTTTCCCGCGACAGCAATTATTTTCAGGGGCAGCCACAAACTCGGCTGCAGTGCTCACAGGACGACGCTGTTTTGCTGGAGGTTTAGGGTTTGAGAGTTGGGAAATCTATCTGCCTAGCTACCAACCTCATCACTGGCGTACGAGTACTCGAATCAGCCTCTGATCCAAGCGGATAAGCATAATGATCGTCGTCCTCCTGCGGACACCAGCCATCCCATCCGACTCGGCCTCTGCGCCAAAGTGAAAATCGGATTTGTCGACGGCCGCAGCACGAAGTGCGCCAGGCGCTGCCCAGGCAGCGGCCCCGCCGCCTCGAAGGGCAGCTCCATGTCAGCACGGCACCAGTGCCGCGACCCTTCACAGTCGGAATCCAGCCGCACCAGCGGCAGCACTGGCAGCAGCGCGGCATGTAGCGCATTGAGCTCCACCATCGGCACGTACAGCGCGCCGTACGTCATCCCACTACACACGATGGCCTCCAGTTCAGGCATGCGCGCCACCCCCGCCAATGCCGGGCCTAAATGCATTGGCCCATATCCGACTGGCGCAGCTCTTTGACAGGGTGCCAACCGACAAAGGGTGTGGCTAGCGCCCCACCTGAAGCATGCCTGTGTTCACCCGCGCTGTCACAGCCTGTGCGCCGACGACTGGCATCAAAAGTTTCAAGAGGCTTGGCAGAGTGCGCGCGCTGACCGCAGCGCAGGGCACATCTAAGCCTCGGATGCAGCTTCCCACGATGCAGCCTCACACTAGATAGCAGTCAGCCAACACAAGAGGACGCAGCGCGCCTCACCTGAAGGGGCGCCTGCGGCAGCCGGTGCAAAGGTCGACGGCGCGGCAGGCAGTTAGGTGATCCAGGCCGCCAGCGATCAGAACCGCCTCGATGCCGCAGCCACCGCCATGATTGCCACGGAGGTTTAGCAGCCACACCTGCGTCAGGCCGCTCAGGTCCGGCGGCAGCTGCATGAGCCCGTAGTTCACCTGCGGCCAGCACTGCGGTTGAGAGCTTCGTCAAGGGGCAGCCACAGCGCATGAGCTAGCGGCTGCACTTGCCTCGCAAGCGGCATGGCAGGGTGCGCCTCTTGCCGATCATTGAGCTGGGCAGTGATGTGATGCTGCGCGGCACAGCGGCACGAGGAACGGCGCAGGCGTGCCCACCGGTGACTCACCAGGTGCAGGCTGCGCAGATGCGGCCTGGCACTGGCCGCGGCAACAAACGCCAGCAGGTGCGGCTGCAGCCACATGGCGCCGTGCATCGCCAGGTGGCGCAGCGCCGACAGCCGCGGCAGCTGCGTCGCGGCGAAGGCGCCAAACAGCGATGGGTGGTCCTCCCGTCGCCATGGGTCGTTCGTGTTCCGCAGCAACACCAGCTTGGTGAGACCCGCCGGCAGCGAGTCCGCCCAAGTCAGGCCGCTGGCCTGGAGGCAGAGGCATGTAACGGCAGGTGACGGCAGGTCGCCGTGTGACGCGATGCAGGTAGCATCTCATGCAGCATCCCATGTGTTCAGATTCCTTGAGACTCCGCAAGCTGGCAGTCAAGTTCCCATACCAGCTGCATGCACTCTAGAGGGGAGTATCCCCGTTTCCCTCCCTTGATGGGCCATGGCATGCTTGCGACTGGGCCATTGTGCACAAAGGCACCAGAACACAGCCTGCGGCGGCAGCCCCAGAACGCAGTCTAGGGCGGCACACACTCAGGCCCGTGCACCAGGCTGCTGGTGCGGGGTGAGACAAAGGCTCGGTCAATTCACACAGCCATTCGCACCTGCAGGGGTGCAGACTGGTAAGTGCGGCCAGTGGGTGGCGCAGCGCGTCGGGATGGAGGGATCAATCGTTGGCCGGCATGCAGTGCACCAGCAGCAGCTGCCGCAGCGCAGTCAGCATAGAAGCCGCCGCCAGCCCCGAGAGCGGCACGTTGTACAGCGCCAGGGCAGTCAGGCCCGACAGCGCCGAGACATATTCGGGCATCTCCGCAGCGGCCGCCTGGCCAAAGCGCTTGTCCCGCAGCCCCACAGTCAGCGACTGCAAGCCAGTGCAGTGCGCCGCGGCGGCGGGGCCAGCAGCGGCACGATCTCTGGCGGTCTCGATTTTGACTTCCATGGGTTGTCGAAGGTGAGCGCCAGGTCCTGCGGCTCATGCAGGGTTTTGGCGACATGTGTTTCGTTTCCATGCAGCTGGCTCCTTGAGATCATGTTCCTTGTCACTAGATCCCGCAGCCACATGACTGAAGAAGTACACCTGGCACGGCAGGCCATCTCATGCCGCTCGCTTGCCCCAGGCCCGGCCACCAGAAGCCGCAGCGCCAATCAGTGGCGCGGTGACATGTAGCATTTAGCAGGAGTTTGCCGTGTCCAAGTCCCGACGCGCGGCCCACCTGCAGCAGCGGCAGGCTGCGGACGAGGCTCAGTGCAACGCTCTGCGGACCCTGCTCCATGTCCAGCAGTGCCAACTGCATCCAGGGGCAGTCTTCAGCACGAGATGCCTCATGCTTCATGCAGCGCAGTCGAGAGTATGTCTGGACCGCACCTTTCCCTCACAGGCAGCTGCACAATGATGCGCTCAAGCACATGGCCGGGCAAGTCCGCAACACTGACGGACGTTTCCTCGACACTTACAGCGTCTTGGCAAGACTGGGGCATCTGCGTAATGTATATCGGGTTTACAAGCAAGCAGTCGTTCCGCTGCAAGGATCTGCCACCCTGCTTGCTAGGTCTCGACGCGCTGCAGCAGCCCGCACTCAATTGTGGGTGCGTTAGAATGTGAGGTAGGTTTGAAAGCTTGAAGAGTCTGCGCCGCAAAGACCGCGGCAAAAGCGTCTGTCTCCGCCCGGGCTTGAACCGGGGACCTTTCGCGTGTAAAGCGAACGCGCTAACCAACTGCGCCACAAAAACAGCGACATCGTGTGCATTAAGCAGGAATCATGAACCTTGCTTGCCGCCACGCTTACCCCCAAATTTGCGTTTCTGATCATCTTGCTGTTCTCCTCCACACTTCCGGTTTCATTTGAACTTCCTGACCTTTCCGCTCAGACCAGCAACTGCTCTGGCTGTGGCACACCTGGCTGACTGGTGAAACTCCCACTGGATTGGATTGAACCAGTCGCTCGATTCTGACCGTGTGCAGCAGATCTCATATCAGGTCTTGATTATATATGGCTGGTGTTTCACTGGTCCCCAGCTCAGCCCTTGGCGACCAGGCGACTTGGTGAACATCCCCAGCCACTAGACATGGGAGCAAACGTCTGGAAGCGCGAGGGTGACGCAGGGCGCACCTTCAGCGTGGGCGCTCAGCAGAAGCCGCACCTGCCCGACGCGAAGCCGGGACTAGGGCGCCACCCCGGCAACCAGGCTGGCCACAGCGCAATAAAGCGCAAGCTGGTTTGGAGCCGCAGCGATGCAGCAGCGCCAGCTTCAGACCAGTCCAGTGGTGGCGCGCCCGCAGTTCAGTCGCAGCAGCAGGCGGCCGCGCAGGTCAGCAGCCGGCTGCGGTCGGGAGCATACGACACCGGCGCTGCCGCCGCACCCACAGCCGCCTCGCCGCAGGCAGCTGCCGCGGGCCAAGAAGCTCGCCAGCCCGCGATTCCGGCAACGAAGCGGCACAGGACAGAGCCTCAGCGGCCTGCAGCACAGCCTCGCAGCCCCGCCGTAGCGGCGGCCGCGGCATCAGCCGCTGCGCACGGCAGGCCGCCCCCTGGCGGCACAGCCGTTACAAGTGGCCACGGCAGCGCCGGCGGCAGCGCCGACGGCAGCCGCCTGAGCGCCGGTGCGGCGGCCTTTCGGCCCGCAGAGGCAGCGGAGGCTGTGGAAGCGGCGGGTGCGCAGCAGGCAGCCGCGGCGGCGCAGCAGGAAGCCGCGGCGGCTGCACGGCGGGCGCTGGCGGCCAAGCAGGCGGAACTCGTGCGCCTGCGCTGGGCAACGGCGCAGCAGCAGCGGCAGCTGGCGGCCAAGCAGGTGGGCTCGGTGCTCGATGTGGGTTCAACTGGGAGGTTTGGTCGAAAGCTGTGCCTCGACGTCGGCTGCTGAGCGAAGTGTGCGGGCCCAGCTGCCGTGGTCATGCTTCACCCTGTGCCCCGGCTGTGGCGGCATGCGACTCGATGTGCCGAAACACCCAGCTGCTGCCGTGCAGGCCGCGGCAACGGCAGCGGAGGAGGCGGCAGAGAGGGCTGCCCGAGACGCGGTGTCTCAGGCGGAACGCCGGCGGCACCGGCTGGAGGCAGGCTTCACCGAGGTGGGCGTCAGCACAAACCACTCCCTCGAAACTTGCGGAATCACGGTCACCCGCTGGGCACACGTCTGCGCCTCTGTTCCCTCGCGTACGGGCGCGCATCATGCCCAGTGCTGAAGCGTCAGCTTTCCAGCAGACGCATGCTGCTCTTGGGTTTCCGCCAGCCATGTGGCCCGGTCCCAAGCTCGTCAGCAGCGGGCACAAGACCCTTCACGCGTCTCGAGTGCGTGATTGGACATGCATGTCCGACTGTCACGCCTGCGCAGGCGTACCAGGAGGCACGGGACGCGGCGGCTGCAGAGGCGGCGGCGCCGAAAGCCGCGGCGCCGGCTGCGGACGAGCGCGAGGTCGCCCGCGTGCTGGCGGCAAAGTCTGACTACGATTGCCTGCAGGTTTTTGCATTCTTGGCCTCCTCACCTGGTGCCGCAAGGCACATTGGGCCTTCCAGGCTCCCGCCTGAGGCGTTTAGGCCGGCTGGCAGTGGCGCCCAGCGTGAACGCAACCTCACAACATAGCGGCTGCATCCGGGTCGTCCGGCCTGCCGCTGTCCGATGCGGCCAGATCCTACGGCACGACATGCTGGCAGCGGGGACTGACCGCTGCCCTGGCGCTGCAATTCGCGCCGGCATCTCTAGGCCTGATTTTGGATTTCAGCTGGTACACCAGGGATTGTGCTCCCGTCGCTTAGCTGCATGTAGGCGGCTGAGCATGCATGGATCCTTCAAGGCGGGTGCCTCCCTGTCAGCCTAGGACTCACATACTGGACAACCAGGTGATACCCAATCAGGAGACTAATCAGGACCACTGACCCTCCTTCCTGCTGCCGCCGCAGCTGCCGGCGGGCTCGGGGCGCGACGCCATCCGCGCCCGCTACCGCGACATGGCCAAGGCGCTGCACCCCGACAAGTGCCGGGCGCGGGACGCCAAAGACGCCTTCCAGCGCTTGTTCGAGGCGTACAGCAACATCCGTGGCTTTGTCAGCAACTGAGCGGGTTACGGTGCCGGCGACGGCAGCCGACGCAGCCGCCACTGCTCTTCCGCCGGCTTGTGCCGCCTCTGCCATCGCCTGCCATCGAGACATACAGCAATGCTTGCGGCGCCAGCCGCGGCTGAGGGCGAGTCCCAGCTGACGAAGCTGCCCTTGGAAGGCTTCTCCGTCGGCGAGGGCGCAGCCGCAGCGGCTGACGGCACGGCAGCGTTGGCTGATTCCAGGGCGGTGCTGGCTGGCAGCTCCTGCATGATCGGCAGGAGTTGGGGCGCACAGTGTGGGGGTGAGGCTTCGGCGGCGCCGCCATATCCACTGCGGCGAAAGGTGGGCAGCCGGCGGGCAGCTGCTGCTGGCGCACAGTTGACATGGGATGGACCTCTGCAATGAAAGACCGGGCCTGGGCGCAGTTGCTTCGAAAGGGAATAACAGGTTTCATGTTCCATGTTTCTTGAGTGATGGTATCAGAAACAGGCATTTCGCATCGACAACTGGACCACTGAGGACAGGCGCTCCGTACCCTAGTACTCCCTGTAATCCGAGCACAGCAGCCAACAGTAAAACCCAATCGAGAAAGCAATTGCAGGGCAAATTACTTTTATCAATCATGGCGTGCTGTCATTGAACGTCCACAAGCGCGGATCGCCATAAAAAACCAAGCCTGGCCAGAGGTCCCTCGCGCCGCTCGATATTGCCAGGACTGGCGGCTCAACGACATCGCGACACTGACTGCCAATATGTTTTGGCAAATCGCGCTCGACTCGCATCATCCAGACCCTGCGGACGACGTGCAAAAGAATGGCGGGCGCCCCGCCTGTATCCTCGAATGGCAGAGACTCCTGCTAAATTCGTGCCGCGCCCAAGACAAAAAAGACAGAAACTGTTCTGCCGGCACGTCGGTCTTGGACAAACTGCAGATCAGCTGGTGGGCCGCCATAGCGCCGGCGCTGGCGCTAAGATTTCCATTGCTACGATGCTGATGGAAGTCACGCCTAGAGTCGAGTATCGCTGTCAAAAGTGGCGGCCTGCTCACTGGGGCTCATGAACTCGGCCTGCATGATGGCGTCATGGGCGGCCCCTACGGACAAGGGTGCTGCCGCCAGAACCGAAGGCCATGGTGGCGGCAGGCCGCCAAATTGGATGGAGCTGCTTCCGCCAAAGGCCGGCGTCATCTGCGGCGCCAGCGGCACTGCACCGCTGCTGACCACAGATGACGTGCGCCGCCATGTGCCTGGATCCGTCAGGGCCGAGATTGCAGCTGTGCCGCCAGGAGAGGTAGCGAGGAACGGTGTGCTGAAGCAAGGAGCGCCGCCGCGGCCAATAGCGCCGGCGCGGCTGTCTGGCGGCGGAAACTGTGGGCGTTGAGCACCCAGCGTGTCGACCTGGAGCCTTGCATGCTGATCGTAGCTGGCTTGCAGTCGCGAAGGTACTGTGATGGCTGCTGCGGCCTGTGCGGTCTCCCTGCACGCGATTTGTCAAGCATCAGCCCCCTGTGTCACCTTGATGCAGATCTTGAGAAGTCGGGAGTAGTCAGCGCAGCTGCAACCTATGTCAGTGAGACAAGATAGGCTCTTCTTTTTTGGTGAGGATGGGAAGCACACCACCAGCAGAGACAGGCGGCGCATGCTTAAACACCGATCCGATTGCAGCCTGGAAGACATGTCTCTGTGCGAGATTGAACAAGAGCGTTAACGCTACAAACAGGCGATTGTAAGCCGCAATCTCAGCGAAGAGCTACAGAGCCCACCAGTCGATCAGATACGGCTTGATGAGGTCGCTCGCTGCCGGCAGGCGCCCTGTGATCTGGATGCCGTGCCCCCAGGGCTGCGACCCGGCTGCCGCCGCCGCCGCCCCGCCAGGCCGCCAAGGCGCCAGCGACGCCGMCGCCGCCGGCCGGCCGAATGGGTCCGGCACGGGGAGAGCGCGCCCCACCCAGGCCGCATCGCCGCCGGCGCCGCCAAATGCCGCCTCGGGCGCCGACAGTGTGCCGTAGTGCGACTCCCCGGCATCCAACGCATACCGCGGCGGCACACGCGGCAGCGGCAGCGGCCGCCCGGCGCCGGCCGCCGGCTCGCTGCTGCGCCGCAAGAAGCCGCTCGGCAGAGGCACGTCGAGGACGTGATATGGTGGCGGCCGCCAGGCTGCGCCGTCCAGCGCGCCACTGCCGTCGCTGAGCAGCTGCCGTGTGTGCTCCGACTGCGGCTGCTGCTGCGAGTGCAGCTCGGGCGGCAGCTCGGCCGCTGCTGCAGCAGCGTGGATGCCATGGAGCTGCAGATCGAAGTGCGGCTGCCAGCCAGTTGACGGCCGACCCTCCTCCGCGCGCAACTGCACGGATAAGGCCCGCCAGGTCAGGGCACAAATTCCGCATTGTGATGCCCCAATGAACCAGCGTGTAGTGCTGGTCCGGCGGCAGCGGAACAGCGGCATCGCCCGTTCCACCCATGTACACACGCGACCTGTGCCCGCAGTAAACCGCCTTGCTCTGTACAAGGTGACAATGATGCAGCAGAGGATGGTGCCTTGAAGCACATTGTTGCTTGCTAGGCAATTCTCAGTACACCTTCCCGACTTGCTGGTAGAGGTGGCAGCACCGAGGCTGTATAACCTTCAAGCAGCAGCAGCAGCAGTAGCAGAAGCAGCGGCAGGCTGATGGCTACATGATGTTGCACAGTGTAGTCCAGATCACTGACACTCCACTCACATCGTCGGGCAGAAGCCGCTGCTGTGGCAATGACAGCCCAGCTGGCCCGCTAGCATCTCCGTACCCCACCCAGTGGCGCGGCGGCAGTTGCAGATCCGGTGGGTCAGCGAGCCGCCCGCTGGCTCCCTGCGCGCTGAAGCTTCTGACGCCGCCGCCGCCGCCGCCGATGCCGCCTGCAAAGCTGCCAACAGGTGCGTACGCGGTGTGTGCGCCGCCAGCATCAAAGACTGCTGCAGAGAGCTGCTGCAGGCTGCTGCCGCTCAGGAGGGTGGCGAGACTGCCGCTGCCGCTGCCGCTGCCGCCTGTGAGCGCGCCCACAGCGGTGCTGCCGCTGGCGCCGCTGCAGCTGTTGTCGTGGAAGGCAGCGGCGCTGCGGCCGCCGCTGCTGCACACCGTTCCGCTGCCGCTGCCGCCGGGAGTCGCTGAGCCGGGTCTGCCGAGCTGGGGCCTGCCGTCATAGCGGGAGGACATCGTCGCGTTGCGCTCCAGCCCACTCGCCGGGGTGCCACTGCCGCCCTGCAGAACTGCGCCCGAGAGCCCCCACGAAATTTGCGGTGCCGGCAGCAACGACGGCGGTGCCGGCAGCAGCGCCGGCAGCGTGATGCTAACCTCCTGTGGCATGGGACATGACCATCTGGTGTGTATCGTGGTGTTGGGTGGGGGAGTCGTCTCAGAACCTGCAAGCCTGAGCTGTTTCAGTGCAGCAACTGTCAGACCGGCAGTCCGAGCAGGGATGCTCAAGCCCAACAGATAGTCGTTGCTGCAGCTCTGCGTTGCAACTTGGCAAGATGGGACTTTGCGACAGCCGTGCCAGCCCAGCAACAGCTCTGGCCTTTGGCGCTAGGCAGACTTCTGGCGGCACGGCCATCGGCATGGCAGGGGCATCGATTCAATCCCACCTCCTGACCATCAACGGTACTGACAGCGCCAGGGTGCATGCCGCCTCGCTGCAGTGTAGCGTTGGCGTCAAACCGCGCCGGCAGGCTGTTCGTACCCAATAGGTAGCGCATGCTGCTGCTGCCCGGCCGCGGCTGCTGCAACGGGTGGACCGCCGCCACGTCTGCCGCATCTGCTCCCAATGTCACCGCTGCAGCATCAGCTGCAGGCGGCAATGCCACCGCCAACGGCGCCGCCGTAACCCCCGCCGCCGCCGTGTAGTTCTGCTGTGCTACGGGCTGTCCGGTGGCTGCGGCAGAGTCTGCGCGGCGCTTTGCAGCGTAAATGTCCACCGCCGCTGCTGTGCCGGAGCCTGCGCCAGGCGCGCTGCGCTTCCTGGGCTGCCTTGCTCCTGCACCAGACGATCAGGTAGCTCCAATGTCTGGTGTCCATCTTTGCAGGTTTTTGCAGCCTGAGGCACACGGAGAGTGCATGAAAGCATTCAACCACGGTGTCAGAACCCCAAAAACGCACGGACAGAAGCTGAGCGCAGGCTCCCTACTGGACTTTGATGCGGGGCAATCATGGCGCTGATTTGCCGCCTACACGGTCCACTGGACATGCTGCACGCACCGGACTCATCAGCGGGCGTTGGCGCCGCAGTGGCGCAGCTGGCGGTGGCGAGGCGACAGCAGGTTGCCTCGCCGCCGGGCAGCGCGGCGTCATCTCTGTGGCCCGCCAGATCTGAGGGCGGCGACCGCCTCTGGGCATGCTGCGACGCAGCGCCCTCGCCCGCAGGCGCTTTCTGGCTTGTATCCGCATGGAAGTTGCCATCGTGTGCCTGTCGTGCGCTGCCGCAAGCGGGCGGCGCCGCGGTGGCCGAGGCTGCAGCCGGCAGGACGTCTGCTGTTCCCGCCGTTGTGGGCGAAGCGGCGGCAGTACCGGGGTCGCTGGCGGAAGCCAGCGCCAGGTGCACCATGCCCTTCCTGAGGGGGCGTCGCCGAGCGCCGAAGGCTCTGGTCTCGTTCTGCCTCCGCACATTGTGCGCGACAAGTTTTCTGCGGCAGCTCCTGTTAAGCAGGTGGGGCACTCGTCTTAGCTATCACCACCGGCGGCACCTTACCAGCACAATTGGGTCACCCCAAAAGCGCATGCACCCCACGAGGCGTGCACAATCATTTTATCGCTTCGCGCGCGAGCTTAAAGGTGAGGAGTGGCGGTGTGCTGCCGTTGCAGCGGTGGGTGTACAATGCATTGGCGCCTGCGCAAGAACGAGGCAGTAGCGCGGCATCACGGCGTACGGGTCGCTGCGGCTGCCGCAGCTAGCAAGTGCAGAAGGAGCTCACTTCCTGTTGCCGTCGAAGCAGTCCAAGTCGTGGAAGGAGCAGCACTGCTGGCAGAAGCGCTTGGCGGCGCCGTCGACGATCACGGAAGCGGCTGAGGCATGCCCAGAGCAGCAGCGCGCCCGCTGGTAGAACCGCTTCTCCCCTTCCAGCGCCTGGGTGCAGCCTTCTACCTGTGCCAGCACACGATGAGTTGCTCGACCGACGATCGTGCTCGCGGGCGGTGTCGCCTGCCAGCACCTGCAGGGCTGTGCTTCTCTATCTACAGTACATCAGGTGGCAACCTCTGCCGTGCTGGATGACTGATTTTGGGCGCTCAGCACCGCCAAGGCTCCAATCTTGTGCGTGAGTGCGTGGAGCTTCAACTTACCAAGAGACGGTGCCGGCCTGCCTGACCTGTGATGCTCCGAAGAGACGCTGCGCTGGGTGCATAGTGCCAGGCAAGCTCCTAGCCAGGCTGGCGCCGCCACGACGCACCGTTGCCGTTCGATCGTGGGCGACGCCAGTACAGGACAAGGGTTCTGGCTGGCCATTGCGGCAGTGGGGCACTGGCGACGCGTTGATACTAGGTTTCGGCGTCGACCCTGGCTGAAGTACAAGGCACCTTGCACGTCCTCACGGGAAGTGCTCCGGCATCCAGCTGGCGGCGCTGAGGTTCCTGTTCTGGAGAGGCGCCGCCCACGCGTGGCCGCCGGCGCAGCGGCTCCGTGCGCCGCCCGCTGCCAGCACCGGGCGGCTGGTCTCGCTCGTCAGCCATAATGCGCTAGCGGTGCCACTTTCGATGCGCATGCTGCATGCGACACAGGGTCGAGATCAGAGAGCATGAACGCAGGCCAGGCCCAGGCATCCCTCTAGTCTACAAATGGGCATCACAACTCCACCGCCGCTATCGTCGACTGAATGGCGGAGATATCTCCGGGGCACGCGACGCATACGAGCGCACCGCAAAACACCCTACGTTGCCCGTTGTACCATCAAAGGGTTCTTGGTTCCACACAAGATCCACTCGATCATGCCATGCAAACGTCGGCACGTTGCACACCTCACAAGCACAAGGCAAACAGCCGCCCGGACAAGCGCCGCCAGTACACTTTTCGATTTGTTGGACGAACGGCCTCGCTAAGACGCTTAAGGAGTGAAAGAAGCCTTATCCGACGCTAGCCTCCACTCACAGCTTTTCATTGCCACGAGTCATCTACTGCACTGCGTACACGTGGTGCGCTTTCGTCGTTGCGGCTGCAGGCTGCTCGGTAGGGTTGGCCACCCCGTCCTAAATCATGTACATCCCCTGTCGTTCACTCCGGTGACCGTTCGCGATTGCATGAGCTGGCGGACAGTGATGGGCAGGAGGAGGCCGCGCGGGCAAGCCTCAGGAGGAGGTTTGGGCCCAGGTATTTGCCGACAGCTGGCACCTTCTCCGCAGTCTGCCATTCCCGCCAAAAGGTATCAGCCGTAGATGACACTGGAGGGAGGCGTTCTAGTGTGGAAACACGATTGTAATTTGCACCTTGGGGCTAGCATGGGTGTCTTCCGAGCAAGACTGCCCGCATATCTACCACCAGTGGCATTGCAGTGGCGGCGGAAGGCGGGAACCGACGAAATGTAATCACGCCAGCAAAGTCGCGGCGGCGGTCTGGGGGGCGGCTATGACAGCCAGACGCTATTGTCGGGATTCAGTCTTGATGATGACAACACACTTGCACTGCACGCCGTGCAGATGCATCAAGAAGCGGCAACATTCTGCCCTGCGTCATGCCAAACCACTGCCGCCGCACGCCCTGTTGCACCAACAGCTCATGGTTTACATTCTTGCATCTACATGGCGATGGGCTGGCGGCAGGTGCTCAACTCGCTCTGGACGGCAACAGATTGTCAGATCCTACAGAAGACCAGCCTGTTCAAATTCCGACGACAGCTCAGCGTTGAACGAAGCTGCAGATGAGACTATGTCCTGGCGGCTCTCACCAGCACCGGCACCGGCACCGGCACAGCCTTTGACCTCATGTCCTCGCCACCCTTGCGCCTCCCACAGCGAACGCAGCGAACGACCGGACATGCCTCAGCAGCCCCGCCGCCGCCCTGCGGCGCGATGCGCTGTGGCCACTGCCCGGTGTCCTTGTGTGACACCTGCGGGACTGCCACCCTACTGCAGCTGCTGCTGACCGCCAGACGGCTGCGGGGAGAAGACGGATGCCAGGTCCGGCGCTGCCGCCGCCGCTGCAGGGCTCCGCTGGGCGCCCGTTGGCGCCGGCGGCTGCATTGGGCCCAGGTGCAGCGGCGGCGGCGTCTCAGCGGCGGACGGTGCGGGGCGGCAGCCCCGCGGCTGGCGCCGGCCACTGCTGCCATGTGGGCGGCGGCCCGGAGGCCATGGTGGACTGGCTGCCGCCGGGGCCGTAGGGCGCAGGCAGCGCCGCCCCTGGCGGCGCCGAGTTGCTCTGCAGCCGGAACGCCTGCGACTCCAGCGAGGAGGCGTCCAGAGACCCGCCGCTGCCGCCGCCGCCTCTGTCATCCAGGCACGGAGACGCGAGCTCGGGAGCGGACACTGTGTCGGCCGTTGGGTCGCCATTGTCCCTGCAGACACGAGGAGCGGACTGCTCAGGCAAGGGTCACAGTTTCAAGGGCCACATGCGGCTCTGATATTCCACAAGGCCATCTGGCCAGGGCGGGAAGCGAGCCATTAGCAGCTCTGCCGCCGCGCCCACCTGCCATGCATCAGACACGCAACAGGACACGCTCAGCGGGTGCCTCAGCTCACGCTGGGTTGCAGCTCACCAGGCGGGGAAGAAGGCGTCAGCCAGCTCCTCGATGGTCAGCGCCCGCGCGGCGTCAAGATTCGGCGGCACGTGCGGACGCGGCGCCTGCGGCGGGCTCGGGCGCCCCCACCCTGGKKCCGATCTCAGCGGCSGGCGCTGCGGCGGCGCCGTCATGGCGCCGGACCCCGGGATACCAAATCCAAAGGTTGGACTTAGTATCCCTTGGCCTGAGGCCGTCTGCTGCCACATGCCCGCCTGCTGCCACGTGCCCACGTCGAACGATTGTCGCCACAGCAAGCCGGCGTCGCCCGAGGGGGTGTCGGCGGCCGCAGCGGGGGCGGCAGCGGCAATGGTGGGCAGCGGCGGTGGCGTTGCCGGGAAGGAAACGAGTAGGGGCAGGCTCTCGCCCGGCTCGCCGGTGCTGGGGCTGAGGAAATCGCCAAACATTTCCTGCGGGGCGCCGGCCGTCGCCGCCGGCTGCTGCTGCTGCTGCTGCTGCTGCTGAAAGCTGGCCGGTAGCCGCATCAGTACGGCCGCCGGCCCGAAGCGCGCCGCCATGGCCGCAGTGAAGGGCGTCGCGGCCCGTCCGCCAGACCCGCCTTGCTCCTGCTGCCAGTCGGACTGGCCGGTGGCGGAGCGCGGGCGCGGCTCAGAGGCCGGCGGCAGCGGCGGCAGCGCCACGCCGGTGGCGGCGGCGGCGGCGGCGGCGGCTGCTGCGACTGTGGCAGCGGCAGGTAGGCGGCGCGGGGCGCCAGCCGCGGCTCCGGCATGACACCGGCCGCACAGCGCTCGCTGGAAGGGTCCTGCGATCGCCAGCTGGCAGGATCTCAGACTTTGAGGAACAATGAGAAAGAATCCAAGGCCCACCCTGCTGGCTGTGTAGATGTGCGCCTGTCTTGTGTGCTGACGGTGTCAGCCAGCTGCGGGGCTGTCCTGTAAAACCCCATTCCGATTGAGGCTGACAGCGTTGCTGTATAGAAGAGATGTTCAGCCAGGCGTTCTCAGTGTCAAGCGAGCTATTCCCAAACCAAAAAGGCTGAGTCGCACTCAGTGTAAGGGAAACTACTCTGCCAATGTGATGTCACAGCAGCCAACAGCCCACTCTCAGCGGCTCACCGCTTGGGACGGTGTCGGCATGCTACGACTGCTCTCGGAGGCTTGGCGCAGCCACTTGCTCGCCTGTGCCAGCAGTGCCGCCCCAGCGGAAGTGCCCTCATGGGGCCCAGCCGCCGCGGGATCAGCGGCGGCAGCGGCGGCGGCGGCGGCGGCGGCGGCGGCGGCGGCGGCGGCGGCCCGCGCCGCAAAGTGCGTGCGCATCTCCTTTGGCGGGGCGCCGCCAGTGGCGCGGCGCTTTGGCGGCGGGGCGGGCCACGCCTGCGGCTCCGCACCTGCCGAAAAGAGGGCTCGCTACGTCAGACTGTATGTCGGCAAGCAAGAAGGTGTCTACACCCTGGCCAAAGGCTTTGCATTGCATTGACCCGGCTTTGGAAGGTCACACGGGCACCAGACGGGAGAGCACCACGAGGCTGGGAGACACAGCTGTGGTGGTCGATGCAATTCAGCTGACGAGGGCGTCCAGACGACAGGGGCTTAGGGCGGGTGCAGCTCCGTTCGAGCACCGCAGAGGCGAAATGCCGCGCTGACTTGGGCAATCAAGACAGCGTTTTCAGGTGGCGGACTCCCCACCTGACAGCCATGCCTCGCCCGCGGCAGCGGCCGCCGGCAGCCTGTCGCTCATGGCCCGCTTCAGGCTGCCAGCGGCGACCTGGCGGCTGCGCTGCGGAGCCGGCGCCGAAGCCTGCCGCTGCAGGCGCGCTGGGGCTTTAGGGTTTAAGGCGCCGCCAGCGGCCTGAGCACGCGGCAGCGAGGGTGCAGCGGTGTCCTCATTGCCAGCGGAAGCGCCGCCCGTCGAGGCGGCCCGCTTCTCGTTTGCACGCCGGGCGTTGTGCGCCTGCAGCCGCTTGCGGCAGCTCCTGCGGCGCGCACCGGCATCCAGAATCTCAAGCAGGCGCACAAAGCTTGAACAGGCACAGCCAGACAGCGATCCACCGGTGTTCCTGCTGCGAAATGAATGCTACACCTGGGGATGCGCAGCTGCAGGCTCCCCTTGGCGCCACATGATGCGCCAGTAGCGCGGAGACAGCGCAACATCGCCAACAGAGCAGCAGCATAGGATGCGCACCGCTTGTCGGCATCGAAGGACGTCAGCTCGTGGAAGCAGCAGCACTGCTGGCAGAAGCGCTTGGTCTTGGCACCCAGCTGTACAGCGGGCGCTGCGGAGTGCGAGATGCAGCACCGAGCGCGGCGGTAAAACCGCTTCTCCCCCGTGATTTCCACGCCGCAGCCGTTCACCTGAGGTCGCAGGTGGTGAGGCCGTTTGGAAAAATGCGTTGAAGGACGAGTGGAATGCCAGACACTGATCACAGAGGAGGCCAACATGCTGTGGCCCCACAAACCAGGAGCAACCCGCGTGCCACCTGCAGGACGCAAAGAATTCAGCGACTTCAGAAAGGTTTGCGATCGATCGACCTCCGTTGATTGCTGCTATTGGAGGCAACTTTGCAGAGGAAAGGTCCCGAGATGTGCAGATGGCCCTCTGCACATCCAGCAGCCGTACACTTTATGTACGAATCGATCACTACGGGAGCTGACTCGGCGCGGGCTCGAAGGCATGAAATTGGGATGCTGTGTTACACAAAGAGGGCACGTGAATGGGAAATTGCATGCTCGGCGTTCTGATGGCGCTCCAGTCGCTTCGCACCCGCTGGCGGCTGCCCGTCAGGTACAACGTGTTCGCGGCTACCGTACAGAATTTAATCTGCCCGGACATGACGATATGTCTTTTGTGTCTTTTGTGTCTCTATTTTTGCTTGTGAAAGCAACGCACCTTGCAGTAGACCCTCTGATGCGCCGCCTGCGGTATATCTGAGCCGCTGCCGCTGGCGGAGCCGGCATCTGACGTGGTGCTCGGGCACCTGAGAACGGGCTCCATGTCGCCTGCGCATGTGCAGAGCGGCCGGGGTGGAGCGATCATGCATCAGCATCAATCGGAGACTTTGGCATACGCACGGCGCCTTTCCAAGCCGATCTTCTCAAGTCCGCGGTCCTTTCTGCGGAAGCCACCCAACAGGTCGCCCTCACCCGGGCCCGACCGCGGCGCCACCTCTACAATCCGTTCATGTTGGGTGCGACAGCACGGTCTCATACTCACCTTGTATAGTGGGCTGGTGAGACGAGCGCAGTCGTTGGGAATGTTGATGTCGTCCCGGACGTACTGCTGTCCGGGCAATTAGTGAAGGCAGGGCCACCGCTTTCGCCCCGTTACAAGCTGCCCGCTGCTCAAGATGGACTTGCTGGCAAATTTTTGGTGCCGAATCTGCACGGCGTTCCACAAAGGGAAGTGGTCCATGTGCCTCCCGTCTCGCAAGCGTCAGAGGCGGATTTTCCTCAGCAACTCTCGTCATTGTACTTCCCGTTGAGAGTCCGGGAAATTTTACAGCACCACACGAGGCACCGGAATGCTAAATGGACACAAGGAGCTGTCCCCACAACACTGAAAATGACGTCCAACGCGCAGGCGGATAGAATGCACTTAAGCGGGGTCGGTGAGGCATGACAACAACCGATTATGAAGGCAGCTAAATGTGAGGGAGAGTCAGGCTGACCGGAGATGGGCTGTGTGTAAGCACTGAATCAGCACGCTGACGGATCGCTCCGCTCATCTATGCAATCTAGAGGGCATTGAGGTGTAAGCACAGAGGCCGCATAGGTACAAGCTGCTGCCACCCAGACAATCATCACTCTGCCGCTCCACTCGGTTGCTGCATCTGAACGCGCTGAACCGCCCAGTCCGCACTCAAGCCAACACCTTCATCAACCTCCTGGGGGCGAGGCGAGGGTCCCCGAACTCCTCTGCAGCTGGGGGCAACAACAGCGGGTGGCGGGGCACCCCTAAACCCTGAAGGGCGCACCCCTCAGCGGGGCGGCCCCAGCATCAGCACCGGCTGCGCAGCGGCAGCCGTGCCGCTCGCTGCGCTGCCGCTAGCGTCCCCGCCGCCAGCATCCCCACCGCCCCCGCCGCCGCCGGCGGCAMCCCCGGCGCCGGACGTGGCGCCGGCCGGGGCGTGCAGTGCCGCGGCCAGGCGCGCCGCCAGCTGCGCCTCATCGGCGACCGCGTCCGCATCGTCGGCCGGAACGTCCTCCAGCGCGATGCGCAGGCGGCGCAGCGCCGGCTCGAAGTCGGGCGCCTGCGGCGGCGAGAGTGGGGGCATTTCGGAAAGGATGCGAGGAAGGTTTCTTGAATATTTTGTAGCGCGAGGGGCAGGCGTCAGAAACGTGTGTTAGGCGAGGAGTAACGCCTGCGGCAGCAGGGGCCATGTTTGAGGGCTGCGCTCACAGCCTGCAGCGGCAGAGGAGGCACACTTGAGGCGGATGACGCCGTTGGCCCAGGTTCAGCATGACTCATTAGGAACCATGAGCGTCTTGAACCCTTGGAAGATGTGTTAGATGCATCATGCAGCGCGGGTGAAAACCTAAATTCTTGACCCTGTGGATAGCGGGGTCGCCGAGGAGATCAGCAGACCGAGTGCACGGATCAGGTGTCTGGGCCGCTCGAGCTGCCGCTGCGCCCGGTCTCCACAGCGCATGCATGCATATGCGGCATTTTTAGTCCCGTCGCCACTCGCTGGTCACATGTCACGCGCTGACCAGGTCAACACGCAGGGCGGCGGAAATCAGACATGGCACAAGCTGCAATGTCTGGCGTCACAACCCTCATGTGTGGTCTGTGGCTGCTATGCCACAGACGTCCCTGCCCATGATACTTTCACTACAGGGTCCGTCATTTGTATTCCCCGTCCTCAAACCAAAGCCGCACCTGGAACAGCGCCTCCGCCGCCGCGGCGTCGCCCGCGAGCGCCAGCGCCAGCCGCAGCGCGGCCTCGCGGACGTCCCTGTCCCCCGAGCCCAGCAGCTGCGGCAGCGCTGCTGCTGCACCGCCGCCGCCGCCGCCGCCGCCGCCSCCGSTGCCCGGAGGGCTGCCGCCGGTCGCCGCGGCCGCGGCCAGGTCCGGCCGCTCCGAGAGCAGGTAGGTCAGCAGCTGCGCCGACTTGCGCTGGACACGCGGGGAGCCGTCCGCCAGGCCTCCGGCGACGACTCCCAGGCCGTCGGCCTGCGTACGTGGAAAATCCGACTCGTTGGCAAGGCGTCACTGAAAGGGACCACTGGTGTGCGCAGCGCGGGAGGGCGGGACTGTGACGGCGATGACCCTGAGTGAACTCTCCGCCTGTGTGATACGAGTGGAGCGCTCTTGCCGCGAGATGAGGGGTTCAACTTCCTGCCAGGCCGCCGGTCGCGGCGCCAAGGCTGTCGGCCTGCATGACAGCACAGAGGTCGAAATGGCCCGCAAAGCACCCGGTGTCGTTGCAGGAAGTGTCACAAGGTCGGGCTAACATGTGCAGGCCGGTGGCCAGAAGGGCAAAAAGGCATAAAGTCGTGTCGGCGGGCCTGACCGCCGGTTGTAGCCGGCATGGCCTGGCACCTCAACACGAGGTGCGCAGCCCGGGCGGCAGCGGCGGCGGGGAGCCCACGGGCATGGCTGCTTGACAGTCCAGACACGAGCAACAAGATGCCCCGACAAAACCCTGCCGACGCAGGCGCTGGGCGCAGGCGCTGGCCACGCATGTGTCACGCCCGCATCACCCTCCCTTTTCGGCCCCAGAGCAGCTGCGGGCGTCTAAACCTAAATCCTAAAGCCTGCAGGCTCTCAAAGCCCAGGCCTGACCTGCAGCAGCGCGTCCAGGGCGGGGTGGCAGCGGCGCACGAGGCAGGAAACCGCCGTGTAGGCGCTTGCGCGGGCGTCCGGGTCGGCGTCCCGAAGCTGCGCCGCCAGCGGCGGCAGCGCGCCGCCATCCAGCAGCCACTGCGCGCGTAGGGGTGCTATCAGTCGCAGGATGACCCCAAGCGGCAAGACTTCTACCGGTCGCAGAATGACTGGCAGCGCTGTGTGCCGCCCTCCGGCAGCCACTGCACGCGCGCAGGCGGCGGGGGTCTCATCAGTCGCAAAATGACTGGCGGGCGTGCCTGTTCGTCTGTCTGCGAACAGACGTACCAGCAACCACTGCGCACGTGCAAGCGGTGAAGGGTTTTCCAGTGGCAGACTGACTGGTGCAGCTGTGCGGCGCCTCCACCAGCCTGGCAGCGCCTGGGTGACCAGTCCCAAAAGCAAACACAATCCGTGCCATGCGCGCCCCGCTCGGACAGACCGACAGGCGTCGGCGCCGGGCGGTCTGTCACTGGTCACAGGGTACTGAAGCTTGCGGACGCCGCCTGGTGCGGAGTGAACACTTGTGCGCACGCCGCTAAACCCTGCACCGCCCATGCGAGGACACCGGGAGGAAACATGGAAGGCAAAAAGTACACAGTGAAAGGGCACGTGCCAGCTGCACAGGCTCGTTGTTCTGGGCACAGGCGCCCAGCACCGCGGCGGCGCGAGCGCGCAGGCTGGGCGCCGGGTCCGCCAGCAGGGCCAGCAGCGTCGGCAGGCCGCCCACGCCTCGCAGGTCCCTGGCCACAGCACACGACTGTTGACGGGAGTGTGACCACACACCTGATGTGGCGGCAGGAGCACTGGTGTCATTTGCATGTTGTGCGCTCCAGGTTCGGGCTGTGCCGGCAGTGGGAGCGGCGAGCGCTGTCTCACTGCAGCCGCATGACTCTGCGGGCAGGCGATAGTGCGGGAGCAACGACCCGCCAGCCGCTTGGACACTGCCCCGAACCAGTACGACGACCTCGGACTGTCGGATCGCAGTTCGAGGGCGGCCTTGGGGTAAGCGCCGTTCATGCATCCTCCTGCAGCTCGCCGGACGGGGGCATCCTTCCATGCCGTTGCAGCGGCACCACACCCGATGGGCTTGCCTCGCCTATCGTGCGTTTTGCAGGGTTTCAATGCAAAAGCTGTCGCATGGGCGCACCTGGCAAAGTTGATGTCTTCCACGATCTCCTGCAGCTCATCGAGCAGTGCCCCCCGCTGCGCCAGCGTCGGCGCCGCCTCGGCGCCAGGCTCCTGCACGCGCAGGCGAGCACGAGGTCAGCTCCGCGCCGCATCATCGCTCAGCATGTCGCCCGGCATCCCTCCGAGTGGGCCGCCGATTCAAGGAATGCCCCCCGGTGTGTGGCAGGCAGCGGGCGCAGTGTGGGCCAGCGCCGGCGGCAGGCCTGCTTTATCAGCATGGGCCGCGCTGACGACAGCCTCGCTGTCGGCCAGCAGTCTGGAAGCACGGAAGCACAGACATTGCGCATGTGTCACGGGCTGCACCTGCTCGAGCTGCGATTTGATGTCGCGCATGCGCTGCGCCACGTCCTGCAGGTTGGCTGCCATTGCCTCCTGGAACCTGCAGTACGGGGTCAGGCGGCGTGGGGCTTGAAAGCCGCTTTGGAATCATACATGAGCCGCAAACCAAGGCAAAGCAGGCTTTCCCACAAGCTGGCCGAGGCCCGCCGGCGCCAATGCGGCAGCTTTGTGGCGCGTTGGCAGCGTCATTGAGGCATGCGCGCTGTCGTTGAAGCCGATCGGAGCACGATAAGCAGGCAAGGGAATGCGCACCATGCCAGCTCCTCCGGCGAGGGCTGCCGCCCTGGCTGCGTGCCGTCGCTGTTCTTGATAGACCATTCGAACAGCCCTGCAGCAACCATATGATAGAGTCGAATGTCTGCATAGCTATGTGTTGAGACTCAATCTAGGCCAGCAAACATGCACGGAACCGCCCAGTCCTAGGCCAGGGCGCACCTTTCCAGGCCGGCAGCGACGGGTCCTGCGTGGCGACCATGCTGCAAATTCCTGTCAGATTGCTCTCGATGGTACAGTACTGCGTCTTGTTGCAGCGGCACGCGACAGCAGTGCTGCCCTGGAACGTTCCGGAGGGGTGGGTGGCGCTTGTTGAGCGTACGCAGCCGGCACGTGTCGAGCCGAGAAAGCTCCTGCTGGGAATAGGTGTGTTCTGATAAAATGCTGAAAGCATTTTGTTGCAGCGAAGTACCGGGAGGGGGTGCATGCTGGCGTGTAGACTTTTGTGTAGACATCACAGTCTGAGAGGAACCTAGCCGGATACCATTCGTGCGGTCCAACTGGGCGCTGTGATGAAGCTGACCATAACGCTCCACGAAGCCAAACTGGCAGTTCACCCTCAGATCCACTTTCAAAACCGTTTCTCAGACGATCTTTGATCCAAGGACAACCATCTGACACCCTTCCGCGAGCTCAGCTTCGCGTTGTAATTCCGCTGCGATGTCGACCGCCATGCGCTCCACCACTAGCCTGCGCGTGCGCGCGCCGTTCTCCGGCGCCCAGCAGCTGCGTCGATCAGCCAACACCGCACGCCCCCGGTGCGTTCCCCTCGCCGAGCAGACGGGCACCAAACGAGTGAACCTGTAGGAAGTCCGTCGTCCACATATCCTACCGCCGACGCCGCAGTTCGCACGATGCTCTGCACGCATGCTCACAGACTCGCCTTCATCGTCTTTCATTTCATATTGTCCGCGCCGGCTGGCCTGCCTCGCGAGCCGTGTGCTGCCCTGTCGTTTGTTCGAGAATCTTAGCACTGTCCGTCTAAACAGACGGACGTCTTTCAAGTGTAGGATCGCAATCACCCCGATGGCCGTCGGCGGCGGCAAGCCAGGCAGCCGGGTGAGTTTGTTGAGCAAACGATCCCTGCTTCCCAGTGCACTCGACAGTGTTCCTGTGGCCAAGTGGCCAGCTCAAGCTCAAGGACAACCTATGCATCCCCGCAGCTATACCACCGCGCAGCCCGCCCTGCATCTCCCCTTGATTTATGAGCAAGTGGTGGATGTGCTGATGACATTACACACTCTGGTCCTCAGGCCGAGGAGACTCGCGACCGCGCCAGCGACGACAACCCTGCAGAGCAGGCCGCGAAGGATTTCGAGAAGAACGTGGTCGACCCCATCGTTAAGAAGACGCAGGAGAACTCCGGCCTCGATGCCAACGCCTTCAACCAGACCGCTGACAGCGCCTCCAAGGATGACGTCGGCGCCTTTGCAGGTGCGCTATCTCGTTCCTTTCATACTCATGCCTCCAACATGTGCCATTCCTTGAAAGCTTTGCTGTCTAGGCACCTGGTGCCTGCATCCGCTGTCAGGTGCACGTCTGGTGTATTGCATGTTGTCATGTAAACACCCAAGCACTCATACGCTGTGCTATGCTGATTTACTCTTGTATCCTGCCTGCAGACACGATGTCATTTGCAGGCCTGGCTCCAGAGATCATCAACGGCAGGTGCAGCGTCCACCAAACACACTCCTGCTGTGGTGTGTGCACCTCCACGGATGTCCTGTCGATCTTAGTCTTATCATAAGCGTTTTCGTACCGGGGGTTTTTTAAACACTTTTGTGTATGGTTCGGTTGCAGGGGGGCTATGATCGGTATGCTGGCAGCCCTTGGTGCAGAGGTCAGGACACACGAGCCCATCCTGAAGCAGGTGTGTTTGGCCTGCTTGAATCTCAATTTTCGCAAATACTCAGCTGACGATGGCAGAGCCAGCTGACAATCCCTCACCTGTGTCACTGGAAACAGGCTTTCTCATTTACAGTCTGTTTTTGGACTGATCAGAAAAGCAAAAATGCGCAAGAGAGATCTCGATGCTGACACATCCGTGTCATTGCCGTCACAGATCCAGACGGCACCAGTGCTGGTGCTGGCCACCTTTGGGATCATCATCCTGGCATCGGTCATCCCGATTGCAAGGGGCGCCGACCTGGCCCGCAAGGGCGCAGGTGGGACATTGACACCCTCACTGTTCGCTGTCACCCTGGTGATCTTCTGGATGTCGCCCTGGTCAATTTGAGGAATCCACAGCAGAGTGCTCAATGTCATCCTTTTGAAGCACACACGGACTCTGAATTTAGCACCTGCTCGGCGACCACAGGCCCCTTCACGCCCCGCGCCGAGGTCTGGAATGGCCGTCTGGCAATGGTCGCCTTTGCGACCCTCATCCTGGTCGAGACCTGGAAGGCCGGCCCCGGCCTGGTGCCCTGAATGGCCTTCTGACAAGTGGCAACAGATATGCTCTGCAGTTGTAACACTCATTCTTGTCGAGGGTTGGTCGACGACATTCTATCAGTGGCAGCAACAGCTGAAGTTTGATTGCTGATTTTCTGGCTGCGATTCTGAGAGAAGATGTAAGAGTTATGTTGACGTGTTTGTGCGCCTTACGACTTTCAGTGCGCAGTTTTGGTTGATGGAACGGAGGATAACAGTAATTTAATCAGTCTGGAGCCTCTCATCCCCATACGACCTCATTCTTTCTAGCCACAGTGGACCTCGTCTCGCCCCAAAAACACAGAAAGAAGCGTGTTGCAGTCCCTGCAATTAATCACAATCACAGCACATTACCTGCTAGACCACCATCAACTCTCTTGCCACAGGCTCGCCAGCTTCAACACCAAACCCCTACCAGCTGCTCATGACAACTCAGGGTTCATTACATACTACCATGACCGCAAAGCACACTGACAACCGGGATTTCAATCAACCAAAACTTTCTGCCTCAATACCGGTCATACCCCATATCTACTGGTATACTCGGCTCAAAATTGAGATATCAACCCAATGCATGTTCAGACCACATGTCCCGCTCGCGCTCACATAGAAAATGCTGATGCTGCGTCAAAATACAATGAAACTTCAGTTGACAACGAATGCCCAATCAGCATGACAGCCTCCCATCCCTCCAATCTGCCATCTGCACGCTCCAGCACGCGTAGCCCTGCACCTCCGACCTGATCTTCCATCACCGCATCCCTCTCCGGCCGATGTCAGGCGGAAATTTCCTTGCAGTCCACAATGCTGAGACATTCTCGCTCAGTCGCCATTTTGAAAGCCGTTTTGTTGCCGCCGCGGCTGCGAGACAGCACCGGCAGCTGCCGCCCACTGGTGTCATCTCGTCCCTCCCTTGAATTCGTTCGCTCGCTGGTCTGCAGCTGGCGCCGTACGGTCTGTCTTCGCGATGTAATTTCGCATCCTTTGGTTCCGCAAGTCCTGTAACGTGCACGCCCGCCACTGGGTGACCTCGGAGGAGGCTGGTGGGCCTGGCGCTTCTCCTTTTGATTCCCTCCTATGGCGCGCTGAGCGGCCGCCAAGAGCGCCCATGGTATGTTGACAGGCTCAGAGGTTGGTTCCCGCCCAGAGGCCAGACGCCTGTGCTGCAAGCATTATAGGAGCGGAGTCTGCTCTCAAAACGTAGCCTGATCATTGCCATCCGCAGGAATACTCAGTGAATTATCATGGACATCATCCCATTCTCCGTGCCCCCCGGGTCGAAGGTTTCCAGGCGCACTCAGTGGATGCTGATGGGCTTTGCATCGTTGATCTCCAGCGCCAGCGTGATGTTGGCCAGGTGCGCTGACGGAGCGCCCGCAAACTGGATGGGGCCGGGGCTCCTGCATCGGAAAGGAAGTCAACATGAGTGACGGTCCCGTCCTGCAATGTGGGGAAGCAAGTTCGCATGGAGTCGGTGTACCAAACCAACGATCCACATTGCAGGAGGCCTGGGTCCCTGAGCCAGAGAAATGCCAGAGCGTCGAAAGCTGTCAGGGGCATGCCTCCCGATGGCCGGCCTGGAGCTGCACTGCAGCCTGGTGGCAAACCGACATCGGCATGAGGTGGGCGGGCGCCCTTAACCCTAAAGCCCCACTTCGGCGGTGACGCCAGGCTCGGATGCAACTGTGCACTAGCAGCGGCTCTGACGACTGGACACAACCATTGCCCAGGTTTAGGCGCTGCATCGTTGAACACGACTCTTTGCAGGAATGCCAGAGGGCAGCATTGAAGAAGCTCACCTGTAGGCGTCGTCCAGGGCCCAGGCGCCGCGTCGCTTGGCGAACTCGCGGAAGACGGGGCCGTCCAAATCGACGAGCGCCTTTTTTACCACCGGCTTGTCCTTGCCCTTGCGCCTGCGGGTGCGAAGCAAGAAAGCATCCGGCTGAGGCACTGGTTGCGGATGGCTCTTGTCGGGCGGGATGTGTCAGCGCGTCCTTGACTGGTGGCTTGTCCTTGCCGCTGCGTCTGCGGCAGTGAGGACAGGTCCGCCTTCAGGAGCCAGAAATGGGTACGGTGCATTAGAGCAGTGAGGGTAGAAGCAGACGGCCCCCTGCACTGACCAGTGGCTCGTCCTGGCCTTGCGCCTGCGGCAGCGCCTGTACTTGTGGCAGTACCTGGACACTCGTACTGCTACCGATGACGGACGTCGAGCGAGCGGACTCCATAGGGTCTGCCACCGTGTCAGCTGTGCATTCTCAGCTGGCAGCAGGCACCAGCAGAAGCTCCAGGGCCATCAGATGTTTGTTCAGTCAGCAAGACCTCTGACGAACCAGAGCCGGCTGCGGCGCACCTCTCAATGCACATCATGGAAGTCAGCGGCGTGCCGCCCACGGTCCACTGCGCCGCCGGCGACCCCAGGTTGCCGACGGTGGCCATGACGCCCGAGGCGCCGCTGTCGATCAGCGCCCCCGCCGCATGGCCCAGCGCATTTGTATACCTGGGTTTGGCGGTGCCATCAATTTGGCAATGCCATCACATTGGCGACGCCATCAGATGAGGATCAAAACACGAGGGGAGAGCAGGCGCCGCCGTCGAGAAGCGCACCTGCAGCGCCCCGTCGAAGCATATACTTCAGAATCCTTTATACGGGGTGCCGCCTTCGATCAGCGCGCCCGCCGCCGCACTCTGCCTCAATGCACTCTCTTACAGAACTTGGGGGAAATTACGGAGGCATCCTCAAGGCCGTTCGGTAGACCAAGGATGGGGTGTGAAATTTCTGTATGGCTCTGTGCGATGCTTCGTGGAGATCTTGCTATGGCCCCCATGGCACACGCTCACGCTGACAGCACCGAGACCGGAGGAGCTGGAGCGGGAACAGCAAGACGCACGTGGCATCGAAGTTGGTGGGCATGCTGCAGCGGCCCTCGTAGCCCAGGTAGTGCGCCAGGCCGGCAAACTTGCCGGTGAAGCCGCCGGCAGCTTTTCGCACCGCCAGCTCCGCAGACACCAGCCGCAGCAGCAGCGCCTCTGTCTGGATGTGCGCCACCTGTGCAAAGATCCCAGAATGGTTTAGTTCGACCACAATGAATTGCCCAGTCGAGGGAGTGGAAGTTCACTAAACGACAGCACGGAGGCGTCGACAGGAGAGGGGTCGTTCCTGCGGCAGCTGCGGCCCCTCACCCGGAGGAGCTTGTCGGGTGCTGCGCCCCCTCAGCTCAGATGTGAATGTGTCTCAAGATATACCTACCTTACGGAATTTTGTGGAGATGCAAAATGAGCACACAGGTTTCACCTGCACGTTGCCGTTGGAAAAAGGGGGAGGGGGGGGGGGGCTCAGCTAGTGAATGTATTCCGATATATATATCTTGGAGATATGAAACACACAGGCGCACCTGCACGTTCCCGTGGGGGTCGCGCTCCTCAAGCAGCTCCGCCTGAAGCGCCGCCGGAAACATGTGGAAGGCCTGCAAGCCAAGACACGCACGCGCAATGGGGGCACCCGCATTGGGGACTGCCGCATTATGTCCAGCAAGACGTCCGAATGCGTGCCGAAATCAGCATTGCAAGCCACCTCAGCACACGAGCGCGGACACGGCTTGGCAGCCCGCAGGCCGGCCGCGAGGGCCAGGCCAATCTGACCGGTTCAAGTAGTGCTGTGAGCCTCCGCGGAGTCGAAGGGAAGAGACGCCGCACTGTGGCGTGGCAGGCCGTGGCGGCTGTTGAGGATCCATGAGGATGGGGCGACATCAGACGCTGCTGTCTGCGGCAGGTTTCAAAGACTGGTTTGAAATGACGGATGTCAGAGAGAAATATTGTTGAGCACACCGAACGGGAGGTGGGGGACAGGTGCGGCGCCACGGTTGCGGGTGACGCCTCGCCGCCGGCCGCCAGCAGCTCGTTTAGCTCGCCGATCAGTGCGCCAACCTGCACAGGGCATCGCCAGGCCACGCAGTTCACGTAGGTACGTTCTCGTTCCTCGAACGGGTGTGCCTCCTGCATGTGACTCTTCCCACGGAATGACAGTCAGTTTCAGCCGCAGCCTGCTGTTAAGTGGCAGGTCGACAGGATGCAGGAAGGGCTGGCGCCTGGCTGCACGCTCCGCCCTGGCCCATTGCCTTGGCCGCTCGCCAGACCCGACAGGCGGCCGGGTGACGTCAACGTACCAGCGGCTCCGTGCACAGACGACTTGAGGACTGCCAGGCTGAGCGACACCAGCACTTCCACCTGTTTTTCCGCTTGCATCCAGGAGCGTCCGGCGGGCCGTACCAGCACCCTAAACCCTGAGCTGACCGCACCTCGGGCACGCACTCGATGAGGCCCTCCGGCACAAGCACCACGCCGTAATTCTTGCCGGCCTGGGCGCGCGCAACCACCATGTCCACCAGCTGCATGAAATCATGCAACAACGAATCGATAAATCAAGGAATCAACTCACTGATGTTGAATGACTTTGGTTTCAACTGCTCGGACCGTTGCGAGCGGAGTTCCAAGTGTGGCATCAGTAAGAGGCGCCAGTTCTGCCCGCCGCAGCTTCTTCCCAACTGCGGACGCGCCGCCACCATTTTCGCCAGCTCCGTCCGGGCGTGAGAAAACAGTTTCAGTCAGCTGGCAATGCTGCATGGGGCACAACGACAAGGAGAGGCTGGCAGCAGAGCAGCTCCGGCTGAGTCTCCCGGGGCAAGCGAAGTCAGGAAACGCCGCGCATGCCTGGCGGCTGCGAACATATCCCCGCAGGTTCTGACACGAATTGAGCGGCCGCAAGCTGATGTGCCTGGCACAGGCATGCCGTGCACAAGGGGGTGAAACTAGGGGTGCAACAGGGTATAGTCTGCGGCAACACCTGCTTGGTGATGTCGGCCAGCGAGGTGCCACGTGTTGCCACCTCCTCGCTGATGAGCGCCGCCTGTGCGCACGAAAGATACCAATTGCCGCTTTGGGCTGCAACGTGTGGCTCGACTATGGCAGCAGCACCAGGAGCGGCGGCGGCGGCGGCGGCGGCAGCGGCAGCAGCAACTTTCGTCACTGCCGTCACTGTTGCGCCGGTGGTAGCAACAGTGACGGCAGTGAACCTTCAGGAAGGGGCTGCACGATGCACACCATGCCACTGCAAACACACTGCAGCTACATCCATTTCTGCACACAGCCTTGCCTGGGGATTGCCTCCAGAGCGCGGCACAGGCGCTCCACAATGTGCGACTTGCACAAACAGCAAGCTGAATCCTGCAGGGCACCCCTTCAGTATCACACCATTTGAAGGCGAGTCTACAGGACCTTGTTACCTGGGGGTGCGTCTGCAGCGCCGCCTCGAGAGCAATGTGCGATGCAGAGCGCCCCATCAGCCGCACAAAGTGGTAGTACTTCCGCGCGGATGCAGCATCGACCATGATGTTGCCGATCATCTCTGCGTACACCTGTTGCGCAACAGTGTCTCATTCAGCATCAGCACCGATTGAGGCGCAATGGAGGTCGCAATCGCAGGGGCAGCGGCGCTCCACCCTGATGTTGCCAACCCTTGTTGGCGCGCGCCCGCGGGGCACGACGATGCATGCAGGACGTTGGTTCATTTTGGCGCCAATGGACTCGACACCCCAAAGCCAGGGCCCGCCGCCGAAGCCGGGATCCGCCGTGAAAGCCGGGACCCGCCGTCAGCTGCCAGAGAGTCGGCAGCGGGAAGCAGACCCCAGCGAGGCCAGCAGGCTTGCCACCCCCTGGAAGGCCTGATCCAGCTGGCGAGCTGCCTGCGCACCTTGCAGGCAGTGTCAAAGCCGAATGAGATGGCCACGTCCTCGTTCTTGAGGTCGCCGTCGATGGTCTTGGGCACGCCGACGACGCCCATCTTCAGGCCTGCACCAAAATACTCATGGCGCCTCATGTAGGGTTTTATGAGACAGGGTGACAGATGCGGCTGCTACAAGCACGCTTCGCAAGCACACGTGCAACCCGCCCTCACTACTTGTCCCACTGCGCCCCATGCACAAGCCCCCGGTTGCACCGATGCAGATAAGGCAGATGCCTCCACACACCCGTTCGGGCGGGCCAGTTTCAGGGTTTAGGTCAGTGGCACATCGGCAGCAAGCAAGCGCTCGGCCAGCACCGCGGCGTCTGCGTTGCGGTCAGCGCAGCCAAGCAGCGAGCACCGATGGAGCTGGTCACAGAGTCATGTACAGCGCAGCGTACCTGCAGCAAGGAAGTACTCGGCAAGGACTGCCGCGTTGGTGTTGCTGTCATCGCCTCCGATGACCACCAGGCCGTCCAGCTCCATGGCACGTGCCTGTGTTTTCCTATTTCTTAAAATCAACTAAAAAATTCCGACAGCAGCCGGTGACCACCAGGCCAAACATGTCTATGGTGCATGCTCACACGTGGCAGGTGGTTGCTGCGCCTGATACTGGTTCAGCGGGTTCAGGCACTGAAACCACTGGTTGTGCAAACTACGACTTCCCAGCGACCAGACCATGCAGCTCCATGATGCACGCCTGGAGGGTTTCAGCTGGGGAGGGTACGAAAACATATCTTGCTGCTCAGTGGGACCTTCATCAAGGAGCGATCAGTGTGACGGCAGCGTGAAAAGCTGCTAGTCAAGAGCGCGGGGCGACGCCGTCAGACAGGGCACGTTCGTGGTAGGCTGGCGATTTGATGGCAGGCTGTCGTCAGACTTCTTGGACGGGCGCACCGTGTCGGCCGCGGCAGCCAGTTGCTCGGGGCTCTCGATCTTGTCGCGCCCCGAGCCGATGATGTTGAAGCCGCCCTGGTTGCGGAACGGCGCCTGCACGCACACAAAAAGCCAGGTTGTTGCATCTGCACCAGGTGGACTTGCAGTCAGGATGCAGTGAATGTTTCGTTGGCAGAACGTTGCAACTCTTGGCCTCGCTCTACATTTATTCAGCTGCGGTGATGGCCGGAGATAACAGCCTGGCTGCAAGGAGGGTTTTGCATTCTCGTCCCCCTGTCGGCCGAGCTCCTTCCGAAATCCGAGTTGCTTATATCAGCAAGGCGGTGAGCCGGCAGGTGAGCCAGGATGTGTCGAGAGCAGTGCACACTCAGGAGGAGGGGGGGGTCGCAGGGGGTACCAGCGCATCGGCAGTGATCTCGCGTGCGTCGCCCTGCACAATGCCGCGCGGCCCGTTCAGAAAGCCAAACAGGCGGCTGCCGGGGCGCCGCGCCGCCAGCAGGTCGAACAGCCCGGCAATCACGTTGTGCCCACCTGTGGTCATGCCGGTAGTGCAGCGTGAGCAGCCTCGACAGGAAGTTGACGGTGTCAGGGCGGCGTCGTGACAGCAGGTGACACAGCCCCGCGATCAAGTCGGTGCGCTAGCCAGCATTCGCTACAGGGGTGCCACGGCGTCCGAGCGGCGTCCTGCCTGCCGCTGGCCAGCGTCCAGACCCGGCCCTCATCGGGACACGCAACGGTACGCGACAGGCAGTGAGGCGCGGCAGGCAACGCGCTGCGGGCGGAGGTTGCAGCAAGAGTTGCTGTTCACGGCCTACCTGGCGCCTGGCCGCCACTCAGTACGACGCCGACGTTGAGCGCCCGAGCGCCGCCAGGCGCGCCGGAGACGGGGCCGCCCGCCGGCAGCAGCGCGATCTTGGCGCGGCCCGCCAGCTGGGGGAAGGCGTCCGAGACACGGCCGTCAGACACGTGCGGCACCTCCCCGCTGACCGCCTTGAAGGCGCCTGCAGACACGTGACAGGGCTGTGAATTACATGACACATGAAGGACCCTGGCACACATGCAGTTGGGTGCTCTGAGGTAACCTCCCCGCTCACCGCCTTGAAGGCGCCTGCGCACACGTGACAAGGGTTTCGAGTCTAAGACACACGAAGGACCCTGGCACAAGTGCAGCTGGGTGCTCGAGGGATTGGAGTGCACATCGGCCAGCCGCCGGCAGAGGGTGAGATGGTCGCCTGACGCAGCCAGGTCCCCTGGATTGCGCGAGAGATGGCTCATGTGGAAACTGCATACACGAAGCGAACTCTTGCAAGGCCACAGTCGCGCATGTTGCCACCACCCACATGTCATCCCCGCTGGAGAGGGCCTCCCGAACCAGATCGTGACCCCAGCTGCCCATGTCCATGCTGCGCCGCACACAGGCACCAGAGCAGCCGCCGATCCCTTGCTGCCATTCCCATACGCACAGAATGGCTTTGGCTGCTCCGTGTCAGATTGACAGACCAAGACCTGCACGTTCTCATCGTGGCCTTGCCATAGAGCCACCTTTTGATGCTGCATGCATAAGGTATCACCGCACCGTCCCGATGCACATGCTGGGCGTAGGAGCTGGCCTCCACGACAGCACACCCGAGCTCCGTCCGGCGCATTTCATGGACAGAACACATGATCGTGCAGCAACGCCCCGCAGCGTCTCATGATCGTCCTGCTGACCGTTCTCCGGGCTGTGTCAGATACTCTGGCCAGCCTCACCTTTCAGAACGTCCGGCAGCGGCGGCGTGTAGTCGGTCATGCGCGCGTGCTGCAGATCCGAATAGTTCTCCGTGCTAACGACGGGCAGCAGCCGGCTGCCGCCCTCGTTCTGCTTAATGCCGTTCGCATGCGGCGACCTATGCGTCGTAGCGCCATTCGGCGTGGCCGCGTCAACAGTCATGCTTTCTGTTCGTGATTTTGATGTATAATGCCTGTTTTCAGTCGAGTGCATGGATTTCCCCCGCTCTCCCAAAACGGCATCTTGTTCGCCAAGATCAAGATATTTGCTAGTGTGGCTAGGTGCCTAGCAGCCTAAGTCAAGCCCTTGCTGAGGGGGAATATACAGAGGGTACGACACGAGGGAAATTGCTACTCCCACCCTGTGATGAAAATGTTCCAGAGGTCAGTGGCTTCCCGTGCGCTGCTGCAAGTTGATGCCAGTTGATCGTCTTGCCTCGCTCCACAGAGAGAAAGCTCTGCTGTCGCCGTGCGGTTGTAGCCGCTTCGCACGCAGCGCTCAACCTAGCAGGCTCCTGGCCGGAGTTCTAAACGCCAGTGGTACAGAGACAGTCAATATTGTTTCCAGGGCGCGGGCAAGAGCGGCGTGGATCAGAGAGTGACGCAGGTCGGTAGGACATGGCGGACACCAGCCAGAACAACTCCTGGGTGGAGTCCTACCTGGAGGCCCTGGTGAGCTCTTGGCCATCCCACAACCACTGCTCTCAAGGAGTATCACCACTGCAGGATGCTGTTGACATGCAGTGCAGCTGCACTAACTGCAAGATCCGCCATCGAGCTTTGATGGGAAGCACTTACACCGTTCGCATCCTCAAAGCCATGAAAATACAGCTCCAGGCTCCATTGGCTGGTCCTACTACGGTGCCCGGCTTGGGATTGTCAGAGCCACAAAGTGCGACCCGTAGTCAAGAGAGCTCATCCGTGAGCGCCGAGCGGTGCGGCACCGGTGCGATTGCCATGGGCCTCTATATGCGCCAGTCTGCGGCTGGTGCGCCAGCGCTATCCAGTTCCGGAACCAGTCAGCTGATCGCCTCGCTCGCGCTTGGGCGGGCATCGTGGGCAGCCACGGGCTCACCTGGTATCTCGAGCTCGCCTGGCCGCGCAAGGCGTGGCGTGCTGTCCTTGTGTTGGAGGTTTCGGGCATGCGGTGTGAAGCTGGCTAAAGCATTCCTCTTAGCAGACCAGCATCTCAACTTTTGACTTGAATCGCTGATGGCAGGCGCCTGTGTGCGCCTGGAAGCGTCGGGCCGGCAGCAACGTAGCACGGGTTCGGCTTGCTTTGCTTGTAAAACTGTCACGTGGCCTCACCTTTGCCAGCTGCTGGCCGTTCTGCTGCGTTCAGAGCTCCTGCGGAGACCGCAAGAGCTGATATTCGATGCAAATGGCCGGCTGCTCGGCGTGACGTGCCTTTTGTAACAGCCAGCCTATGAACGATCTGAGGCCATCTTGGACTGTGTGCAGCAGCAGCAGTGCTTAGAAGTGCATCAGGCTGGTGCAATATCACTCATGCAATGACAGAACTGGGATCAGAAGCGGAGCACGCGTTCGGTGCCGACCATGCCGCAATTGGGGCTCCCAGCAAGACGCTGCAGGCGCAGCATGTGCCCCCCATGCCTGTTGCGGCACTGAGGGTGCAATTGCGCCATGCTGGGCATGTCCGAGGGGACCGCTTCACGACGCTTCATGCCCCTGAAGATCAGGCGCCGACTCACCGACGCCGGCATTTGTGCCGCCGCATGCGCAACCGAGCTGTGCGGACCCTGGAGTACAGCGGGGGCGGAGGGGAACGGCAGAGTGGTCTCTGCCGCCTGTCTAACCTTTTGTGTCCGCCTGTGCCGCGCAGCTGAGCTATGGGCCGTCCACGGAGCACAAGCCGGTGGCGGAGGGCAAGGAGAAAGCGGTCTCTGATGCACACCCAATCCATTAACAGCTGCCTATATGATGTTGTGTGCCCATGCCGTGCAGCTGAGCTACGGGCTGTCCACGGAGTACAGCAACAAGCCGGTGGCGGAGGGCAAGGAGAAAGTGGACGCGGACCGCGATGTGTTCGCGAAGTACTACGTCAACCAGATCCTGGAGATGGGCGAGGAGGGCATCCGCGACGCCTGGCACAAGGTGGGCTTTATCGTGATGCTCGTGCAAGTCCGAGCCAGCCAGATCAGGACGGCCAGCATATTTAAAGCTGGCTTGACGGCCAGAACCAATGCATTCACTGCCGACACCGCCGTGGGGGCCCAGGCGACTGCAGCGGCCTGCTGTGGCGCAGTGGTTTCACTACGTTGCACCGCGCCATGCCGCAGCGACGCTGGTCATGGTCTATCTCGAGGATATGCTGCATGCAGCGTCGGCGCTGTCAGGGAAAGCTCTAAGCACATGATCGGCACATCTGCCGCCCGTCTCGCCGCCTTTTCTCTGTAGTGTGACCATGCGGCTGTGTAGACGCAGCTTGCAGGCGCGGGCATGTGTATGCCTGCACAAGCGACGAGCTTGAGCATGACTCGGAGCAGGAACCCCAGCTGTGACACTAGGCATGGTGCACCTTTTGATGCAGTAGCAGTCCACGAAACGAGCAGTGCCGTGTTGCGCACCTCTGCAGGCGACCAGCACGCGGCACTACACGGAGCAGGATGCCCGCCTGGAGTACCTCGCATGGCGTACATGGTTCATGAAGCAGAACAAGCAGCGGGTGACGGCGGAGACCAAGCGCATCGCGGGCCGCGAGTTCATGCACGAGGACTCGATCATGGAGCATGACGAGTCCACCTCAGGTGTGCTGCTGTACACGTGTTGAGAATGGTGTAGCAGGTGCTGCAGGCCTGGCGCCGGCTCTGATGCCTTGTGAGTTTGTGATCGATACAACTCTTGCAAACTCACTGTCTACTCATTAAATCGTCATCAAAGCTGGCAGAGTATTTGAAGGCGAGGCTGTAGGCTGGCAGAATTAGCCCCTGCTGCCTACAGCCTCGACCTCATTCGCTCTGCCAACAAGCCCCATGGCTCTGCATGTGGGACACCCTGACCACCCAGGGCCGCCATCTCATCTTCTTCTATGCCACCGCAGGTGACGAGGACATCTTGACGCCCAAGGCATTGGGGCGCGATGCCGGCCTGCAGTCCGTCGATGAGGGCCCCGCCAGCGCCGAAGACGGAGGTGAGCCGGCGGCGGCGGCGTTGGAGGCCGCAGAGGAGCCGGCGGCAAAAGGGGGGGAGCCGGCGACGGCGGGCGAGCCAGCGGCGGTTGGCGCTGGCACGGGGAAGCAGGAAGGGAAGCAGGAAGACTTGCAGCGGGCGCCCAGCGGGCGGCCGCCGCAGCGCAAGAGCCTCGACTTCAAGCGCCAAGAGAGCATGCTGATCGGCTCGGTGCGACACTGCCGCCATCCCGGCTGGCCTGCTCTCTGTCAGCCGTGTGCAGCTGTGAGCAGGGTCTGCTGGCTGCCATAGAGGGGCTGGTCTCGAACGCCGCGGGGGGGAAGTGAGCTGCGAGTTCAGCAGCTGAGCTCTGCCTTTTGGCCTTAGTGCTCCGTTCGCAGCTTCCCGTGTCTGTTCCGGCAGCCACGTGACGTCATCTTGGCTGTTCAGTTCATCCTTGCTCCCTGTGGCGGCACCCCCGCTGCAGCAGAGGACTGCGGCAGCGCTGTTCTCGATCGGGCATTAAAGTGCTTTCTGGCCAACCGCTGGCGCACGCACACTCTGATTGCATACCGGTCCTCGTCTCGCTAATGCACACGCGCTACTCGTCAACGTGGTCATGACTGTACAGCGGCAACCTCAACAAGAGCATGTGGCGCTTTGAGTTGTAGCACATTGAGCCACGCACTCTTGACAGAATCCGCTCTGGTTCGACATGTGGCACCCATGCCCCACCAAGGACTGCGGCTTAGGCGACCTCAACAAGAGCTGCGTGCAGATCCACTGCTGGCGCTGACACCCAGGACCAGTGGCTCACAAGTTCCTCTTTCTAACATCCCCGAGTCCCGGAACGCTCAGGTGGCGCCCATCAATGCGGAGGACTATGGCTCCGGCGACCTGGACAAGCACTTTGGCCGCTCCAAGTCGCTGCGCATCGAGACGCGGCCCACCCGCACGCTGGAGGCGCTCGGCATCAACGCGGACGACATGGACATGCAGGAGGAGGACGTCCCCCAGGACCCCTTCGAGGTGGGTTCGATAGCCCTAGCTCAGGGTCATGGGGTCTCTGCAGCTTTGGGGTGCGCGTCATGACATTGCAGAAGGCAACCTTGGCGCAGAGTTGGTGGGACAGACTCCATCTCATTGAACATTGATTGAGCCGCGTTGAAGGGCACACACTCATCAGCCCGCCTGCACAAGGGTGGAGGTTTGGGATTCGGAAGCATCTCTCGGGTAAGTGTTCTCATGCCTCCACGGGGCCGTGTAGAGGGCACGTACATCCTGCCCACGGCTGTGCGAGGGAGGTCCTCAACTGCAGTCCCGCAACTAGGTCTCGCGAGGTTTGGGATTCGGAAGCATCTTTTGACTTCGAATTCTGATGGCTCTGCAGGGCCGCGCAGCGGGCCTGTACATTGTGCTGAGCAGCCTGCACGGCTGTGCGAGGTCTTTAGCTGCAGTCTCAAACAATTCTTGACATAAAACAACACATTTCTGCAGGGCCGCGTGGAGGGCCTGTACATCGTGCTGATCAGCCTGCACGGCCTGGTGCGCGGGCAGCACATGGAGCTGGGCAAGGACGCCGATACGGGCGGTCAGGTGCGGGTCCCGAAATCCGGAGCCTTGATGTCATATCGCTCTGTCTACATCCTTTACCTGAACAATAACATGTGCTCCAAGATGCACAGCATGCATATTCAGCTTTCCAGCAGCCTGGCATGGTGGCCAGGACACCCGTCCCATGGCAGCTGGCCCGAGATGCACGAATGTGCTGCATTGACAGCTGATCCGGTGCCCTGCGCCGCAGCACTGCAAGGCAGCACTGCTGCGCTGCTGCCAGACGCATGTTTCAGAGCCAATATGCAAGGCCAGCCAGCCTCAAACCATGCAAGACCATGCAGGACCTGTCACGCGCCCTGCGCCGCCTCGACTATCGTGTCCTCACGGTACTGCGAGGACTCGAGCGTTCCTGACCATGGCATTGCTCTCGTAAGCACGGCTTGATCGTGGCGCCTCTCATCGCCCATGCACTCTGGAGTCCACCTCCACGAACCGTTGGGCGTATCTGGCATGAAGCGTCCTCAAACCCTGCGCCTTCCCCGCCGCCAGGCACACCTGTGGTGGAGCTGTGTTGCAGCACCAGGACCAGAGACTGGGGGATCCGTCCTGCCAAAACATCACCTTGACGCTGGGACTCGCGCTTAAAACGCTGGAACCTCCCGGTCTGCATATAAAGTCTGTGGTGGAGCCGGCCGCTGCATCAGCACCAGAGACTGGGGGGTCATCCTGTGGCGAACCACCACCGCGGTCATGGTAACTGGCTTTGGTGACTCGCGCTTGAACCCTGGATCCCCTGGTCCGCAGGTCAAGTACGTGGTGGAGCTGGCCCGTGCCATCAGCCTGCACCCAGCGGTGCACCGCGTCGAGCTGCTCACGCGCCTTATCGCGGACCCCAAGGCGAGCACCCTAAACCCTGTAAACCTTGCTCCAGGGCCTCCTCGGCACTGAACCGTTCGTCTGTTCTGGACTGCCTCATTCCGGACCCCTAGGCGAGTGCACCTGCTCCAGGGCCTCCTCGGCCCTGGACCGTTCATCTGTTCTGGACTGCCCTGTCTGCCGCTTGGCCGCCGCCGGGATCGAGGGCACCCTGTGTCGCGCTGCTTGTTGCCGCTGCATTGAGGTCGAGGCATGCACGCGCTCAGGGCTCTCCGGCAACGTGACACACTGCCACTGCTCCCTTGTGTACGTTTGTGGTCACCAAATGCACTGATTGTAGTGGTGCCCAACACAGGCCAGCAGGGACTGCAGCCAGCCGCAGGAGTGCCCGCTGGTAGGTAGCCGCAACATCTCTACCACTTGCTGAAGGCGTATTGACATGCGGGTTTGACTGGAAACACAGGTCAGCAAGGACTACAGCCAGCCGGAGGAGTGCCTGCTGGCGGGCGACGGCGACTTGGGCGGCGCCTATATCGTGCGGCTGCCCTGCGGCGACAGCAGCGACTACCTGCGGTGCGTGTCCACTCTCTGAGTGTCGAGGCTGGGGGCCGAAAACTGGAGGTCCCTGCTCGTGTTGGGGGTCCTCAGGGAGCTGCTTTGGTAGGCGACATGCTGCTGTACGGCCTTCCGTGCCTGCCATGCGGCAAAAGCACCGGCTGCGGGCGTTGGGCCGCCAGGAGCGGGTCTCATCTAATGTCAGATACTGCTGCAGTGCCATGAGTAGCACAGCTTCCGAATACAGTGGCATCTGCCCTGGGCCACAGCCGCGATTGCCTGCGGTGAGCATGCCTTGTCGGCTTACCGAATGCCAGAGGCAGCCACAGGGGTGTCTTGGCAGCATGGCACCTTCCCTTTGTTCTGAGAATCCCCATCCCGCGCGCCGCCGGATGGGCGGCGGGACACAGCCTCGAACAGAACGGTGCCAGAGCCTGTGTCTTGGTTCCCCATCCAGAGGCGAGCGGGACACAGCCTTGAACAGAAAGCTGCTAGAACCTGTGGTTGGATGCGCCCGAATCTGCGCACTATGCCAGCCCGCTTGAGGCTCGCCTCCTGGCATGCAAGCTGGAACAGTACTCCATCTTGCCCCTGCTGTCCATTCTGCTGTTCATCTCTATCCTGCTGTTCATCTTGGTCCTGCTGCCATGCCGTAAACCCTGCTGTTCATCTCGGTCCTTCCTGCTGCCGCCCGCAGGAAGGAGAAGCTGTGGCCGCACACCCGCGAGTTTGCGGACCGCGCCATCTCGCACGTGTCCAACATGCTGAAGAAGCTGCAGGAGGTCGGAGAGCCCTGCTCCCTGTACACGGTGAGCTGCGATTGAGCTGCAAGCCTCTTGAAACCCTATGCCTTCAAGTGTGTCTACTGTGTCCCAGCAAAGGTCCAGGTCGGGTCTTGGTCCAGGTATCGGTGAGCCCTCAGGCCGCAAATTCCCGATCGCATGGCTGGCTTGCATTTAAACGGTGCGATTTCAAACAAATAAATGACATTTAATGCCGGCAATTTCGACTGGCCGGCAATTCTGACCTGCAGCTTCACAGAACACCCACGCAGATACGCACAGGCATCACCAGCGCACAGAACAGCAGTCTTGGTCGCCAGCGGCAGGCGACCAATGCCACACCCAGCCTCGTCAATCACCCTGCTCTGAAGACCGACTGCATGCTGCACGGGAGTTGCTCGCTCGCGGGCGGGGTGGCGGCGCAGGTCGCTTCCACCATAGCCCTTCACACGGGCCTGCAACCCCAACGCTCTCAACACGCTGTACATGGATATCGCAGGTGCACGGGCACTACGCAGATGCCAGAGAGGTGGCGACAGGCCATGATCCTTCACATGGCAGACTGCAACCCCATCTCAACACTCTGTATCAATCTCATTCCAACACTCTGTACCACTCCGTGACATTCTGTATTTGCAGGTGCACGGGCACTATGCGGACGCCGGCGAGGTGGCGGCGCTGGTGGCGTCAACCATGGCCAGCACCGAGGAGGTGGACATGGTGATGACGGGCCACTCGCTCGGCCGCAACAAGCTGGAGCACCTGCTCGCCTCCGGTGAGCCTCTCGCCACGGATTTCCCGCCCAATCCTGCCTCTAGGCGAGCTGTGCAGCGGCCTGCGGTAGAAGACTGGTTCTGCTGCAGTATGCACAGAGACAAGAGGGTGGGGGGGGGATTTCTGGCAGGCCAACCGTCAGCCCACAAGATTTGCATGCGCTCCTGCAGTGTGTGTGCTCGTGGACACTTTTCGGAATGTCAGAGAGGGTGAGGTCGCGTACGTCAAACCTGCTGCAGCTGGCGGGTTCACCAGATCCTGCAGCCGGCTGCTCGCCTCCTCGCATGCTGGCCACACTGCTGCAGGAGTCCAGTCCCGGGCAGAAGATGTTGAAGTCCGCCATCTGCAGCATTGTAGCAGGGGACACACAAGACGTACATTCAGGGCAAGGGCACAGGGCCAGATGGGGTCCGCAGACCTTCCTCAAGGGCTTGACACTGTCTGTGTGCGAGACCCGGGGCTGTTGTAGAGGCAAAATTGTGCGATCCAGTGCGCCCGAAGCACTTTGAGTAAGGCGGAGATCTACCAAAACCTAGCTACAGAATCATGCGCCTGGAGCTCATATTGTATTGCTACATTTTAATTGCTGGTCCCCCATGCCAGGCACCACAGCCCAGGCCGGGATCACGCAAGGCTGCAAGGTCAGTCGGCGCATCTGAGGCGCAGCAATACATCTCGTTGACGTTTCTTCCGCGACGCGACCTGCAGGCACGATGGCCAAGGCGGAGATTGAGCAGAGCTACAAGATCAGCCGGCGGATTGAAGGAGAGGAGCGGGCCCTTGACTACGCCACTATGGTGTTCACCTCCACGCAGCAGGAGGTAAGTTAACAGGAAACGTGTTGTAAATCTGTAGGATCATTCAAATGCAGGTCGCTCCTCTGGTGTGTGCTTATGTGTCAGGACATGTCCTGGCCACGCGGCGTGATGCCCCGACTGTGACCAACTCAATCTGCGACAAAACGCTTTGCCTTGCGTGGTGCACTCGTTTGCCAGCCTCCCCCGAAAGTGCTGTGCAGCTGTGCTGTGTCCACAGGTGTGCCACACAAGGAGTTGTGATGGCCCGCAAGCTCTGGCAATGACAGACTCTGACAACCCTCAGAGGTCCCTTGCAACAGGCGGCAGAGCACCCGGGCCCGCACCCCGGCTACTGCCCGCGCTTGGAGAAGGGGTGCTGCGCCTAGTGGGGGCTGTAGCTGCACGGACGCATCCCAAACCCTAAACCCTAGACTCTGATATCATATACTGGCTCCTGTCCATCGACAGGTGGCGGAGCAGTGGGGCCTGTACGACGGCTACGACCCGCGCCTGGAGAAGGTGCTGCGCTACCGGCGGCGCACAGGCCGCCACATGCCCATCATGAACGTCATCCCGCCCGGCCTTGACTTCTCCAACCTTAAGGTGGGCACAGCCTTCTTTCATTCCACTTTCAAGCCTCAAATAAACATTGAAGTACACAGACAGCAAAGGGAACAGCAGCTTGGTGCTGGGATGGGAGTTGCAAACTCTAAAGTCGTCATCCTGTGATGGGCCTGGACTGCAGCACTGACTGCAACCTTTCGAGGTTTCAAGCACGTGCCCTCGCCTTCGCCCTTGACGATGACTCACGTCAAGGCGTCGTGGTGGCGCATGTCATGAATGCCATGTGCATTGGTGCTGTGGCAAGGTGCGGCGGCGTAGCAGCACTGTCGAAGCACATTGCGTGCTTCTCTGCTGCTTTTGCTGCCACCTCTACAGCACCATATCGGCTTCTCACCCACTTCACGCTCATGCACAAGCACCTTAAATCCAAGCCGGCATCTGCATGCAAGCTAGTTCACTGAAAGTCTCTAGCCACAGCGTCTTTCAAAGATGACCCCACAGATGCATCTACCGGTGGTTTCTGTCCCTGAGGATTTTCGCTGGCTCCCAAGCCGGCAGTGTGCGGTTTTGATGTACCACTGAAGCTCAACAATGCTTCGTTCTGTCGTAACAGGTGGACCTGCCGGAGGACCCCAACCTGAAGGATTTCACGGGCTCGAAGCCGGCGTTTGCGTCCAAGACTGGCACGCCGCGCAAGTCTGACTCCTCCCCCCGCCCCTCCAAGGTGAGGTTGCACAATCGCTACACTGACGATTTGTCTCCTGTCGTTGTGTCGCTGCCATAATCTAAGCGAGTCAGACTCTCCCCACAACTCCAACCTGGGTGCTCTAGTTCCTGGACCTCTGGCCCTTCTTGCCAATCATGCCATGCTGGGGACGGTCATGGTGCGGGAGAGGACGGCATCAGCCTTTCTCACAACGACAGCAAAGCGAACAGCAGCTCGGCTGGCTTTGCTGTCGCATGTGGGAGGTCAGAACGCCAGTGTCAAGCATGGCGCATTGGATGTTAACACGTGCGGCTTGATGCCGCTGAAGCTGTCTGTACCATCCGGTCCCTTGCACTCGTCACAACTTTGGGCATGCTGATGGTAAATTGTTGCGGAGGCTGGCAGGGAAGGCAGCGTAGGAGCCCGCTAATGCGCCCTCCATGTCTTGTGAGGTTTGGTGGCAACGCTACTTGCTCCTTCCTGGAGATTCAGGGCCCCTGAACCGGCCCCGTGTGAGCGCAGGGTGGCGAGCAGCAGACCGCAGAAAAGGCCGCAGAGGAGGCGGCCGACGCCGGCTTCATGCCGCAGCCGCTGGAGCGCGCCGATGGCGGCGGCGGCAGCGGCTCGTTCACCAAGCAGCAGCGCTCGCCGCTGGGCGGCCGGGGCCTGGTCCACTCGGACAGCACCGTGCAGATGCAGTACAACATGGCGGACAAGATGGAGGAGAACCCCCGCATCTGGCAGGTGCGGGTCGCTGGAAAGCTCAACTGCAGACCAGAATAATGAAAAGAATAATTAGAATTGAATTATTAAATAGATTATCAAGGGCGATCACGCACAGGACGAAGCAGCAGAAGCAGCGCCGAGCGTTGGCATTTGTGTGGCTGACAACACCCGCGCATGAGGCGGATGTGCGCAGGGCCTGGGACGCGCTGCAGAGCTCGAGAGGGTCAGCGTCTAAACTTGCATTTCTTGAGGGAAACATGGGTCGGCAGCTCTGGGGATGGCATCACTGCTGCGGCGGCGCTGTGACACTTGGCGCAATGCACTTGCGGCGCCGCTCTACAGGGTGGAGGTGGGACAAAGCGGGAGGAGACCATACATGTTTCTTGCATGACATCTGGAGTACTAATCAGAGTGGCCCTCCTTAGAGGGGTAGTCGGAAGTCGCAACTCCATGGCATGCCAGGGAGGGGGCTTGCCCGCCATTGCGATTCACCTCTTGCGTGTTTGCAGGATGGGGGCTCTGTCTGCCTCACACTGCCGCCGCAAGTAGGCGTCCGCACCACAGGTCATGGTCACACTCGTATGCGTGGCAACGTTGACTCAGCCACATGTCTATGCGCCCTCCGCAGGATACATTCTGCTCCCTGCGCCGCCTGAGCAAGCCAGGCCGTTTTGGCAACCGGCCTCGGATGTCGAATCTGTGACTCGCAGCATGACCAGCATTCGCACTGATCTTGTGTACGGCATGCCCCTGCAGGAGATCTCGCGCTTCCTGCGCCACCCGCGCAAGCCAGCCATCCTGGCGATGTCCCGCCCGGACGCCAAGAAAAACATCACCACGCTCGTCAAGGCGTTCGGGCAGAACCCCATGCTGCGGGAGCTGTCCAACCTCGTGCTGGTCATGGTGCGCGCCCCCTGGCCTGCACTGCTCCTTGCTACAAACTGATGCCAGGCACTCTTGACACCAGGCAATCTCAAGAGCAGAGTTTCGGTGTTTCTGCCGCGCTTGCAACATCTCTGGTGCACATGACTGCGCCGTACCGTGGTGGCATGGGGCCGGGCCTGTTGTGATCCGGTGACATTTACGGCGGCTGTTCTTCGGACCGCCTTGTACCCCTGCTGCTTGCCTGGCCCATGTAGCTGGAATATGACATGCCAGCGGTGAAACCTGTACCTCTTGTATTGCACCCCGCCCTCACCGTCTGCCCGCCGGGCAACCGCAGACACATATTCGAGATCACGGCGCAGCGCTCGCGGAAGGTTTGACGCATGGTGGAAAGGGCTATCAAGCTATGCAGAGCCACGTCGAAAACACTCGATCGGTGTGAGGTGCCGCAGGGCGACCGCGACAGCATCGGCAGCATAGGGCGGGGCTCGGGGAAGGTGCTGCCTGGGCAATAAGTCTCTTGCCTCCAGTGCTGAATCGTCTTTGTATTGCCGCACCCCGCAGGGCAACCGCGACAATATCGAGAGCATGGCGCAGGGCTCACAAAAGGTGCTGGGGCAAGTTCTCAAGCTCATCGACCTGTACGACCTGTATGGCTCGGTGGCCTACCCCAAGGTAATGGACTCTCAGACGAACAACAACGCACTGATCCCATAAGATGCAATGCCTCGAGACAAGCTCATCGACCTGTGCGACCGGTCTGGCTCCACGGCCTGGCCCAAGTCCGTTGTGCTGCACTGAAGTTGCTGCCGTGGACGTGCTACCGCATGCCAGCTGGCTTCGCTGGCATGGCAGTGGGTCCCCTGGGGCCAGAGCCCACTGACTTGCCATGGGCTGCCAGCCGGCATGCGTTTGCCTGTCAGCTGCCAGCATCCAGCCCTGGGGCCGCATCATCTATGTGAGCGCAAAAGCCCCAGGCTCACAATGCAGCTGCGCCCATCCTGCGCTGTGCCACTGCACTGTAGCTACTACAGAGTGCTGCCGGAACACGGCGTCCGCTACGTGTCAGACACTGCCCAAGCACACAGCTGAGGCCCCTCACGCTGTTATGTGGTGCACCAACGCTCACGGTTGTTCATCATCCGCAGGCGCACTCGCAGAATGACATCTCGGATATCTACCGCTACCCGCTGGTCACGCGCGGCATCTTCGTCAACCCCGCGCTGCAGGAGCCCTTCGGGCTGACCGTCATTGAGGTGCTGCTGCTGCTGCTGCTGCTGCTGCTGCTGCTGCTGCTGCTGCTGCTGCTGCTGCTGCTGTGTCACACCTGGCTTGTCAGCTCGGGGGCGGTGCTGTGCTGTGTTGCAACAACCGCATGCAGTCGGCACGACAGCCCTGCCGCACAACTCGAAGGGATGTGCTGACCGCTCACGAAGTGCATGCGAGGGGCGCCCGGTTGGCTTTCTGGCCAGCAGGCACTTAGCGCTGCTTCTGTGATCAACAGCCATCCTTGGCGAGCGACGGCTTGCAAAGCATGAAGGATATTGTGTTCCTGGGATGTGCCTCATGTGCTTAAAGGACTGCCGGGCAGCCGTGGGTCCGTCAACATCATGGCGAAGCTGCAGCACATACTTCCACCTTGAGAAGGCTCCTTGATGCTGGTCTTGCTGCTCACTTTGGACCCTCAGGTGGCGACCAAGAATGGGGCGCCTCGTCGACCAAGAATGGACCGCTTTGCGGGTCCTTGTCAACAATGCAAATTGCCGAGCTGCGTTTTTGAAATCATATGCTGTTCCTCATCAGGCGGCGGCGCACGGCGTGCCGACGGTGGCGACCAAGAACGGTGGCCCAGTGGACATCATGGCGACGCTGCACCACGGCGTGACCGTGGACCCCACCAACGAGAAGGAGCTGGGAAATGCGCTGCTGGACATCCTGACTCACCCCTCCACCTGGCAGGAGATGTCCAAGAACGGTGAGTTGATGTCGCCAGCGGATGGAGGGCTCCCATGGCGGTCTGTTCGGCTGGAACTCGGGTGGAACCTTCCACAGGGAAATTCTCAATCGAATTGCCCCTGGAGGAGTTTGTGGCTCTGTGGCAGAGACACCCTGCCGGTCCAGCCGGCAGCAGAGCAGCTGGCAGCTGACGCCAGTGCGCCTGTTCATGCGGACCGCCATTCCTGCCAACCGCCGGACGCCTTGTTTCTGCAGGCGTCAAGAACATCCACGCCTACTCCTGGCTGGCGCACTCGCGCAAGTACCTCGAGTCTGTGGAGCGCGAAAAGCGGCACAGCCATGCTGTCAAGGTGCTTTGAAGACCCTAACATTCCTCAAGGATTTATCATTCCAATCAGGTCTTTGGTGTCATATGATTCCCAAGTCCTCCCTGCCTCGAATTCGCAAGAATTACCCCGCGCCTTACTGCCGCAGTCCGCAGCTGTTGTGCTGGCGCATGTTCAGTGAAGCTGCCGGCTTGCTGCCAGCACGTAGCTCTGTGCGAGCTCGTACCTGGCCCGGGGGGTGTTCAGCTCACCCCGGCCAGCCCTGTCTGGAAGCGGCGGCATTAGTCATCCCCATGTACCCGTCATCCACACTTTTCACATCCCTTGCATCCTCGAATTGCGCTGCAATGCATCGTGCCGGGGCCCTGCTCTCCATACTCTGTCAGAGCTCTTCGGCACCAAAGTGCAGAGGACACAGCACCGCCGCACTTCTAGCGGCCGCACCGGCCGCCCGCCGGTATGCGCGCTGCGGCGCGCCCATTCGGCACAGCCCGGTCCAACCGCCCACGCAGGCTTCCACCTTCCACCTTCAAGCTGTGTTCGTGGCTCCCGGCCATCCCCTTCAATGGGCCTGCAACAACATTTAGTACATGTGGCTCTTTTGGCGTACTGGCCGAACATGGCAGCCCGCCGCAGCCCACCACACGAGATGAAGGGCATGCCCACAAGGGACAGCTGCCCACCGCTGGCCATAATATACAGCTACTGCACCGCCCTTTTTCCCAACGTGGAGAAGGGTCACCCTGTGTGCACGCCTGCGTGCCAGCTGCCAGCACAAGGGACAAAGTTTGTCTGGGCCTCGCCGGCTCCGGCCGTGCCTCCCGCTGACCTGACCACGTGGTCTTGTTTGCAAGCACAGCAGAAGACAGCGCGGGCGTCGGGTACCTGGGACCATAAGTCGCTGGGCATCAAGGATGGCGGCCGGCGGCTGTCCATCGCGGGGTCGCTGAAGGACGACGGCGGCGAGGCGGGCGTGGGGGCGAAGGTGAGCCTGGCGGCGTTCTCCTTCCAGAACCTCTGCAGGGCAGATACAGCAGTTGTGAAGGTTGCCAACTCGCCTGACGCTGAGAGGTGATGGCAGCGAGGTGGAGCTGGGGGTGAAAGTTCCGAAGTGGGAAAGCACGCTTGACGTCTGGGTGTCTTGGATCGAGCAAGAGGCGAGCATTTCTGGTGGCAAGAGTCATTGGAGGCAGACAGCAGAGCAAATGCTGGCCCCTGACCAACATTCAGCCTTGCGATCGGTCGGTTGCATCAAGCCTCGCCTGAGTACAACACTCGACCGAGCACCGCCTTGCAGACGACAACATCGGAAGCGTTCCTTTTGATCCTTCAGGCAAGTGTTTGCGCAGAGGTTGCACTAGGAGAAAGCCAAGTGAATGTGGGCGACCCTTGTGCCTTGTACAACATGGGGCAATCAGCCTCCTCCCTCACCGTCGTGCAGGAGTCGCACGACGCGGAGGAGAAGCTGAACGCGGGCGGCGATGTGCGCGGCGCCTCCCGCGACGCCTTCGTGGTGGTTGTGCTCGACAGCCAGCACCGCGCGCCGCAGGTGGGACAACAACAAAAGACGACCAGTAGCACCAGTTTGTCGGAAACTCAGAAAGTGATCCGCACGTACACCGTGCAGTTCGGTACTTCAACTTTCTATGATCAGCCATCTGGCAAAGTCTCCCAGCATCATCGTCAGGGCCGTGGGGATGCACATTCCCGCGCAACTGCACATCGCAGCCGGGCCACCCCTGTCGCTCTTCACAAGTGTGCCGCCAGTCGTGCCCATTGCAAGTGTGACTCGGGGTCACGCCGCATCCCCTGCCTGCAGGATGCTGCGCTGAATCCTCCAGGTCGTTGCTTGCCCCACAGGCGGCAGTGGGGACCAAGCGAAGGCCGGGCTCTGCAGGAGACGCACGCCCCGCCGAGGTCTCGAGACGATGTTCCCAAGGGTTCGACATAAAGATGGCATGCTGACAGTCCTGGACTGCTGTCGTCCCTCAGGCGGCGGTGCAGATCAAGCAGGCACTGGAAGCGAAGAGCGCTGCCGGCGACAGCAACGTCGGCATCGGCATCGTGGCCATGAACTCGTACGAGGACGCCGCAGCCTGGCTCAAGGTGTGTCGGCTCAGTCCTCTGATTCCCCAGTTTCGATCTCGGTCCCAATCTCGGTCCCAAGCAGCAAGGCCCGGCGCCGGCATCGTGGCAATGAATGCGTACGAGGACACAGGTGCCTGGCTCAAAGTGCGCAGGGTAGTGATGAGTCCCTGATGCCTGCAATCCGGTCTCAGAAACGTGCCGGTCGCATGGCCATGTGCTCGTTGAAAACACCGCCGCCCGACCCAAGCTTTGCGGCCGATGCAATGGCTGATAATGCGAGTGTCGTGCGCATCAGGATTGCTGTCTTTCATCTCGGCTCACATGATCCATGCTGTGCAGACGCCGCCTTCCAGGGCCGCCCGCATCCTTTTTCACATGTGCCGCGGTTGCTGCAGCAGGCAGGCTCCTGCATGCTAAAACCTGTGTCCTGCTGACGGGTGTCAATTGGGAGGGATGCTGCAGAAGGAAGGCGTGAGCATGGATGACGTCGACTGGGTGGTGGCACATGGCGGCGCCGACATCCGGCATGCGGGCGCTGAGGGCGGCGCGTGGACCGCTGATGACGCCTGGGAGGAGCACATCGATTGGCGGTGTGCGCTGGGTCACTTTTGCCAACAGTTCAACAGTCTTTCTCCTTGAGACACCACGTCAGGGTCCCACAGGATCGGCAATAAGCGGATTTTTGGACAGACTAGGCCTGGTGGTGTGCTTTCAAGGAATCGTGCACTGCCGGCGACGCCTGGGAGGAGCAAAACCGACTGGCGGTGCGTGCCTGTCGGGCACAGCCAGACCTGAGTCTCAGTCTCAAGTGCACTCCAAACCCTAACTCCTGAACCACAGGTGGGAGCGCTCCGCTCTGGGCAAGCTGCTGTCCAAGGTGTCGGTGGCGGAGATGGAGCGTGCGGGCAGCGGCAAGCGCCTGCCGCTGCTGGCCAACGTCAACAGCACCGACCTGGCTGTCGTAGATGACGGCGCGCACAGCGGCGGCGGCGGCGGTTCCCGAATCCATTCCCACCACATCGTCATGGTGCGCAGCAGGCAGCAGGCACGCCAGCAAGCTCGGACTTGCAAGAGCAGGGCTGAGGGTGCACGGCGGCTGCAATTAGGAAGAAGTGTGTGGAATGCCACAAGGCACCTCCTGCTCTGCCATGTCCCAAGACCGGCCCACTGACTGACACGGCCCACCATGCCGGGATGTGCATGTCGCAACGGGTCCCCCCCCCCCTCTCTCTCCGCGCGGGGCGCCAGCAGGATCGTGCCCCGCCCGCCCGCTGCAGGAGCTGGTCTCGAAGGCGACAGGCCCACCACGTGCGGCCCATGGCCCACCACCCTGGGGTGGAAAACACATGCGAAGCCGCCACCGCCCTGAGAGCAGGGCATGTCTCGCACGCTGCTGCAGGAGCTAGACGAAAAGGCCAAGAGCGCGCTGGGCACAAAGGGCTCGGGGCTGCCGCCGACGACGGTCGTCGAGCGGCTGCGCAAGCGGCTGCGCATGAACGGCTACCGCTGCCACCTCACGCTGCAGGTGCACGGTGCATCTGCTCCCTCTTTGCAGGGGATTTCAGGTTTTCCTCCCCTTTCGAGTTTTGCACGTCTCAACGTTGCGTGTGGCGCGCCGGCAAATTGCCGGTATCATAGCCTCCCGTGCCCATAATGCCTGTGCAGAGGCCAATGTGCGCGTGCATCTCCTCGTCACCTTCACGCTCCCTCTTTCTGCATTTTGTGAGACAAGAAGGGGTTTCGATAGGTCGTCATGGAAGGAGATGCCTCAGGTGTCCCCAGCCTGCTGCCTCTGAAGACCCCTGCAGTTGCAGTGACATGCTCTCCAGTGCTGCTGGTGCATGTCGCACTTGGGAACAGTAACAGAAGGTCGTAGAACTGCAAGGGGGGACTTCTGGCGATGTTCGGATGTTTCCTGAGCATCACCTGCACATTGCACCACGTTTTGCATGGGTTCAGGGGTTAGGGTCTGCAATGCTGCTGATGCGGCACTGCAATGCTGCCGATGCTTGGCAAGGCGGGCTGGATCACCGCGGCGCTGTAGTTGTGCGTGCCTTGAATCTTGGGCCTTGTCCGCGAGTTTCACATGTTGTTCACCTTTCCTCTTCGCAGTCCACAGATGGTGCCAGGAAAGGTGGGATGGATCATGGCAGCGCAGCTGCAGCTGTGCGCGCACTGCACCCTTGGCTCCTGTCTCCTTTCACATGGAATTCACATGGTTTACACCTTTCCTCTCTTTGCCGCCCACAGATGGTGCCGGGCAAGGCGGGCTGGATCACCGCGGCGCAGCTGCAGTCGTGTGTGCACGTCACGCCCGTCCGCGCCAGCCGCGCGCTCGCGTTGCGATACCTGGGCCACCGCTTCGGCGTGCCGCTGGACCGTTTTGTGGTCACGGTGCCGGCGCCAACCGCGCGGGAGGACGAGGGAGACAAGCTGCTGGTGGGAGCTGCTTCAATTCCCTCCCTTGCTACCAAAAACGGTCAAAAATGTATTTTCCTTGTCGTATGGAATCGTCTTGGTGCCGGCGCCCGCCGCGCGAGAGGACGAGCGGGACAAGCTGCGGGTGGGGAAACTGCTTCTCGGACTGCTTCTCTTCCTTCCCTTTCCGCACAACACACCGACCCTTGCTGCAGCCTGAACTTCTGGGCGGCGCCTCTGGCTGGAGCCGCGGGCACCCGGCACCCTCACTGCATGAGCAGGCATCTTGTGAACGCTGCATCACCAGAGGCAAGCTGAGCCTCTAGTGAGGTAGCGCTCCAAAATGCCTGCTCACGAATCCGCTCTCGGCAGCTGGACCGTGGTTGCACTCCTATGGCGCACGGGCGATGACGCACACGACCCAGCTTCCTGTGTCCAGTCCATTCAAACTCTCCAATCCCCTCAAGCCCAGCACCTGGCCTGCTGCCTTACATCGCCATCCTATGTCAGCACTCGTCCTCTTAAGCCCTGAAACCCTGCTCGTCTGCCCTCGCGGGCGGGCAATCACTGCAGCTGCCTGCAGGAGCTGGCAGGCAGACAGCGCTTGGTCCCCCAAACCCCAACCTTTTCAAACCCTAATCTTTGGGTGCTGTCAACCGCAGGTGGGCAGCCACTGCAGCGACCTGCAGGAGCTCATCGGCGGGCAGCCGTGGATCCTGGTGCGCATTCCGTCGTCCGCCGACGCGAGCGCCGACGAGGGCAAACTGTCCGGCGCAGACAAGGTGCGCATGACTCTGAGGGCTCACAACGTTTCCGAGGTTTGGGAATTCACAACATCTAGGGTTTCCGCGTCCGCCGCGCACGCGAGCGCCAACGAGGGCAAGCTGGCGAGCGCTGACACGGGGCGGCAGGCTTTCGGAGTTGTAGAGCTTTAAAGTTCGGACTTTAGTGTTTGTTTGCTGCCTGGCGCCAAGGACGTTTGCGCGCCCGACCCAAGTCACATTCCTGGAGGCGACGCCTGTGCCGGCTGCTACAAACCGCAGGTGGCCATCGAGAAGATGCAGGTGAAGCTGTCCAAGAAGATGTTTGGGGCGCGGGTGCAGTGGGCGCCCGCCGCCGACGCCGCGCCGCTGGCCGAGCTGGTCAAGAACCTGCCGCAGTCCGACGGCGAGGGCACCCAGGTGCGGTAGGTGGCAGGAAAACAAGGACAGGGTGAGGACAGGGTTCGGAGCGTGCCATTTGTCATTTGGTCCGGGGCGCAGAGCCCCTCTGCAGATGTGTTCGCACCCGGGTGGAGGCTGTGGCCTGCCCGCACCCGTTTGACCGGTCCCCAGTGGCGGAAATGGGGCATCTCGCCCACCCCCGCACGCTATGGCAGCCTGCTGCGGGCTGACCGCATGTGGACACTCCAGCCTGCAGGTGAGCCGAAGCCGCGGGCTGTGACTGACACTAAACCCTGAACCCTCGTGCGCAGGGCACCGGCCAGGAGGGTGCGCCAGACGTGAAGGAGGGCCTCTGACGCTGCCGCAGCGGCGCCAGGTGCACCACGAGCCGCGGTTCTGCCGGCATTCTTTGAGAGGCGCGTGCTTGCGTCGGCGCGGCGCGCGGGGCGCCGCAGCATGGCCAGTCGCGAGGGGGCGGGGGCCTGCAGAACTGGACGGGCCACGACGGCGCGGAGCCGGCTGGCCGACAGCGATTCCCGCCTCGCTGCATGAATTTTGGGCAGGTGTCAACCGAGCTGGGGGCCACGCGTGACGGCCGCGCCCCCGGCCCGCAAGGCGCCTGCGCACGAAGTCGATTCTACTCATTCTTGCGGTCGCCTGCATTGCCGAGATCCCTCCCATACCTTCCCTGCGACGCCGTCGCGACTCTGGTGTTTTCCGCCAGGTGGCGAAGGCGCGAAATCCAGTGGCAGCGCATCGGGCGGCGGCGCAGGCGTTGCCTGTTTATAACAATGGTTTGGACCGACATGAAGGCAGTGTTCGTCGTTTTGAGTGTGATGGGGCCAACAGTACCAAGAGTAAGATACACACGAATGTGGCTCCTTCAAGAGCTCTCAATGGCGCTCACCATCTTCCCAACGTTGGCATGTGATGACGAACTTCACCTTTGCCGGCAGTTGGGCGCCGCCTCCCCGGGCCTCCTAGCATGCAGTGTAGGAAAGACACAGCTCCAATTCTGGCACCCCACACCTGAAGCTTTCCTTCAGCCCGCATTTCTAAGCCCTACTGCCAGATACCAACAGTTCCCCCAAGCAGCATTTGCTAATTCAAGCAGCGACAGGAGCTGGACGGGATGAACATGTGAACAAGCGAAAGGTATCAACAGCGGGACTGGAGACATTATTCACATGCAACACCAATTGCAGCCTCGCAGCAGCACTCTTGCATCAAACGAAATATGCTTCTGACGCCGCTGCAGCCGCAGTTCGGAGATGCCTATGAGTAGTGTACAAAACAAGTGCAGACAGGCTCCATGTCTGAGGCCGTCACCGGTGTGGAGCGGGCCGTGCTGCCGTGAGCGCACCCTCCTGCCGTATGCCCTGCGGTCGCTGCTTGCCAGACCCCTGGTCATGCCCGGGTGCGGGCCGCGGCTGCAGGCGCAACTCCCAGTCTTCGTGCCACGCACCAAAGGCCGCCCTGCTGACGCTGCCAGCGCTGCCGCGGGCCGACGTGCGGCGGCTGAGGCCGCACCCTGCCTGGCGTCTCCGAGCAGCCACCGAAGGACTGCAGACCGCAGGCGACGCAATAGGGTGCGTTGAATTAATCCACGAGCGGCCCTGCCAAATTGATTGGGGGAGCGCAGTGACGAGGCGTTGTTGACATTTTGACGAGTGAGTGGCAACTGGCTAGTGGGAGGTGGCGAAAGCGGGCACATCCCACGTCTAGCTCACGAGCACGCTGACTAGCAACTGCTCAACTCCAGCTGCTAGCCTAGAGTGACATATTGCTTAGGTATGCGGTGCAATGCATGTATTGGTGCACCGTCTCGCCTGGCACGCTCAGGCGCCGCCAATTCATTTGCATTTCAGGCCTTGACGTTAAATCATTGCCTCATGCGACGGAAGGGGTTCCCACAGTAAGCTCCACTCAGACGTCAAAATGTTGAGAATGCGACACTCCGCAGCAGCCAGCTTCGGGGAAAGCTCTCGGTGTCACTCTGCCAGCGGGAATTCAGCTGGCTGCGCCGCGCTGCTGCAACTAGAGTCGGTGTGTGACAGGCCAGCGTACGAACCCAGCATCCTGTCATACCGCCAATCCTGTGTGTAGAGCAGCAGTGGCGACCACCTGAGATGACTCAGCCAAAATTGAGGCAGGGAGGACGCAGGATCGCATGGGTGCACAAAAAGCAAGAGGCCCAATGTAGACAGAACTTACCGAACATTGTACACGAGCCAAGTACGCAGCACACACAGCCACGCAGGCGCGTTGACACCGCCATGGGGCTGCCGGACCAGGGACGTGGGCCACATGGCACCGTGTGCTGCCGTAGCTGCCAACAAGCAGCATGTGGGCGAGGCTCTCCGCGCAGCGCAGTGAAGAGGTGGCCGGGAAGGGGGGWGGGGGGGAGTGCGTCCGGCCAGCACGAGTGTTGCACCGCGGCTGCCGAGGGAGCGGCAGTTTGACGCGCAGTGGCGGCCACCTGCGCGGCAGGAGCGACACCGGGTTTCAGCATGACAGATCACCATGCCTGGGAGCCAAGGCAGATGCTCGGGCGCCTTTCCGCTGTTGCAGAGGTCCAGGGTCTTGCGCCGCCAACACCATGAGAACGTGTCATCCGAGGCCAGCCGTGGCCTTCCAGAGCAACTTGTCAGTGCGTCTGCAAGGCGCCCATGGTCGGGATCTTCAATGCAAGGAGCGCGCGGCCAATCAGACGAGGCTGCCATCCACCCAGACCAGAGCCTGATGCTCGTACAGGGCGGCTGCACTGGCAGGCACATGCGCTTGCCGGCTAGACAATCAGCCCCACAGGGCAGGAGTCTTAAGTAACGAATTGTGACGGTAACACACCTTAGAGCTGCCGTCACACGGATGCCGCCGCCGCCGCCGGTGCTCACACTCCCCATTCCCGCCCTTCCGGCGTCAGTCGCCAGGCCGCCAACCACTGCTCATACTCCGTCTCCGTGCAGCCACATGCCTCGCAGAATCGGGGCTGCGCATCCCGCAGGTAGCTCAGCGTTGCGCTGAGGTCCCTGCCTTGCAGCCGCATGAAGTAGGTGCGCGGCGCGATGCGGTCCTGAAGCGAGAAGGTGATGTAAAGTGGCGACTGCGCAAGGTCCGCTACCGGCCGCCTGATGACTATCTGCAGGAAGTCCAGCTTGCGCAGCATCTTGGGCGTCGTCATGTTGACAGCCAGCAGGGCCGGGTGGCTTCGGCACAGGACAGCGGCCTGCTGCTGGGTCAGGCTGCATGCCGTTCTCAGCCGGTCAAAGTTGGTCTGCAGTGCCGTGATGCTGAAAGTTGCGATATCCGGCCGTCGGGACACCATCTTGGCGACAACCTCTGGCGCCCAGCCGAGGCCACGGCACCACTCCAGCAACGCTGACGCACGCTGCTCGATGCCGGTTGCTGAGCATGTCAACAGCGACTGCTGCCTCCCAACCACATGTGCCACCTGGGCTTTACTCAGGCTGAGGCTGTTTTTCAGCGCATCCCGCCGCTGCCGCAGGACCGCCACATGGGTGCTTAGCGTATCCGGTTGCAGTCTTAGCAGAGATGCAGCCTTGGCGCAGGTCATGCCAAGCTCCCCCCGCAGGAAGCGGGCGACGCTCTTCGGCTGTGGCGGGTCGCAGGCCAGGTAGCGTGGCCACTTGCGCAGCAGCGTGGCCATGATGGCCGCCTGCATGCCGAGGTCACTGTTGAGTACAAAGAGCAGCTGCTGCAGCCCCGCCGCACTGATGGCCGCTGGCGCCTGCGCCATACCGCCCGACGGCTGCTTGCCGGCAGTCAGCTTGCGCTTGCGGGCGGCGTTGTCAAGCCAGACGGCCGCCTCTGCGGTGCTGACACCGAGCTCGTGCCACAGGATGTCTGCGCAGGCGGGCTCCCAGCCGGTGTGTGCCGCGCCAGGGTTGCCGCCACCTTCGCCATCTTGTATGCTGTTCTTCGCGGTGCTGCTCGCCGCTGCTGCGCCGCGCTGATTGCCCGCTGCTGGTGCTGCTGCTGCTGCATTTAATCTCCTGGCATAGTGCTGCAGCTGCGTGCCTGCGAGCAGGTGTCGGCATTGCCTCGTGGCCGTGCTCATGCTTTCACATCGTCTCAAGACCGGGCATGGCACGTGATCACCGACCTGTTGCAGGGCTGTGGGCGTGCCAGGCCTGCAAGCAGCAGGAAGACGGCGTGCCAAGGTCCGAAGTCCTGTATTGAAGGACTCGAGCACGCCGTTGCGGCGATAGCAGCGACACCCGCCCCTGCTGGTGGCTGCAGCACTTGGCCATTGAGGCGGGTTGCCGCCCAAGCATCGCGGCCGCTGCAGATGATGCCGTGGCTAGAGCTGCTTCTTCAATTCTGTAGAGTTTCTGATGTGCTCCGAGCTGCAAGGCTCTTGAAGGTGCGTAGCGCTGCTGTTCACCACGACCAAACTGAGACATCCAGCCGTGGAGAGCGGGTTTATTTGCCAGCCAGAGAGTCACGCGAAGGCGCAATCGAGTGACTTGCCGGCTCTGCAGTCTGCATGGCGCGATGGTAAGCCGGATCCGCCAGAGCCCCTGCTGGCTCAACTGCGGGGGAGCGTCCGGTGAGGCCGCCCTGTGGCGAAACCGTGCAAACTCCAGATTTCACAGCTGCTCTCAGTCGAGACCATGGCAAGCACGACTGATTCGTGCTCACAGCTGCTCTCGGAGTAGGTCTCCCACAACGTAGGGGGGACCTAGCGCAACGCCAGACAGACAACCTCCACCATCAGTTTCTGTTTCAATACCTACGGCGTCCTTCCCACCAAGCGGCTTGCAGTGTGGAGCTAGTGCTGCTTGGACAGAGGTGGACACCTACCTATGCGGGACTGAATTTGAGGTCTTACAAGGAAATCCACTGAAAAAACTGGACCCTGAGCATTGTCTCCCAGGTTTTCATAGGCACGACTTCTATACGACTTGCAAATCTGGCATGCGCGCAAAGCAGCCTGCGGCAGAAGTAGGTAAATAGAAGAAACCACAGCACACAAAATCTGTACAGAAGTCTGCCTGTTATATGAGACCGCACTGGCTGTCGCCTGACGCTGTCGTTTGACCAACCACTCGGCCGCAGCTGAGCTACGGCACCCTATACATATGTGAGATACTGGCGACATCGCCATTGCAGCAATCACGGCAGGCACAGTGCCGCTGCTTCAGCCTTTGCAATGACTCTGATGCGCCACTTGCTCCGACCGCTGTCTGTCTTCTGCGGCAGCTGCGCTGCCTCGGCCGCGCGCCACACGTCACTCGGACAGCAGGGGGTTGTCGGCGCCGTTGACGAGGTCTGCATACTCGTAGTGCGCCTTCGGACGCAAGGAAATCAGGTCAGCCTCTCCCATCTGGCGTCTGCCACAGCAGTGGCTACACATTCCCACAGACTGCAGTCATACCCAGTTTTGCCCATCGGACGTGCAAGTGCCGTCTTGTGGAATCTGTAATGACTCAAAGCATATGCCCCCGCCTGCCACTTGACCTTGGCACAGTCCTGTCGAGAGTCACTTACACAAGGTGCTGTCAGACCAGTGCATGCCTGCGGGCGGAAGGGGCGGGCATAATCCAGCTGCCGCGCGGCCCAGGTAACCACCGCCAGCCCGACGGCGATGACGCTGCGCAGCAGCCGTGCAAACAGCTCCCGCAGGGGCCGCCACCTGCATTGCAAGACCAGGGCGGTGCTTGAAAAAGGGATGGAAAGAGATGCAGACTGCACGATCTGCTGCCGTCCGCAGCAGCCGCGCAATCAGCCCGCGCGGCTGCGGACGCCTGCGTGGCAGGGACAGGGCTGATAGACCGCCTTTGTGCGGCAGGAATGTGACACCAAGGTCTGCTGCCAGCCCTGGCTGCTGCAGCGACCGCAGCACAAATGCAGGGGTTTAGTAATGCATCATCCAACAGCACCCCAGCATGCGCTGACGAACGTGCACAGCCTCGTCAGCAGCAACACCAGGGCAACCCCATGGTCGCAGCCGCGTGCAGTGCGGCGCTGGAGTAGGGGTGGCGGCAGCGGTTGTACCCTGTGCCATTATACAGTTGCCGGTGAAGGGGATGGACAAGAGGATGGCGGGGAGAGGTTGATGGCTTTGAGTGTAGAATTTTGGGGCCCTCACATATGCTTGCCGCGGTAGGATGTAATGGCGCGCCGGTATTGCTGGCTGCGCAGGCGCGCGGTGGCAGCGCCCCAGCCCCACGCCTCCACCTGCGACGATAAGAAGTGGGCAGTAGGAAGCAGATGGAAGCTGCTGCTGTCGAGTCGCGGCGCTGGCACACGGCCCCGTGACAGCCGGGGCAGCTTCGGATCCTCCCTCACATGCACGTGGCAGCTGTCCAGGCTGCCGCTACGACAGCTCAGTTGAGGTGTCCAGTAGTCCGCGCCACGTGGAGATTACAGACGGAAGGAAGGCGAAGCAATGCGGGGTCGAGGCAAAGCAGGAAAGCTCCGACAGAGGAGTTCTTGACGGGAGGTCTCTCGACAGAGAAAGCTCTTGACGAAAAAGCTCAGGATAGCTCGCCTCTGCGCGTCCAGCGGCGCCCATGGCTTTCCGCTTCTCGGGTTTGGACACCAGGTCGCGCGTCAGCCGCGTCGCCTCGTCGATGTCGCCGCTGGGGTACAGCACCCCTGTGCCACCACCGGCAACAATGCAGTGATGTCAGAAGTAAGTTGGCATCAGACGCGCCGCCTCATCAATGTCGCCGCTGGGGTATGGCGCGACTGCATTTCGGATCACTGGTTCAGTGCTGCGCACGGCGCAGGGCGTCAGCAATGGCAGTCGCAACCGAGCTGACGTGCTGATGCAGGGAAACAGTCCTCCGCTGCAGCTCTTGCAGTGGACAGTGTGTCAGCCAATGGCAATGTGACATGGCAACCCAGGCTCAGGGTTTTAATCTCGCGGCTGATGCGGCGTCACAGCGCAGTCAGCAGCATGCAGGCGGCAACGGGTCGAGTGCAGCCTTCTGTGCTCCCCCATAGCCTCCTGTGATGCCCATGGCCTCCTGAGTGCAGCCTCCTGTGGTACCTGTAGCCTCCTGTGGGCTGCGGGATGGAGTCGAGCAGGCCGCCAGCAACAGCAGGCACCCCCTCACGTACGAGTTGCGGCAGCATCCACTATGAATTTGCTTTGCATAACTGCTGCTGAACCGGTTGTTGCCGCACCTGTGGTGCCGGGCTGGGTGATGATATCCAGCAGGCCGCCCGCAGCGACAGCGATGACGGGCAGCCCCGCTGCCATGGCCTCGAGCACAACGAAGCCCAGCGTCTCGCTCTCTGATGGCATCATGAAAATGTCTGCCGAGGCGTAGGCCTCCCGAAGGTCCTGCCCCCGCAGCATGCCCTGCAGCGAAAACGGCCGCAGCTGGACAGCACAGACAGCGATGACATGTAGCGAGCAGCACGGCAATGAGGCGAACTGCAGAGCCAGCACAGGGTTGTGTTGGACGAGCCAGCCCAGGACAACTCTCAGTGTGCATCGCTGGTGCAGCTACCCATGCGCAAGTGGCTGGGGTGCAGCACACAGGTGCAGTGCCGCTGGCAAGCGGCGTCGGCCAGCAGGGTTTGGCACCCGGATTAAAACCGCTCGGCCCCGGCGCGGCCGGTGCTGGTTTGCCAGCCCATCTCGGACAGTCACCGCCTGCGACTGGGCCCCGCCACCGACGCCAGGATGGCCACACCAGCGGGCCGCTTTCAACCGCACAGCACGGAATCTGGATTAAGGTTTAGGGTACGATGTCAAACCATTACGAGTAGGCCGCACCATGAAGGTGACGGGAAGGCCGCGGAAGTGCTCCTCCAGGCTCGCCCGCGCGGGGCCATCGCCTACCAGCGCCAGCACTGCGCCAGGCGTCTCTTGCAGCACCCGCTTGAGAACCTGCAGGTTCTTTTCTGCGAATAGCAAGTTTGCAGATTGGCACCGGCATTTGTGTGGGGAGCGACAAGCAGGAGCGACGAAAGTGGGATGACAGGGCATCTCCTGCAACACCCGCATGAGCCCCTTGCTCTTCACTGCAAGGGGGAAAAGAATATGGAGGCATCGGCCTCCATGAAAGGGGGCAGAAGATGACACAGGCCAAGCAGGGCCGACACCGGCCCTGGCGTCTCCCGCGGCACCCGCCTCAGCACGTCCGGGATCCTCTTGGCGGGCAGAAAGCACCAGCACCGGCATCAGTGGCAGACGTCTTCGCCGAGACCACAGCGGCTGCGTTCTCAAACGTTGAGGCAGGGATGTGTGTGACTGTTGCGCGATTTGGTGTCCTGCAATATGGTGCCCTTGCAGCACACAACAGCATCTGACAGCATCTGACGAGGTGAGGGAGATGCCCGGCTGCCTCCGAAACCTTTCAATGTACAAAATGCTTGTTTAATGATTGAGAATGATGCGTCGGCGCTCTCGCACCCGGGCCCAGGCGGCCGATGTAGACGAGGATGGGGGCTTCGGGGCGGCCGCCGCTCATGCGCGCCCGCATCGCGGCAGAGCGGTGCCGCGGGTGAAACTCCTCCGTGTCGACGCCCCGCTGCCACACGTCCAGGGTCGCGGCCTGGCACCGGTTCCGTGTGAGCTCCTCCTGCCGAGTCGGACAGTGAACGTGTGGGTGGATGGCTGATGGTTCGAAGTCACGCAGCCTCCTCGATGTTGACGCTGCGCTGCCACACTTCGAAGACCGCCGCCTGACGCCGGAGGTTGCGGTCGACTCCTCCCACCAAGGCACAATGAGGTGAACTACCCTGCCAAGACGCAGTCGGTGTCAACGTGTTCGCATCGACACGCCACACACCGCGCTGCCGCACACCCGTGGGTGCCGCTTCACACTGATTCCTTGCCAAGTCCCTCTGCCGGAATAAACCACAAAGAGGATGTGGATTTGTCGGAGAACGTCTCCCGGGTGTCGCCTTTCAGGGGTTCTGATCCAGTGTCCCGAGGCAGATCTGGTGTGCTTGTTGGCCTGCCTGCATTGCCTTTGCCGTCACACGCGTCAAGACGGCCACCCTGAAGCACCAGCACATGTGGCTTGGGCGCAAAAGCCGTGCCGGATGCGCTTTCAGGAAGAAACGGTGTTAATTACGTGCAGTAACTGCTCACCTGCATGACCTTTGATGTGACGAGCGTCAGGTCGGCCACCCTGGAGCACCAGCGGATGAGGCTCCACATCGGGCGGACGAAGCCGCGCCATGTGTACTTTGGTATGTACTCTGGCACGTGGGTGTGGTAGGAGATCACCAGCGGGATGGCCAGCAGCTTAGCGTACAGGATGGACCCAAACACCAGCGGGCCTGCGGCAGTGAAGGGCGTAGGTGTGAGTCCAGTTCAAGGCGGGTGGGCCAGCAGGCTGGCAAAGAGGATGGACCCACACATCGTCGGGCTTGCGCGGCGGCAGAGTGTTTAGGATCCAGAGTTTGGGTGCATGCCAGTGGTAGGGAGTGACTAGCAGGATGGCCAGCAGCTTGGGTTTGCCACCCTGGATCGGACAAGACCCAGGAAGTGCAGTGACGAACTGCCTGTTTGGCTGATGTGATGTGCCCGCCATCAACACTGGGTGAGGCTCCACTGCGGCGACGGCGCGACAGACCGGCTGTCGAAAGGCAAGCAGCTGTGTGCATGCGTCTCCATGCAGGGTGGTTCGGGATGAACCTGCGCGCCTGGCGAGGAGGCGTTGACCATGTGGGGGCGCATCGCAATGTTGAGCCATAGCACGATGAATGAGCAGTCAGCACTACTTGCAGCAGACGAATCAATGACAGATGGCCATCAGAACGGCATGAAGCTGCCCGAATGAACCTACCCGGAGAGGACGCGTGAATGATATGGGGGCGCGTCATGATGAGGTGCCAGAGCACACGAAGCGAGAAGCCGAAGCCAAGCAACAGCGTCGGCGCTGGGTATTGCGGCAGCTTGAAGCCCAGGATGCTGACCACCTGCATTTACAAAAGATTCAGGTTGGAATGATTGCGCTTCCGATATCATGCGCTGAGCAACTGGTGACACCGACGACTTTCTTGAGGCAAGCGAAGGTTGTTTCGGACAACCTCTCCAGTGTGATGAGCGCTGTGGCACTCTGCACCAGCGCCTTGTTGGGCTTGGCATCGTTGTCGCATGATACGGACCAGTAGTGGGCTTGAGGACATGACAGTGCTGTAGAATTTCCCACCTTTACGCCCTGATGCTCTCTGTCAGCGGCCTCTCATCAGGCATGGTATCATCGCCGCATTCGATGGATAAAGTAGATGGTTTTGAGGACAATCTTTTGCCGCAGAGTTCCCAACCTTGGCTCCGTGGTACTCTGCCGGCGGCGTCTTGTCGGGGGTGAAGACCATGACGTCGTCGCCAGCGGCGCGCAGGCCTTTGATGAGGCATTCGAAGCGGTTCTTCATGCCGCTGACATGGCTGAAGGGGCTAGGCTCCTGCGCAGCGGCGCATGCAGAGCATCGAAACTGGACATCGCGCGTTGTACGATGCAAATGGAAGAGCCAAAGGTCAGATGGCCTCCAGGCTTGCGGATTGCACCGCGCCATGAGTTTGCTGCCGCTGCTGCCGCGCAGCGCTATGCATCGGCAAAGTCGAAGATCAGGAGCGGACAGGCTCATCACGCTGTGCAGGAGTGTCCGCAAGTACGCTGTCAGCTGACTGCTGGACCTCCGTAAAGCTGGCGGACCTCCAGAGAACAAGCTGGCAGACACGGTTCCTCATATGACAGCCAAAACCCACCACGAAGATGGCCACGCGGCGAGGCTGTTCTTCATCTGCCTCAAGAGGCTGCGGTTGTGCTACAGCGGCCGCTGCAACGGTCATGCCGCGCCTCTGAAGGTCCAGTCGCTGCCTTGTGTGCCGGGCCCGCCTACGTATGCAGGCGATTTGGCGGCACGGCAGGCGCGGCGCTGTCGATAAGCTGCCCAGTTGGTGCGCCTCCAACGCCGGCATGGCGGGAGGCCGTCTCAGGAAGCGCGCAGAGCGGCTGCACTTGCTGTTTGTTCCCGATATGTTGTTCCCGAACGTGATCAATTTTGAGGCGTCGTCGCAGTGAGATCGCAGGCTGGTCGAACGTTGCTCTTTTCGTCGCACGGGTGGTCAGCAACGGAAAGATCGCGAGGCTTACAGTTGGGCATCTGGCATCTCCAAGCAGGAAGATACTTGCTGCTCAAGGGCGGCCTTCATGCGAGGTCGAGTTCCGGATCCGCGCCCCTGACTGACAGCTTCACACCCAGCGCGAGCGTTTCGACATGCAGCTCGTCGTGGCAGTCCGCAAGTGCATCAGCGATTTTGCATTCAAACTGTGTCCGAGAGCATGCTGCAAGCAACATCCCAGCGATCGGCGCAGTTGTGTGCAGGTCTTGGTCGTGCTGCGGTCAGCAGGCCTCGCCAATCTTGCAGTAGATCCGGCTTTAGGTGAAGCCGTGCATGGTTCTCTGATCCCTTGATCTATCTACTTTGGCGAAGATCGCACATCGAAGATGCGGGCACACATTTGGCATGTCACCGCGCCACCGCAGCTGAGCTTTGCTGACCATGCGTATGTGCTTGCAGGTGCGCGCGCGCGGCTGAGGTCGACCGCCGGCAGACTCTGCAACTGATCTCTTTCGTCGCGGCCGCGCCTCTGTCCCTCACATCCCGCAACGTCGCAATGGCATCCGGTGGCGGTAACAGCAGCGATGAGCAACCCAAGGTGACGCACCATTCGCTTCACACATTCCGCACATGATCAGTGGCTGATGAATGCTTCATCTAGATTTCGCTGTGATGATGCAGAAAAAAACCTTTAAACGGCAAGCACGCTGTCAATAAGCATGACCTGCCGTCCACATATGTATGCGCCACCACAGACTCACCTCTGTCCGCCGCTACCATGGCGCCCCCCTAGTCCCCCTGCTCGCAGGACTTTCACTACACCCACCTGTGGGTGGACAAGGACGGCGAAACGCACTTGAAGGAGTGCAGCATGAAGGGCTTCGACCTGAAGTCGTATGCCAAGGTGTGCTTGGTATTCATAAGGCATCACGGATGCGACAACAGGCCGCGCATGGTGTTGGGCAGGGCACACGGCGCCATCCCAAACGTCTTGCAAGCACACCAGCAGCAGCGACGCTCTGACACTTGGAACCAGCATGTGCCTCAAACTGGTGGTTTGCATGGTTCCAACGTTGATGAGAAGAGAGAGTCTCTACTGCTGGTGACACCTCCGCAGGACACACCCCCACAGTTTGTAAGGGAGGGGGATCCGCCCTCAAAGGTAAGCCAGAAATTAAACAATTTATCGTTGCATTCTCCTGCCATTGTTGCTGGCGGCCGCTGCACTCTTTCTTGCCTGCTATCTTATGGCGGGCTCGCGAGTTCGCTCTGGGGACGGCACACCTCAAGACGTCTGAAACCGGGCGTTTGCCGAGGGCTGTTCGCCATGCTGCTGTCAGGTGACTTTCAGCGAGCTGCCACCGGGCAACCGACAGGAGCCGCACCCCTGCCCCAAAGTGAGGCGCCCTGCATGCAAGGAGTCGCATGCAGGTAGTTGCGTGCAGGACGCGGCTGGGGCGGGCATCAGTCAGGCCGCCCCACCATAATTATGGAGTGGTGTCCAGCGCTTGATTGCCACTGGTAACTGCGATGAGACACACCCCTGCCAGCATGTGTCAGGTTGACTTTCGCATGGTCATTGCTCAACGTTCAGATGGAATTGGAACCGAAGACAAAACCGATGGATGACGCAGTGTTTCGATGGGTTGTGCAGGTGCAATTCGTCGTCTGTCTTGCAGGCTCCTGGTGGGCACTCACCGCTGCCAGCATTGATTCTGTTGGTTGTCGCCTCTGCACTCCCCGCACCAGCGGGGCGCATGTCAAGGGCAGCGAAAGCGGTGGCTCGAGGCTCTGCGCACACTGCTGCCCCGCATCGTGGCCTCGTCCCCACCTTCAGACGCACCTTTCCGTTGCCGATTCACTCCCGCGCTCACGTCGCCGCGACACTGTCTACAGGTATGTGGAGACCACTGATGGCGACAGGAAAGACTTTAAGGTCGGTGAGGTGCTGTTCCAGGTGACTGCTCCTCGGCTCTGAACCATCCGCTGCGACCGGTGGTGCGAAAAGTGATACCGGACGAACAGCTGCTGTTTTTCTGTGGTGGGCGCAATGTCCCTGCACCGACAGGACGAGGCTTGCTGCCGGCAAAGGGCGCATCGGTTGGGCCTTTCTGAAAGTGCTCCAACCGAGCTCGCCCTGCACTGCGGGCTTGTATACAGTGCGCCATCCAACATGGAGCCAGATTGAAATTGGTTGAAATGGTAAATTCCCACGGACTGGTGCTGCCGCTTTGCAGGACGACGTCGAGGACAGCCCCGCGGCCAAGACGCCTAAGCATGCGAGCGGCGTCAATGGCGACCAGCCGAACCAGCAGCTCATCCTGCAGGTGTGACCCTCTTCCGCACTAATTTACCATCACCACTGGTGTCCGACAGCCACTATTCGTTTGGCACATTCTGGCAGTCATCGCCCTGTGGACGGCGTCTGATGCAGCACCAAATCAGGCCGCCTGCACTGGAGTATCGCAATGGGTCCAGGGGGCTGGCCTGCGTGATGCAGGCAGGCTGCTTTTGATCATCATTGTGTGGATCTCGCTCGACAGGTCGACAGGAAGCCCGAGGTGGACAACCCGGGGGCGCTCTAGTCACTGCTGAGGCTTTGATGCTGTAAGCGGCACTGACCAGGTGAGTTATGCGGCGCGGCGGCGGCAGCGGCCAGGGGATGACTTGGTGGCTGATGCCATTCGCCCAACTACCTGGGTGGGATAAGCCTTGTACGCATCGGTGAAAGAGCTGCCTGCTAAAAGCGTGGGGCTGAGCAGCAGACGTGTTGCTGCGTGGTATTCTGTTCGAGATACACAGATATGAGGCGTGCTCATTGGATTGCTTTTGGGATGCACAAGTCTCGTGCTGGAGCACAAGTTGCGCTTGAGAACGGTTGCCTTTACTGCCAGCCTTGCAGGCAAGCAGCGGGGAAGGCACATGCACTGTCAATGCTAACTGCAAATCTCCAGCTGCGGTACTTTAAGTAGTTAACCTGAGCAGAATGACAGAATGGGCTGGTGGCACCACATACGAAAGAGGCGCACACCGCCCATTGTGCTTCGGGTCTGCGCTACCGCTGCAAGTACAGAGCAACTGCCTACCCAAAACGCGCCTCGCCCGCATCGCCTGCTGGCAAAGAGTCAGACTCCCGCTGCTATCATTGGCCAAGTCTTTCACCCTGGAAGGACACCTACTCTCGGCACAAGCGCCGCACCCTGGAGTCCGCTACGGGTAGGTTGCTCTCATTCGAACAGCTGCCGTGCGCCCAGGGCTGGCCCGCACTGTAGCCGAGCACCAGCTGGTGCCGCCAGGGCAACAGACGCTGCCCCGCACGATGCGAGCCGGCTGCGAACGGCGCATGCCAAGTTCAAACACGTCCACGCAACTAGCCGGCAGGAGCCATGCTGGGCCACAGGGGGCGCAGCAGGCCACAGGCCTCTGACGCGCACGCGGCGGCACGGGCTGTTGCGATTCTGGCAGCCAAGTGCGCCCCTTGGCTTCATGCCCACCTCCGCTTAGCGGCAGACCTTGACGTACGACTGCATACAGCACGGGCCAGAGATCAGTGCACGTCCAAAGGTACAATGAACGATGTGCAGGCCACAGCAAACACAGAGGCAGCTCTTCTTGGGGTTGATGCAGCACAGTACAGTACTCAGAGCAACAGTCGAATGACAGGCGGCGCCGTGGCCGGCCGCGGCGCTGTGCAGCTGCGTTTCTGGACGCTCACTCGGTGATGAGAGTTTGCTCCAAGTCGAGGTGGGATTGAAATGGACAGAAGCTCACCACGAAGCAGTAGTCAAGAAGGGGGCCGTCGCGGCGCAGCACACCGGTGAGCCGGACGGTCTTGCCGCGCTGCTTCCTGCAACCACAAAGGAGCGATTGCATGAGGGGCAGGTGGTAATTGCTCCTCGCAGCCCCGGCGACACAGCAGAGTTGCCGCCAGCCACTAAGAGGCCTGAGGCACGTGCAGCCTTGCTAGTATGAGGCTAAGGTAACCGAGGGATCTGGCTCACAGGCACCGATGCTTCAAGAGCGGCGGCATTGGGCAAGCATTTGCCTTTGACGATAGGGCAACAGGGTCAGAGATGGAGCACCTCAGGGTGCGGAAGCGGTCGGTGAAAGTGAGCTCCAGTCGCTTGAAGCCCTTGAAGGTCGTGGAGCGCGCTGCAAAGCGGCCGCGGGTTGAGTTGACGGGGATGGAGTCTGCAGACAGGGATTCGGAACAAGGTCTGTCAGCAGAAGGTTGACAGGTGAGGTTGCCGGCCATTGCAACACGGAACGTGGCATGCTTGTCATACTTGGCAGACCCGATTGAGCATGACAGGCCCAGTTGGGACTGGCTGGACACAGCCGCAACCTGCATTTGGGTGCAGATCAGACGTGCGTTCAACTCCTGCACAGGCCATATAGACAGTGCAAGAGCACTGAGCCAGGAGTTGCTCGCCAGGGCTGCAGGCAGGGGCGCCGAGTGCCGGGCAGAGCGGATCAAGCATAGTAGATTTACAACGTACTGTTCAGGCGGATGGTGGACTTGGTGTAGGTGCCGGCAGTCAGGAAGCGGAAGGTGGAGGACTTGATGGGCAGGTACAGCACCACGGTGCGGCTGCTGGTGTTGATGCAGGTGGTAGAGGAGCGTCTGTTGGTGTTGGACCGAATGGACGCTGGCAGCGCTGCCGCCGCTGCAAGGTGGGTTTCAGCGATGACACATCAGCACGGACCTGTCAGTATTAACATCGACATCAAAGTCTGGAGCGCGGCTCGTAGCGTCAGCAGGCTTTCAGCGGCAACCATGCGTGCAGCTGCTTAAAACAATTCCTGGCTGCATCTGCGCTGCCGTCAGAAGCATTGGAGTCATATGATGTTGACATGACGAAACGACGTAGATGAAGGAGACGCACTGCAGACGGTGGAGCGGCTGGACAGGGTCGAGGGCGGGTAGCAGGCGAGACGGCCGCGGATGGTCCTGTGCGTGCGAGATGGCACATGTCAGACGATAGGCCGCGTGCACGGTCAAGTGTACAGGAGAGCGCAGCATCGAAGCTGCCAGAGACTGCGCCAACCCATCTTGAGATCGTTGCCGCCAGAGCGCTGGGCACTTGGCAGTACATGCAAAACCAACTCATGACAAGGTGCGCAGCAACAGGTGTGGCATGGAGCAGGTTCCCGACTTACTTGAAGGGGCTGCTGGAGCTGGCGCACTTCTTGCACGACCTGGTCTTGGTGTCCACGTAGCTGCCGACGGCGCCCGAGGGGCATCTCGGCAGAGCCTTGGTGGGCTTCTTGGTGGGCTTCTTGGTGGGCTTCTKSGKYKGYWKCTT
>JAVTLE010000023.1:1752529-1767529 GCA_033439295.1 Deuterostichococcus epilithicus
GCCCCGAGCCCGGCCCCGCAACACTTCCCGTGGCCACACCACACTACGAAAATCGGAGCTTAAAACTCAGCCGTCTCTCACATTGAGGTGCTCTCACTCGTTGCACAGCCTTGTGATACTATCCTGCCATGGATTCAGGCTCATCCGCGTCAAGAGGCGTCGTGACTTGCGAGAATGAAGCCGCATCAAACACGTTCCGAAATGCTCGGGAATCCACATCGTGGCGGCCATTGCAGATTCCGATGAGCTAGTCTTCGTGTGTGTAGACAGGCCAGCTTCATTTCACAGGGTTTGAAGTTTCAATGGGTTTGGATGGCCGATTGGATGGCGGGCGCTCTCATATGCGAGCTCGAATTTCGCCTGCGGCTGCGGTTTGGAGCCGACTAAGTGATAGATGGTCGACATGAGAAGCAGTTTGTTGCACAAATAGGCTCCCTGTAGACGACAGTACACTATTGGTATCGGGAGGCGGCAACCGCCAGTCATGCTTTGCGGCTTTAATGACACCATAACGCTTCGGTTCGCACTAGCGGCCCCGCACGCTGGTGGGGCACCCTCAACCGGCATGACTATGCCCAATCCCGGGTGGACCGTTGGCCTGCGCCAGTAGACATTACCTTCGACACGACACTACACCGTCTCCCCCCTTCCCCCTTTCTTGCAAATAAGATGGGAAACACCATCGCCGAGCCCTGGGATGTCATGCCGTGAAGTGAAACCCACTCATGCTTGCTCGGCTTGCTCGGGACGCCGCGTGCTTTGTGGGCACGCCGTCGCGCTATTGAGCCGCCTCCGCCGCGTTGATTGTGGCGGTAAACGCAAAGGTGGCGCAGGCGCGGCACGATAGATTGCTTGAACAACGCCGGCGATATGGCGTGTGCAATGCTACATAACAGCACCGCATCAGGTCACCGGACGCCGTGGCGGTTGCGGCGGAAGATGATGGTGTGACTACGGAGCGTTGACGATGGCGGCTTTATAGGGAGCCACAAAAGTGGGGTTCTTATCGGCTCTAGCAAGCAAGCAAGGCGTGCCGGAGGGTAGCACGCGGACGTGGAGTGGGCGGGTGCATGGCAAGGCTAGGAGGGGCCTCGCACGTGGAGTCATGTAAGCTTGGCGGACGTGGGTTGGGAACCGCAGCGCGCTTGGCAGCTGGCCGTCAATGTTGCGTCGCCCTTCAACTTGTGCGCTTTGATCGATGCCGCATGACCGCTAGAGGGACTCTAAAAGGCGGAGTATCTCTGCGCGGAGGAAGCGGCACCGGCGTGGCGGCCTCATCAACATTGCATGAGAGTACGGCATGAATGGTTCGTAGCTGACAATTAGCTGTGGGGCACGGATAGACCGGCCGTCGTCACGGCTCACTAACATTCTGGCGATGTGTCTGCGGCGGAGGGTGAGGGCTGTGCGTTAACGGCCGCGGCAAGGCAGCGGTGGTGGTGATGGTGCCGGGAGCATTACGCCAAGCTGAGCTGCGGGTAGGTACGCTCCTTCGCTCCCCTTTGCGATGGCCGCGATATCAAGCCATATAAAACTAGTGCTCACCGCCGGCGGCGCATTGCTCGGTGGCAGGTAAATTGTGCGAACGGCAATGTCAAGGGCCGTCAACGGCGACGCAGCTCAATTGCAGAACGTCATGCGGAGATACTCATGCGCCTTGGCGCATTCACGGTGAGGCGACTGCTTGCGCAACAGCTGAGTTCCCAGTGTGGTGGTCAAACATGGCCTCGGGTTGAGCGGCAGCTACACGCGGGCACCCGCGGTACAAGCCTCGGCAGGCAAGTGCAATGTCCGGAAGCAGCGGAAACCCGGCGAGCGGGCTGCGTGGACATTGTGATATTGCCATGCAGCATCTAGTAGACCTGAAGCATTAGCTGAAGTGCAAGGCATCAGACATTGCAGGATGGTTTCAGCGGCTAGGCCAAAACTGCCCTACTTAACAATTGTGTAGCAACAATCACAGCAGTGAGGAGAGGGCAAGTAGACACGATGTCCGTGCTGCTTGTTCAACCCAAATTGAATATCATAGCATGATATCATCAGCGCTTACCTGGCTGAGCGCTGCTGGTGGCAGGCAATTGCGGCTGGGTTGCGGCTGGGTTGCGGCTTTGCATGCTGTTGCTCCTGCCTCCGCTGACGCCACTGAGCAGCATGAAACCGTGTGTGCACGTGGCTGGCCGTTGGTGGGCTTCTACTGTCGCTGGTGCCACCGCCGTGAGGCGTGGCAGTTGCTGCAACTCGCACGAGCGTGAGACCTGCTGTGCCGCTATTGTTGCTGCTACTGAAGTCCGGTGCAAAGGTTTTCGTCCCTTGTCTGACAGCTGGGCTGAAAATAAATTGAAGCGGTTGTTGCACAGCTTGGCAGCCGGCCGCTGATTCAGTCGTGCTACTAGACCGAGCTCTTGTGAAAAGGGGCACGGCCAGAGGCGACTGGTCGAGCGAAAGGTTGGCCGCCAGGTGTCACCCTTTCAAAGACTGGTAACGACAGATGGTGACATGGCTCGGTCCGGCCGGCAGCGGCGCCGCGCACAGCGCGAGGCTGCTGCGGCACCGGCCAACAAAATAGGGACATGAGTGTAAGCCACACATGCAGGGTGGAGGGGGACGCTGCAACGCTGCCATCACTGCTGGAGCACCACTTTTGGGAAAGGGAACGAACGTTTGCCCTTGTAGTAATCAAAGCTAGTTGCTGCAGCCTTTGCTTCCAGCAGCCCCCGCTGCATATAAGGCGCAACTTGGAAAAAAAATCCCAATTGCTACGACAATAATTAAGTGATTGAGCAAAAGCAAGCCGCTTCGGGCAGCGGAAGTCCAACACAGTGGCATGAGCAGCACACCGTAAGGCGTTGAGCAGCGTATCGACGTTGCACCTCGAGTGATCGAAAGTCAGATCAGCCAACCGTTTTCGAAATCACTCCACGAAAAGTCGATCGCCCGTGCCCTATGTCTTTTCAAGAACCTTGCAAATCTTTGGTGGAAGCGCGGGGGAAGACAACGCGCGCGCGGTCACACGACTCGTCGGAGTAAACCGTATCGGAAGGTGCGTCTGCTTTCGGACGGCTTCAGTTGGACAGCACTAAGACAGATTTGTGTCGTGTGCAGGATCTCCACGATCAGATCAGAGTAAAGGCTGTATTGCACGTCAGATTGAATAGTTTGGATAAGTTGTTGGTTGTGGGTGATCTGTCTGACAAACCCGACTCGAACCAAGCATCATGGAGTTCGTCATGCCGCCAGAGAGCTTATGTCGGTCACACTGCAGCCCGTGTGGCTGGCTATGTCGACTCTGGCACAGACGGTAGGAGTGACGAGTGGCGAGGATGGGGAGCGTTACATCAACATCCTCACCAAACCTCGACCAGAAGACCAGGCCGACGAACCAGCTAAGTCTATTTCTCATGACTTCGTCGAAGAAATAACATCATTCCTGGGCACGCTTAACATCCGTGGCAGAGTACAGGCATCCAAGGAGGTAGTGCTGGCCCCAAGATGAGGGCAAGAAGCGCCGTGACTTGATCACCATGCTTAAGGAGTACCAGCCCGGGGGCCACATGCAGTCATGGTGTGAGCGCACTAGCCACATCGTGCTGAAGCATGGGCTGGACCTGTCTGAGGGTGACATGGCAGACTGCATCCGCGCCAAGCTGTCTAACAGCATGCAGAAGCAGATTGAGTCCAATGAGGCTGTGTGGAAGGCCGAGACGCCCAAGGCGGTGTTCCATGCACTCATCGGCATGTTCCCACCCGACCATGCTGCCAAGGCGCACATGCTGGCAACTATGCGGCAGAAGGAGGGAGAGCTCGGCGAGCTGTATGTGGACAGGGTGACAAAGGTGTACCATGAAACCAACACACCTTGCCCTGCTGCACCCGATGACTTCGATTCCCTGCTGGTGACCTTCCTGCCAACATACCAGGAGCAGGTACAGGTGCAGCTGAAGTTCAAGCAGCAGGAAGGCGTGCCCTTGTCGCTGCAGGTACTGAGGAACCTGGCCAAGGACGTGGACCGCAAGGTCCAGCCTCGAAAGGATGCGCCCAAGGGGCCCGGCGGATACAAGCCGCCTCAGGGAAACCGCTTTCCGCCGGCGCACACATACAATACACGGTCATCTACACAACCCCCTGGATTCTCTGCACAGGGCATGGGCGGCAGCAACGACTTCTAAGGCGGCAACGACGGCGGCGGCCGATATGCCAATGACAACTACGGCAACGGCCGCTCCGGCAACTCTGGGCGTGGCAGCGGCCATGGGGGCAACGGCGGCCGAGGGAACGGCATGGGGCTGCCCCAGTCGTACATGCCGGAGGGCGGAAGCGGCAACTATGGCGGGCACACCGGCGGCGGGTTCCGCTCTGCGGCCGTCTCCATCTGCATGGCCGGCGCGTCGTCTGATGAGGGAAGTACTACTCCATCCAAGCCCGCTGTGGAACCTACGGAGGAGTCTGTTCTGATGGCAGCAAGCAGGGTCAACAAGGCCAACAGGCGCCCACACCTGGCGGAGGCAGAGGTGCCACCCCCTCCTGTGCAGCCGCCAGTGCCGGTGGCAACAGATGTTGTGGGGCAGGAGCGCCGCGGCCGCACGAAGGGCGCGCAGCTGCCCATCGCGGTCTCGCGGCTGGCTAATGCATCTGTCACCATGAGGCTGCAGGAGCTGGTGGCAGTGCAGGAGAACTCAGCCTGGAAGGAGGAGGTGCAGCCGGCCCTGGCCAAGCTGTTCGACGGTGGCCCAGATAGCTCGCCAATTGTGTCTGCTCTGGCGCAGGGCATCTTCGGCATCTACAACGAGGGCGAGAAGGCGGAAGCGCTGACCGACAAGCGCAGGGAGGTGCTGCGGCAGCTGGACGCCACGTCCAAGGAGGCGCCACCGGAGCGCAACGGCGCGCCAAACGCCTTCTCTCTCGGGTTGGGAAGTCCCTGTCCATCTTATTTCTCGAACTACGCAATGGCGGCGGCGTCTTCAGGCCTGAGTGGCCCAGACGTGTTGGTGCAGAGCTCGACTACGATGCCTTTCATCATGGGCCACCTCCTGCCAAAGGGCGAGGCATGAGCGTAGACTGGCGATCGACACGGGGTTGGAAATATGCGCTATCATTGAGGGCGCACTAACACGCGACGAGGCGCTGCTGATGCAGGCCGATAGCGCGCTGGTGCGGCACCTGGCAAGGCCGGTCGACATCAAGCTGTTCGACGGACAGGCACTCCAAAGGTGGTCACAAATGCGAAAATCCTCATCGGTGGTGTGGCAGTGCAGGTGGACCTTTTCGTTATGCCCTACGGCTGCGCGGACTACCTCATCGGCGGTGGGACCGTGGCCGACTGCGACATCCGCCTCAACGCGCACGACCACCGCGCGTCCATCACCACCCATACCACGGCGCGCTCGTTCTGGTTCCCACAAATTTACATCCACTACCCACCACGGCACTTCCAGACTATACCCCTGTTCTGGCCGCGCACTGACCAGAAATTCGCGCTGAAGCCAGCGGGATTTGAGTCCATCTAGGCCTTTCCCCCTACTTTATGTGTGATACAACTCATGGGAACTTTGCCTGTCAGTGGTCAGCGACACCTGACATTGATGAGGGCTATCTTAATAGTGTCCTAAACTCTTTTACTGATAGCATGCGTGTTGCTGGGGCATTTGCGCCACGGCTGCACGACAGCACTTACTACGAGGACCTCGAGATGTGCAATAGTTTCAGCCACTTTAACTTATGGCAGGAGGTACACTATGCTTCGGATTCACCTATGCCACTCTAGATCTGCAATGCGGCAGATTTGCAGAGTGTGGCGCAGCTACCAATGCCCAGTCGACTGAGCGACGCGCAGCGGGAGGAACTATCCTCCTTTTTGAACTCATATGATGGCCTGTTCAGCACGGGACAAGATGACTATGGAGTTGTACCAGATCACTTTGGTGTGTTCCAAGGGATCAACACAGGCGATGCGGACCTGGTAGCTGGGCGCCCGAGCCGTTTGAGCCATTATGAATGCGATTGGCTACGGCAGCATTGTTCTATGCTGCAGGAGAAGAGGCTACTACGTGCCAGCAACAGCCCCTGGATGGCGCCGCCGGTACTCATCAAGAAGACGGACGGCAGCCTGCGATCCTGCTGCGACTACCGCGCCCTGAATAAGGTGACGTTGAAGGATGCATTAACTATGCCTAGAATAGATGAGTGCTGTGCCAGGATGGCAGGGAATATGGATTACTCATCAGTGGATGTTGTGTTGGCTTCTGGCACATCAAACTGCACCCGGAGTCCAAAACGTGATTCTCCACCCCGTTCGGCAATTATATGAGTGGCTGCGCATGCCATTTGGCCTTCGCACCGCCTCTGCAACATTCCAGCGGTTCATGAATGACCACATTGCTAAGGGGTTGGATCTTGCGTCGGTATATTTGTATGATGTTGACGTGTTCTCGCAAACCTGGGAGGACCATACGGATCATTTGAGGGTGGTGCTCGATCGCATCGCAGCAGCTGGTCTGAAAATCAAGCTGTCGAAGTGTGCCTTTGCGGCATCCTCTGCCAAGTGCCTTGGCTTTGTTGTCAATGCCGACGGCATCCATACCGACCCTGCCAAAGTCGAGGCGATCGTGAACTTGCCTGCCCGTTCCCACAGACATGCCTGCGGTCCGCTCCTTTCTGGGGATGGCTGGCTGTTATGCCCATTACATCCCTGGGTTCGCTGAGACCGCGAGATGCTTGCAGTTGTTGATCCGCAAAGGGATCCAATTTTCATGGACACCTGAGTGCGGGCAGGCTTTTCATAAGTTGAAGGCGGCACTGATTGATGCGCTGGTACTGCGTCCCCCTGATTGGGCCCGGGATTTCCTGCTCACAACGGACTGGTCGAAACAGGCCGTCGGCGCCGTTCTGAGTCAGAGGGATGAGGCTGGGGAGGAACACCCTGTCGCATTTGCCTCTCGCGCCCTCACACCGTCGAGCAGAATTACGCTGCGACAGAGGGAGAGTGCCTCGCGCTGGTCTGGGCAACATTTAAGTTTCGTCCTTATCTTCATGGCAGGCATTTTAATGTCCTGACTGACCATGCTGCGCTGCAATGGCTGGACACGGCTCGTTTCTCCAACTGTAAGCTCGAGCGCTGGGCTTTGAGGCTACAGGAGTTTGACTTTACTGTGAAGCACTTGAAGGTCGAGCAGAATGTTGTTGCTCACTGTCTGTCTCGTCCTACGGTTGAGCCTCTAGCTGCTGGCGCCGCTGGTCACTGGCCGTCTACTGCTACTAAGCAGGGCGAAATGGATAGCGTGCCCTGCAGCATATGCAATGATGCCTCTGGGTTTGATAATTTTGTGCTGTGTGATGCTTGCAATGGGTGCTATCATCTGCAGTGCCTGACGCCTCCGCGCACCACGGCACCACCGGGGTCCTGGCTATGTCCAGGATGTGACCCTTCCCCTCTCTAACTCGGTCGAGGAGTTATAAGATGAGAAAACTGTTATTCTATATGCATTGAACGATCCTTACACTCTGCCGGGCTTGATGCCTTTCCTGATGGGGGGAGGGATCTCAGTTTGTTACCTTTGGAAGCGGCCGCCAAACATGCGATGCTTAATGTGTCTTGGGCAATCAAGCTACAGCCCTCCATTGATGGCTGGCTGCAGGTGTGTAAGAAGATACGGCACGGGCCGGAGCGGTGGCTGGTGTGCCCCCCGCTTGAGTACTGCTGGGGCATCATCAGGCTGCTACATGAGATGCTCGCTCACGCTGGTATCGAACAGACTCTGGCATTCGCCCACCTCCACTTCCACTGGAACGGCAGTAAGAATGACACAGGTAAGTATATCAAATGCTGTGATGCATGCCAGCGCCAACGTTTGTTGTTGCCTGACCTGCCTGAACTGCAAGAGCCAAAAATTTATGGTCCTTTCAACCACACTCACATAGATCTGGCTGGTTCCTTCTTGCACACGGCAGTGCCTGGAGGTTCTGCTCAGACACACATGCTGGCCCGTTTGGCAGTTCACTACATAAGGACGTCTGTCGCACACCCGTCGGCCAAAGGCGTGGCAGAAAGGTTGGTTCAGACCATGAAACACATGCTGGCTCGACATGTCAATGATCACCCGAATGCTTGGCTGCATTCTCTGTCGCATATTCGCATGGCATACATGAGTCGCACACACAAGGCAATTGGCAGCATTACGCCGTTCGAAATGGTAATGCAAGGTGAAGTTGCCTGCACCAGTTCAGTCAATATCCGCATCCAGTGCTGCCTTCACAAGGTCAGAGCATGTCACCCAAGTTCAAGATAACCTTCACGTGTTCGATGAGAAAGCTTTCACAGCGATTAAGCACCAGTTTTACGAGAATTTGGGACGGTTTGAGAAGCGGCGCACCCGCAGCCTGTCCAAGAAGGCAGGAGACCTGTCCATCGGCGACTACGTACTCGAGCTAAGTGACACAGCTGGTCCTTTGTCTTCCAAAGCTCGTGGGCCTTATCATATTAGTGGTTTCAAGAAAAATGGAGCAATTGCAGTGTTGATGACCGGCGCCACCGAGTTTCGGCAGCGGCACCAGTGTGACCGGCATATCTGCAGATTGGCAAGGTACTACACCACGAGTGATGTTTGATAATGCAGGCCTCAAGATGACGCTTTCACACCGGCATCAATGGCTTACTACATAATGTAGTAACCAAAGCTAGTTGCTGCAGCCTCTGCTTCCAGCAGCCCCCGCTGCATAAAAGGCGCAACTTGGAATAATTCGTTCCCAGTTGCTATTCGATACACAATATGACTTCGAGGTCTTGGGCAGCAGAGAGTTGGCAATTTGAGCAGAAGCAGACGATGCTGGTAGTGAGGCGCTCGGCGGCGCTGTTTGCATTTCTGAGGTTTATTTCGGTTTTCATCGCACTTGCATGAACATGTATGCATGACCCAGGCGATGGTTTCAGTTTGACGGGGGGCCTTAGGCTAAGCGTCTTTACTTTGGGCTTTTGTCGTTGCATTACGACACAGGCTCGGGTAACATCAATGGCTTACTACACCCTTTCTTTCTGGCTGTCTCCAATCACCCAGTTTCGGCTGTCGCGGCTGCGGGAGGCGTTTGCTGCGGCGCAGTGCCCCAAAATCAAAAGTCTGGAAGTGATTCTACTGCTGGCTAGGAGGGCGGCGCCATCAGATTGCTATAACCGCCATTGGCAGCCCTTATACATGGGGGTGTGTGCCACAAGGTGGGCACACTTCTGTCTATAACGAGTTAGTATTGAGTATTGAAGAACCTCACTCCAGAACCCTCCACGTCGGACAGGGGGTTCATGCCCCATGTGTCCAGAAGTATTCCCCAGTGTCAAGGCTTTCTGGCACTGGGCGGGGCACAGCCAGAATCACTCTGAGCTAAGTGCTATGTATTTTGCAAGTGAGGACGAAACTTTTGCAGCACACTATATATTGTTGTGCGGCCGCCGGCTACCTTCACGGCGCTACCTTCACAATAGGAGCTTGCACTGCCGGGGTGCAAACGTCTTGCATTGTTGCTGTTGCTGCCGCTGTTGCTGCTGCTGCTGCTACTGCGGCTGGCGGCGCCAGCTGCGAAATCTGGTTCATGTCTGTCCATTGCAGTTGCTGGCAAACGGGAACAAAGCGACCTGTGAATGCGCTGTGGTGGCAATTTGCGCCCTGCCGCTGTTGCTAGCACCAGTGACCCCGCTTGCAGCTCAGCTTGGGGCAGTTGTTAGTGGGCTCAGTGTGCCCCCGCAGCCGCTGCGGCTGGCGCCATAGCAGTAGAGCTCTAAGCCGGCCGCTGGCGGCGACATTGCTTGGCGCCCACTCTACTAGCATCGTCGCATTCGCACACCTCCCGTTCGAGCATTTGCATGCAGCGGCGGCGGCCACACCATGAGCAAGCCTTGGGCCGCCGCCACATTATGCTGCTGTTGTTGTTACTTCGAAGCCGATTGTGCCGCTGCATGTGTGGTTTTTGCTTGCTTGGAGCTTAGACACTTGGTGTGCGCTGCTTGTCGTGATCGAGATGTTTGCCGCCGCTTGCCATAGCAGCAACACAAAGCTTGTGACGGCGTTAGCGGGCCTGTAGCTGTGGCTGTGGCTGCTGCCGCCATCAGAGCTAATGGCGTCGCTGCCGCCTGTGTTGTTGCCGCCATCGTTAACAAGGCACCACCGTCTAGCCGGCGGCGGGTATCATGAACGGGGTTGCGGGGGCATCGGGCTGCTAGCGACCTGTTGCAGCGGCAGCGCCTGTCACTCATAGCTGCTTTCTGAAATGCGAGGATGATGGGCAGCCATTTGCAGAAAGTTGCCATGCCACCCGGCGGCCGGCCCAACAGCGACCAGCCCAACAGGGGCAGGGCTGCAAGGTTTTCCCGGTGGCTAGGCCGCCAACTAGGGGCAAACTCGCCAACACTCTGCATAGCGTGGCCTGCTAATGACACGGATAGAGAAGATGGATGTAATGGCCAGCTTGACGGGCCGGCCTATGAGCAGTCATTGCGGCAATACTTCACAGCATGTCCACAGTTGTTGCCACCAATTTACCGATACTAAGCTTTTTCTTCGATGCACGAATGCGTGCTGCAGCTAGGATTGGCTAAGGCATATCTCACACCTTGTCATGCCGCTTGGACACCGGCTGGGTGACAACGCCAAGCGCCGCAGCGAGCGGCTGCTCGGGTAGCAAGCCGGCTGCAAATTGACGCCATAGAGAGACCACGCAATCGAGACCTGCACTTCATAATGAAGGTCGCAAGGCTGTGCTGCACTGCAACCATTCATGCAGTGCGCCGCGCATGCCGCCACAATGTACTGACGAAACTTGAGTTGTCAACAGTTGGTGCATTACAACAGAGTACATCATGAGTACTGCTGTGTAGTTTTTGCGGCGAAACCGACTGAGTGGCTACAGCTCTGTCACCAGATGTGTTGCCGCTCACGGTGCCCATACGGCGTAAAGGCAATACGACTGTTGATCCAAAATTGCGCAAATGCAACGCATCACTTTCAGCAATCTGAAAGCAGCTGCAAGTCGGGAGCTGCATGCACGCAGACTTGGTTGCAAGTGCGAGCAACTTGGATGTTTGACTAGCATGTGCTTGCGATGTTGTGCACAACATGCGGGGCGGCAATAGCTTGTTCGACAAGAATGCCGGTCAAGCAGGCTACGATCTTTCCGAGCCGGTTTAGCTTGGCAATATTGAAGTCTGGCAGCAGCGGGCTCAAGCCCGGACAAATACCTTTCTGTCGGCGCTGAGAGTGCGCCAACGCAACACAATCTGTGTGAAGTATCGCGTCTGGAGATGTTATAGCCTGCCGTGCAGCCATGCGACGCGCTCCGGCGGAGCTCTTCCGGCGTAGCTCCCGCATCGCGACCCACCTCGCGGCCGCCGCAATGGAACGCGCCGGCCGCCGCCTTGCAACTGCACTCTTACACCGGATGGAGCGCTAGAGTGCGGCCGGCGGGTCTGACGAGCTATTTGTCGGTGTTCCGATGCGCTTTGATCCTAGGTGGTTTGCAGACCGATCAGTACTCAGCCAAGTTCTTAGCCTGTCCAAGATTTCAAGAATTCTTTCAGCTCTATGCCTAGGTAACCTCAGGCGCAGGCACCAGGGTGCGCCACGTGGACAAGCGGCCCTACTCCTCTCGCAGACCTCCAATTTTGTCAGATGGACGAATGGCCTAGCGGTTGAACGCAAATCACCTATATTATGTCTTGTGATTTCGTACAAGCTTAGACCCCCCCCCCGCCCCCCTTGATGCGTCTCAACGAGGGGAGTCCATTGCCGCTATCGGCGGGCATTGCCCCCTTAACGGCCTACAGTTAACCTTCAATCAGGTCCGCCCGAGCTCGCGCTGGCATGAGAAACTCAGGGCGCGTGCCACTAGTGGTGGTGATGCACCACCGCCACGTTCCCAAAGTGGCGGAGCAGCAGTGACCGCAACAACAACAACAACAACAACAACAACAACAACCGGGGCGGCACCTGCTTGCGGTGGACGTCTGCCTCATGTGTGGTGGGGTGGGGGGGCGGCGCCTATTGTGCCTAGCAGTCCTGTCCKCCAAGAACTATGGGCGCAGGCTGGCGGTTAGCCGCATCCTGGATGGGCGGCAGGCAGCGCGGCTGGGGCTGGAGCTGGCCTTGCGGCTGCAACGGGCGGCCATGGCGCGCTTCCGGAGCGTCCTATCGATTCCCCAATCGGGTCCCCAGAGAGGCGGCGGGGGTCCGCCGCCGCCCAGGGGCCCTCATAAGTTTCAGCAGCCAGCTGTCGCAATGGGCAATTGTCCGATTGGCAGGCGGCGCCTAGCAGCTGGCATGAGTTTGGTTTCATTATAAGCGGTGTGCTTTGCTAAATATCTTGCAATTGCTTCGATAGGCATTGGTTATAGGGTCGTGCAGACAAAATGTTCGTGCTTTTGTCATGCGCGCTCCCGTGGGCGCCTGACATGCACCTGTGCGGTTTGCTGAGAGTTACAAGGGCTCTCCCCCCCTTTTGTGTGTGGTCTTGGGGCTGCACCACCCCTATTCCCAATGCAAGCAGCCACCCTCGCCGCGTCGGCGGGCTACGCCAAGCGCTGGCCTGGCCGGCCGCTTACCTCGCGGCAGCAGCGACGCTTGCCGTCATGGATGATCCGCCTGCCGAGCACCACTGCTCTTGACGCCAAACATGACTATTGCTCATGGGTAGTAGTCCGCATACCAGCCCCATGTTGCAAACAGCGACCCTGCTCAGACTCTCGGCCTCGCGGCTTGAGTGTTCTACAACGTTCCGCCGTTTGCCTCACCCTGCACCTCGACAATTCAGCTTTATTGCTAAGCCTTAGTTGCGCATGCTTCGGTGACCCTGGGATGTAATGCCGTGCAAGCCAGACGTTGTACGCAAGGACTTGATCTGGTTGAAGCCCCTACACTAGGTTACCGGACCAATGTTGCGGCGGTTGCCACCCTGAGGGGCAAGGGGGTTTCACTTTGGGGGGGGCGCCCAACAGCGGCACTATCACGTAGCGGCCTCTTAGCGTCCGGGACTAAGGGTTATCTGGTTACTTTTCTTATCAACACTGCCGTGCATGCGCGCAACGTCTGGAAGTAACAATTGTGATCGGCTTGTTGATGCCCCATGAGCACTGTGGGCAGCACGGCAGCATTGCAGTAGTCTTGCCGGACAAGCTGTTGTGACTTGGAAGCTGCGGTGGCACAGCCTATTGCGATGTCGAGCTGCAACAAGCTCGCTTCCCGAGGAGCAGCACCGTGATCAGCGGCATCAACGGCAGTAGAGTCAGCGAACAGCATTTCGCATGCATAACCCCAAGCTTTGCTGCACTATTAACACTGGCGGCGGTGACACGAGGGGCAGCAGGAGCCGCCGTTGCAGCAGCCGCCGCAGCAGACAACAACCCACAGTGGCGGCCTCCAGCTCTGCTGTTGCGGAGCCGGTGGCATGGCAACAATAGCAGGAACAAGAGCCTAGCGACGCTGCCGGCTTTACTCTTGCTAAGGCTAGATGCAGTGTTTCGGCCAGCGCCTCTGTCGGCGGCTGTTGTTATTGCTACTGCTGCTGACATGGGCACAAACGGAGCTGGAGATGCACTTCGCAAATAGCGCCTTGCTGCCGCTGTTGCTTATGCCGCCGATGCCATAACGCAGCAGTCGCAGTAATAAAGTTGAGGGCGACCTCTCTTGCGTGCTGATGCTGTTGCTGCAGAGGCCGCAACAGCAGGGCTTGGGCCAGCATTTGGGTCCAACAACTTTCGCGGCAATATTCGACGCCGCCAGCGGCTAGCATGGGGCGGCGCATATGGGACCCTGCTTGTTGCTAGGGCTGCGGCCGACAGCGCCCCGCCGCCGCCAAAGCAACGGCAGTAGCGTTAGCAATACATGAAGCCGTTGTTGTGACAGCTAGCGGTGCTAGCAACCGCCGCCACTAAAGGCGGCGGGACGGCGGGAAAGAGCAGTTAGCTGCAGTAGCTGCTGCGAACCGACCTACGGACTCGAACTGACGCTTGGTAGCAACATGGCGGCAACGGCAGCACCCTCTGACGCTGATGACGGCTGTAGCAGCGGCGGCGGCCGGCAGCACCGAGCAAATGTCGCTGCATTGCGACCCAAGCGTAGCGTGCTGCTAGTTGCAGTCATTGTCAAATGGGCTGCTGGCATTGTACTGCGCAAGCATTGTTTCTATCGTCGGGTGCAATAGTTTTTGGCCTCCATTGCCAAACGCATAGCACTTAGCTCAGAGCGATTCTGGCTGTGCCCCGCCCAGTGCCAGAAAGCCCTGACACTGGCTAATACTTCTGGGCACGTGGGGCATAGAATCCCTGTCCGACGTGGAGGGTTCTGAAGTGAGGTTCTTCAATACTCAATACTATAGTGTGGTGCAAAATTATTCGCCCCTGTCTGACAGCTGTTTGAGAACGAAATTCGACGTTGCTTGTGTGCCATGTCCATGCGCCTGAGCGGGCAGCACGTGGATTAAAATACTTTGACCGAGCTCTCGTAAAAGGGGCACTGCAATGGGCGGCCTATTGAGCGAGGAATACGCCGTCACGTGCAGCCGTTTGAAAAGGAGGTGGTGACAGATGGCGACTTTGCCCGGTTCGGCCGTCTGCAGCGCCGCGCACAGCGCGATGCCGTGGCGGTACCGGCCATTTTCACAGTGACTGTTATTCCATGCTAATGTATTCAGAGCGTAAGCTTGCTTTGAACACTCTATTTTAGCAAATGAGAGAAAGTTACCCAAAGTAACCTTGCCGACTCCGAGTCCTATTAAACCAAGAGCCCGTCCCCGGCAGCAAGATGGGCGCCGCTATTGCACACCGAAACAGCAGACAAGCGGAACCCACCCAAAATCCAACTACGAGCTTTTTATTTGCAGCAACCGAAGTATACGCTAGTAGGAGCTGGAATTACCGCGGCTCCTTGGCATCAGACTTGCCCTCCAATTGATACTCGTTAAGGAATTTATGTTGTACACATTCCATTTACCAGACTTGAAAAGCCCGATATTCTTTATCTGTTGGCACTA